>JAVGWX010000003.1:74981552-75341552 GCA_036924085.1 Ariolimax columbianus
TTTGTTCGCTCTAAACAAAAGTTCATCTATGTTCCTCATAAACCCGGCCGTCCATCTTCGGCTTCTTTCATCGCCATACAGTCTTCCTCGCAAATGAGTTGGGAACGGCAGACCTGTAGTACACATTCCATCGTTTGTTTGTTTTCCTCACACGGACACATGTACGTGTTTCCAATTCTTAATTTGTAGAACAGATAATCTTCCAGTCTGCATTGACCCGTTCCAAGTCTGAATATTGTCACTTGATATCGTCTCGCAAAGAGTAGTCAGCTTCTGTTATATCAGTACCTGTGTTCTCTGCACCATTTTTCTGTGACGTTAATTGTTATTATTGTCATTATTTCTTCATATGTTTTTCTGTTTTGTTTGAATTTAGCTTCCTCGCTCTTTGGCTAGCGTACAGAAATCCTCTGAATTTTTACTCTGTATAAATTATAGCTTGTATTCATAGGTGCTTTAGACAGGCTGACCAATGCGTTATTGGTATGATTTCTCAGGGCCATAATAGCTTATATGGAATCTGTCAAAAGAACTATTTTGCCTCTGGCATAGTTCTTGTTGTCCACGATGGCTATTGCAGCTGTTCTTTGTGTCTCAGCTTCATCTCTGAATATGTTTGAGATGAGACATTGATTTCCTATCGATTATTTCATTTTGTTTAGACGTCTTATCTTCCATTCTTCATAGATCTGATTGATTGATTGAGCTGGGTATATGTCGATTCATTCTGTAGCGAGTTTGCCCCGTTAATACGATCTAATGCAATATGTTTTCTCTTTAATTTATTTGGATGCCTTTTTTCCATCACTTCTGGCATGTTGTCTACCAGCCCTGGGAATCGTGTTCCCTTCCCTGGTGTAAACATGCTTCTTGTTATTATGGGCTCTGCATTTATCTGCTCGAGGTCTGGCATGGAGGGGGCTAGTGATTTTGCTGTTTTAGCAAAGCTGTTTCTCTGGAGTTTGCATCGGCCGTACTCTGAGAGACTTTTACGTTTTAGATATTCGTGCTTCCTGGTCCAGCACCAGGATGGCTACTGATCTGATTCGCTCCTGGGTCATGTGTCTTTTATCTGTGATCTTTAGGTCTACAATTGCAGTGTTACAACTTGGTCTTGCGTAATATTGTGCAATAACGTGTTTTGTGTGCGTTTTTTTAATTGGACGTGCCTGACAAAGCGGAGTGATGTGTTTCAATCGACATATTACAGGATAAAGTCGAACACAGAATACACAAGAGTGATTAAAAGCAAACGGCGAAGATGAAAACGAGACGGGAGAAAGAATACGGAAATGCATAACCCCTAGAGGAGACAGGGAGATCATAGACAAAGTCACAATGTGGAGGGACAATTTGCTTCGAAAGGGATCGGCTCCGCCAGGTGCAACACGGCTCAAGACACATCGATATTGCAGAAAACATTTAGAAAAATCAGAAATGTGCCGGCCGTCTCAATGCACAGCAATGACAAACATTCCACTGAGGTTAGCTCGTCCGGACGGAAGATTCGATATCCTGGCACACAACTGAGTGGAGTGGCGGAAACTGGTCTAACAATCTGCAGCATTAGTGCCCCAATGGCCTTTCAGGTTTACAGGACTGATGATGACGATGATGATGATGTTCGTGCAATTATCGACATTTGTGACAAGAAGGTAGACCGTGCCATATTAAGTGACTGTCTATTTTGTATTTTATTCATAGTCATACAAATCTTCATTGCTACGCGTGTGTCTACTTTGTGTTACTGTGGTGAGAACAGGTAGGACTCTACGTAAATGCTTCAACGACATAAATCATGAGTTTTACAAACAAAACGTCTTATATAAAACTGAATGGAGAACTATTAAAGAAGGTTGAAGGTGTCACTTATTTGGAAAGTAAAATAACAAAAGACGAAGTTACAATATTATTTTCACGTGAATTGATTTGGCCTCATGTACCTTCAACCATCTAACAAACATTTTAAAATCAAAATAAGTGAGTAAACACACAAAACTCAGCTTGTTTAACTCCAACATATGTTTTAGCATATGGATGCAAAAGCTGGAGAACAATAAAAACGCTAGAAAATAAACTAAATGCTTTTGAAAATTATTGTCGTAGAAAACCATTGAACACTGGTTGGGAAGAATTCAAGACCAACACGGTAATAGGAGAAAACACCGACCAGAAATTGTTTCTGCCATCATAAGAAACACGATCGAGATACGTGTGCTTTGGATGAATACACACGCAGGTATGTGGTCTCCAGATGATCGCATAAAGAGAAGAAGACCAAAAGAGACTTTGCAGAACTATTTTTGGAAAGGGCACTCAACTCTGGGTCTAAAGAATATAGAATAAATTAGTCAAGTTGTTTCACACCGTCCAAACTGGAGAGCACTTGTTTCTGCGTTATGGACCGTATTTGGCGCTCAAATAACACAGACTGTGGTCAGTGCTTCCATCTAAATTAAAGTTAGTGGTTTAGGTTAGTTAGTTAGTTAGTTTATTGTCCACTTATGCCGCTGAGCTTCGTGTTCGTGGGCGAATTAAAGTCGTCTGTCCTGCGCCAAATACGCCGGTTATTGTGAGACAGTTATTCCACAATCACTCTAAAGTTATCTATCCATCTGCTTTAGGCCGCCCTCTTGCCCTGTGACCAGATCTACCAGCCATCAGTCTAAGCCATCAGTGGAAGTTTAGTCGGGTACATTCTCGATAGATGACCGAACTAGAGTATCTTGTGCATGGAAACGTACTTTTAAGACGTAGTGTCTACAATATTTCGAATGTTGTTGTTTTTTACTGTGTCTTTCCTGGTAACACGGATGACATTCCTTAAACATTTCATATCACACATGGACATTTTACTATCACCCGCCTTCGGAAAGCCATGTTTGGCTCTGGTAGCACAGAGTGGACATCAATATACAGTTTATTTGTTACTGCTTTGTTGCCAAACTAATGTGCGAGTGCTTCAGCAGTGTCGACATCTAATAAGTCACATCACATACTGTCTGACATCTAGTCTCGATTTCTATGTCGAAAATAAATATATGCAAATATTTGATATCGTGGGCCTGTTGAATAGCAAATTCATTGATACTTACGTTGGTTGGTCGAGGTTACTGATTCTCATGGTTTCTTTTTTTTTGGTCTCATTAATTCGCATTTTGAATTTGGCACATGTTGGCGCGTCCATGTGATTTTGCAGTTTATTCATCGTCGTACAACAGACAACTCAGTAGACTGTTGTAAAGCGAAAGATGGTGGTCTACTGGTGTCTGTGGAGCTGGTGGATTGGGTCGTGTCTGCTGTTCATGCCTATGTCTTTCTTCCATTTTGAGTTGTACTTACTAACTTTCCGTGTCCAAGCATTACGTCACACGTCGTGCATCCAGTATTCAGCGACATGGATTGCCTTAACATTTGCCTCCAGCATGTCACGTCTATTGCACGTTATCTGGAGGTTGGGGCACGTCATCAGGTGGTCTGGTTCATGTATTGTGCCACAGTTACACGTGTTTTCATCTGTGTATCCCCGTCGTTTCATATTTCTCTTGCACGATGATACCAGTTCGAAGCCTGTTCAGCGACTTCCATGTGGTATATGGTAAATGATGTCAGGGAGCAGGTTCCTCCCGAAATTCCATCTCTGGGGTCTGCATTATTCTCTAGATATGGCGGCTTACGTGGCTTGTCTGTATTAGCTTTGTTAATTTTAGGAAGCTACGTCTAGATTGGTAAAATTCGGTAAAACATCAAAATTTGGTGGAAGACGATGGCACCAAGATATCCAAGAATGCCTGAGTATGACTGTGGCGGAGGCTGGAGTTTTGGCAAGGGAACGAGTTTCTTTCAGACAAACTGTGATGGGAGCGACGTTCTATAAAGGACATGCTACAGGATGACTACCCTTTTCATTAGTATGCGATAGGTAAGACTGCAACAGGTGTTCTGTTGTCATGGGCGCTGTGCCACAGAAACAATGTCCATTTTGAATTTATTATGAAGATGACATCTCAGTCTGTTGTGTCCTGTGCGCAGCCGGAAAATGATCACCTGATCTCGTTTGGAGAGTTGGTGGTAGGCGTTATTTTCTATATGGACATGGTAATATCTTCTCCATTTGTATCTGTACGTAGCCTTGATAATGGCGTACGTTTCGTCATATGGTGTTCATGTGTCGCTTTGTTGCAATATTCCACCCTCTTTTGCAAGTCTGTCTGCATCGTCATTGCCTCGGTTGTTGCAGTGAGCTTGTATCCACTGGATTGCACATTTTTGTGTAGGAATGAGTGTTCCATCAAATCTGATTAAGGTTAAACAAATGTATTCAGTATTCCATAAAAGTTGGTTAGAGTAAAACAAATGTATTCAGTATTCCATAAACGTTGGTTAGAGTAAAACAAATGTATTCAGTATTCCATAAAAGTTGGTTAGAGTAAAACAAATGTATTCAGTATTCCATAAAATTTGGTTAGAGTAAAACAAATGTATTCAGTATTCCATAAAAGTTGGTTAGAGTAAAACAAATGTATTCAGTATTCCATAAAAGTTGGGTAGAGTAAAACATATGTATTACATATTCAATAAAAGCTAGGGAGCCACGTAGCGCAGTGGTTAGCATGCTGGCTTCGCATCTGAGTGGTCGTGGGTTTATTCCCCAGCTGAGGCGGAAATGCTTTTTCCTACCGCAACGGATCCCGGGTCGAGCCAGCCTTAATTGGGTACCGTTTCAGTTGAAGAAGTATGCGTGATGCTGACCCCATCATCCACTAAGTGCCGGCGTGATGCTGACCCCATCATCCACTAAGTGCCGGCGTGATGCTGACCCCATCATCCACTAAGTGCCGGCGTGATGCTGACCCCATCATCCACTAAGTCCGTGGGTTACCAAATAATATGGGCCTAACACTATACTAGATCTAAGCGCTTGCTTGCTAATTGTCAATGATTCACTGCCATATGTCAGTACTGGTTCCACGTAGCATCCAAGGATTCTCTTTCTCAGTTCCATCGACATGGTTTTGTTGCACAATATTCCTTTCATGGTCTGTGAAAAATAACAAATAAAATATGGATAACATATAAAACAAAAAGATTTTGCACAATTCAAAACGGTACGAAGGGATTCCAGCATAATTATTAAGAATGAATGCAAAAGAAAGATCGAAGCAGACACCTGGCCAAAGGTTTACAAACATCTACAAATTATTTCCATGGGAATTCAAAACAAATGTTGAAAAAAAGTATCAAGAAATGAATGTTTAATCCCATCACCCATCATGAACGATAATCATTACAACGCAGTACTTAATTAAAACAGGAAAACGCTGAGATGGAAAGAATAATTCGATAAACTTCTCAAACCGGCACAAAGAAGTGATAATCACATTCACCACAAGGCATAGTGAGAGGTAGAAGAACTTTCAAAAAGGCTCACGAAACAAGTCACCAAGAATAGACGGTGTTACAACAGAGGTCATACAAGCATTCACAGACACTGAAGTAAAATGGCAGACAAAAATAATGAATGTGGCATGGACAACAAGGGGAGTTCCAGAAGACACACACAAATCGATAATTATCTCCATAGGGAAGAACAAAGGAAAGAAAATAGGCTGGAAAGCAGAACAAGACCAACAGTCAAGAACTTATTTTTTATGTTTTTTATTTCATTGCGTTCGCCTTATTTCTCTATTCCCTGAGGCGGTGTGCGTTGCAATGTGGTTTTTATTTTGCGCCTGTCAACCCAGTGCATCCGACATCAACATACATTTTAGTAAAGGGTCTGCTTCCTCCTGCATTTTCTAAGGGTTTGCTTTCCCGGGGTAACGGCTGGTGCTGTGATGGGAATAAAAAAACCAGCATCTTTCGGTTGTAAAAACCAATTAAGAAATAAACAGTTTGGCTTCAGAAAAGGGAAAGGTTGCACAGATGTTCTATTTACTTTAAGACAGATATGGAGCAAACTATTGAAAACACAAAGGAACAGAACATTGTGTTTGTGGACCAAGAGAAAGCATTTGACCGAGTGGACAGAAACTAACTATTAAAAATTATAGAAAATGATGGGAGTTGAAGGACAAGTTATTCGACAATATAAGAGCAATGTATCAAAATAGCCGAAGGTATGACAGGCATGTGAACCATCACCACATTTATTCATTGTATACATGGATTGAATAACAACTGAAGAAAAGGCACAAGTAATTACAGTGAACTATGATCAGAGTGTCTTTCTTTCAAATGAACAAGACATTCAAGTACATTTGGATGCCCATGTTAGTGCCTGTGGTTGATATAATATGAAAATGAATACGGCAATGACAGAAACAGTCTCAATCGGAAGACTAAAGAAAACACTAAATATTCAAGTGAAAAGCACAGCATTTAAACCAGTAAAAGAATTTAAATACTTGAGTAGCGTGCTCACACAAGATGAACGGATGAATAGATAGATGGAAGCAAGAATTCAGAACGATAATGCTGTTTGCTATGAGCTCTCGCCGTTATTTAGATGCAAAAACATCCCAGACAGTTGATACATTTTATACTAACTCTCTGCTACCAGTGTCAGACATGGACTCTCACCAAGACACAAGAAAGAAAAAACAGTTTTTGCAGAAGTGAGTTGTCTGGGAAAGACTATCGTGGTCACGAGTCTGAACAGACTACTTCTTCTTTACGCTTTTTGTTCTTCTTGTGCCTCTCAGCGTCAGATTATGAAGAGATATCTTGACCGGGCCCTAATTTATGATTCGTACACCGGAAGTTTTACTGCTTCTGTTATTTCTGCTATCCTTATTTTGCGTAGTCGGCCTTTGGCTTTGTATTCATTGTATCTGTATAGCTTTGCTTTCTGAGGGATGCTATCAGACGTTTGACGCGTCACGTGTTCAAGCCATTTGCTTTGTTGTCTCTTAATGAGGTCTAGCAATGGTGTTGTACCGACTTGTCTACTAATATCTTCGTTTCTGATTCTACTCATTATTGTTACTCCAAGCATTCTGCGTAGATATTGCATCTCTGTTGTTACGATGTTTTTTTATCTTTGTTTGTTATTGTCCAATTCTGGCACTGATAACATAATTTGGGTAGAAATATCGTGTTGTATGGCGTTCTTTTTGTATCCATTGTCACATTGATTATCAGCCAAGAGAAGTTCATTTAAGTGATCACTGAGGTTATTTCCCTCACTATTATTGGCTTTTGTACATATTGCGTTCTATATATGTGATATTGCGTTCTGTATATGTGATCGTCTATGCGTCTGCTGGGAGGAAGGTGCAGTCCCCCAAGATATGTGTGACGTCACCAGTGACTATTTACAAAAACAGAGCTGACCGCGGGAACTGCCATAATTCTAAAGGGATCTCGCTCCTGAGCGTTGTGGGCAAAGTTTATACCCTCATGCTACTAAACAGGTTGAGACTGCTTGCGGACAGGGTGTACCTAGAATCGCAGTGTGGCTTTAGAGTAGGTAGATCAACAACAGATATGATTTTTTTGCTTCGCCAAATCCAGGAGAAGTGCAGATAACAGGACCAGTCGCTCATTGTGATATTTCTAGACCTCACCGAGGCCCTCGACTTGGTTAGTATAAAGGGTCTATTCAAACTCCTCGAGAAGATCGGCTGCCCACCAAAACTGCATGGCATGATAATTTCTTGTCACACTGATATGAAGGGCTCAGTTCTATACGACAACTCATTTTCAAACATTTTTCACGCTGATATGAAGGGCTCAGTTCTATACGATGGGTCATCTTTAAGCTCTTTTCACACTGATATGAAGGGCTCAGTTCTATACGATGGGTCATCTTTAAACTCTTTTCAAACTGATATGAAGGGCTCAGTTCTATACGGTGTATCATCCTCAAACTCTTTTCACACTGATATGAAGGGCTCGGTTCTATACGATGGGTTATCTTCAAACTCTTTTCACACTGATATGAAGGGCTCAGTTCTATACGACGGGTCATCTTTAAACTCTTTTCCCATCAAGAGTCGAGTGAAGTAGGGAAGTGTGCACGCGCTGACCCTCTTTTTGGGATCTTCTTCTGCATGCTCCTATCCTACGCTTTAGACACATCTGTGGACAGTGTTTATCTGCGCACCAGGTCAGATGCGCAGCTGCTTAACCTGTTCCGACTGTGTGCGAGGACCAAGGTGGGGACAGTGCTAAATAGGGAGATGCTATTTGCGGATGATGCAGTTCTAGCGACCAATAGCGAAGAGGCCGTGCAGAGACTGGGAGATAGATTCGCCGAGGGGTGCAAGCAGTTTGGGCTCACCATAAGACTGGCAAAGACATAGGTCTGCGCAATGGGAATTACCACTACGCCCTCCATAAAGATTGATGGCGTCACTCTGGAGGTCGTTAACAGTTTCACCTATCTGGGGTCTGCCATCAGCATCACTTTCTCGCTCGAAAAGGAAATAGACAGTAGGCTTGGCAGGGCAAGTACCGTCATGGCCTGCCTGACGAAGAGAGTCTGGGAAAACACTGCGCTGTATCACTACGTCAAGGTCCGGGTCTATCAGACCTGCGTTTTTGGCACTCTCGTGTATGGAAGCGAGACTTTGAGCACTTACACTAAACAGGAACGACGGCTCAACACCTTTCAGATGAGGCGTCTACGGTGTATATTGGAGAATGGGTGACAAGAGAGAGTGTCACATAATACGGTCTTATAGAGAGAAAACACTCACATCATGTACTTGACGTTGAGTAAGCGATGTATTTGATCACATCTTTATTGGATGGAAGACGAGAGACTGCTAAAGGATATCCTTTCTGGACAGCTAGCCACTGGAGTTAGAAGAATCGACCGTCCCACACTGCGATTCAAGGACGTATGCAAGAGGGACATGACGTCATGTGACGTCCCATCCGAGGGCTGGGAAGAAATTGCCCAAGATCGAGTTGTTTGGAGACAGTTAGTTGGAGGAGGGATAGTGGCTGCTGACGCTCGTAGAGGTGTTCTGGCTGCAGAGAAGAAATACAGACTGAAGAGATCAATGAACAGCCAGGCAAGCTAGCCTCCTCAGTGTGGTTGTACGATCTGTAGCAGGGGCTGTCACTCCCGGGTGGCCTTTGCAGCCATAGCAGACAGTGTCGAAATACAGGAGACAGAGCTGGACAAAACTTACAGGGCGCCACGGGCATGGTCTATAGAGACTGAGACGTCTATGGTATGTAATAAACATCATTTCAAAAATATGGTACATTATACATGATGTACTGAGTACGAAACAGAATGTGGGCAGAGAGAGGCACAGAATAGAATGATTCAGACATACGACACGAATGCAATCAAAGTTACCAACTGTACGGATCAACTACACCAGACAAGAGGACTGCAGAGCAAGTGGAAGACTATTTTTTTTAAATATGGATAGACGGATTAAGTGAATCACCGAGGAAATACGTAATGACAGCAACATCGGCTGTGCATCTAGCACAATAAAAGACTACACCTGATGGCGATGGTTCCGAGAAATTAGAATTTGTATTTTCCATAAAAGCTGGTTAAATTGGATCAGTATTTTTCTATAAAAGCTGGTTAAATTAGATCAGTATTTTCCATAAAAGCTGAATGAACTAAACGAAATTGAATCAGTATTTTCCATAAAAGCGTGTTAAGCTGGATCAGTATTTTCCATTAAAAGCTGATTGAACTAAACAAAATTGAATGAGTATTTTCCATAAAAGCGTGTTAAGCTGGATCAGTATTTTCCCCCAGAAACGCTGGTCATGGTAAAAGTAATGCTGCGTTAACCCTATACTCCGTCCTCTGGAGTACCAGCTTCATGATGATGATGATTGCAATGCTACAGTAGCCCTATTCGTTTCACAAATGCACGTTTCAGGTGTTCCTCGCCATTTTGCCTTCCTAAATCCTGACAAGAAGAAAAAAAGAGAGACCTCCCCCGTTAACACGCCACGGTGGCAAATCGGGAATATGGTGTTAGTCCCATATGTTTCTAGACAAACGCCACACTAAGGGTGGTGTAGTCAACATCTATGTGGCTGCCTTTACTTCCCCAAATTATTCTGGTACTAAACTTTTTAGGCTAGGTCGATCCCAGAATCCATTTTGCGATCGAAAAAATCCCACACCAACTCAATCGCTCGTCTGGAAAGTCTGTGCACTAATCCTGATGACTTAATAGAGGTTTATAAGATGATCAGAGGAATGGATTAATTAGACTATAACAATTTTTTTTTTCTTAATACAGCCACCCACAGGAACAAGGGGGCATAGCTAACATTAATTAAAGAGAGGTCCAGATTAAATATTAGGAAAAAAATGTTTAGTCAGAGAGTGGTGAATGTTTGGAATGCATTGCCACGGGAGGTAGTATAGGTAGGCACAGTTAATGCATTAAAAAATCAATTGGATGCGCATAGCTTTTAGAGCAAGGTGATGTAAATGAAACTGGTTATATACAGACTGCAGAGTTTTCTAAACCAGTATAAAGACGGTAAGTTAAGTTAATTTAACCACTACGCTACCTCAACTCCCTAATACTATACGACGGGTACTAATTCACAGTTGGGTTGACTGGCCAGTAATGCAACAAATCCAAGAAAAAATGTGTTGTAGTTATGCTTTAAAAGACAGTTTTCCTATCACTCTGACGCGCAACGAAGACTTTGTAATTGACAAAGAAATGTCAGAATGTAGGAATTTTAATGTGTGTTCCAACAAGTTACATTTATACCTACAAAAATATATTGGATATCTGAAGGAAAGACTCAGTGAGGAAAAGAAAATATAATTTTGAAGAGAAAGCTAAGCTAATGTTTGAAACGAAATATTTACCTTCTTATTTTGTTTCTCTTTCGTCGTCTCTATCTCTATATATCTAACTTTCTCCCCCTCTCTCTCTCTCTCTCTCTCTCTCTCTCTCTCTCTCTTTCTATCTCTCTCTCTCTGTTTCTCTCTCACTCTCCCTGCGTCTAATAAAACTGCAAACACGCTTAAAGCACAAGAATCAAATTCGCTTTAAAAACTATTAAAATAAATAAACAAATTTTTTTGGTCAGATAAAATAATTAATTTGCAGGCTTCACACTACGATTATTTGCAGAATACATAAAGTGCATGAAACATGTAAGTCGAGGGACATAATGCCGTGTCTAGTGTACATCAAAACATGTAAGTCGAGGGACATAATGCCGTGTCTAGTGTACATCAAAACATGTAAGTCAATGGACATAATGCCGTGTCTAATGTACATCAAAACATGTAAGTCGAGGGACATAATGTCGTGTCTAATGTACATCAAAACATGTAAGTCGAGGGACATAATGCCGTGTCTAATGTACATCAAAACATGTAAGTCGAGAGACATAATGTCGTGTCTAATGTACATCAAAACATGTAAGTCGAGGGACATAATGCCGTGTCTAGTTTACATCAAAATATGTAAGTCTAGCGACATAATGCCGTGTCTAGTTTACATCAAAATATGTAAGTCTAGCGACATAATGCCGTGTTTGATACATCAAAACATGTAAATCTAGCGATATTATGCAGTCTCTAATGTGTCACAAAACTTGTAATTATGTGTACGTGAAATAATGCAGTGTCAAATGTATAAGGCGTGTTCAAATCAAACCAGACTAAACTGTAACAGGTTAACATACGTACAATGTGCATGATGACGTCACTTCTGATGTAAACATCACATACCAACCGTCAAGTTTGCAAAATATCATTATCCTCCGACTCATAGAATCCTCGGCAGACCGCTGAAAACATGGCGGGTGTTATACGGAAACCGTCCGGAGTTCATTAGCGAGCGGTGATTCGGTTTCTAACAGCTGAAGGATGTCGACCAGTTGACATTCATCCCAGAATGCAGGCAGTGTATGGTGACAAAAGTGTGTCGAAGACAACAGTGAAGAACTGGACAACGATGTTCAAAGAAGGGCGTGGGTTAACGAAAGATCTTCCGAGACCAGGTCAAACGCATATTGTTATGTCAGAAGATGACATCGTCAAAATTGATGCAGCAATTCAGGTGGACCGTCGCCGGAGTTTACGTTCGCTAGCAGCGGAATTCGCTGTGTCGCTAGGGACAGTACAAATAATGGTTAGCAAGAAACCGAAGTATTGGAAGGTGTGTTCACAATGGGTACCTTGGCTGCTGACAAACTACCAAAGGAAGAACGCATGGGATGGAGTTTGAACCATTTGCTGCGATACGAAGAGGAGGGTGATTCGTTTCTTTTGCACATAGTGACAGGGGATGAATCGTGGGGCCACCACTTTGAGCCGAGCAGCAAAACTGCTAGCATGCAATGGAAACATCTCGGATCACCGAAACTACAAAAATTCAAATCCCACATTTCCGCTGGTAATCTTATGCTGACAGCGTTTTTTACCATGGGGGACTTTTGTTGGTAGACTTTATAGAGACTGGAGAGAACATCAATGTCATCAATGACACACTAGACAAGCTGCATCCAGCAATAATGAATAAACGACACGACATGCTTTCGCGTGGTGTGATTCTGCTGCACGATAATGCGCGTCCACATGCCGTGAACATTGTTCACAATGTGTGGGACGTACTGCCACGCCCATTATATAGCCCCCATAGGTGTGACTGCCATTTGTTCGGATCCTTAACAAAAATTTCTGAAGAGACAAAAATTCGATTCTGATGCAGACGTCAAGGCCTCGATGACCAAATGGTTCAAAGGGCAACCAAAGTCATTTTTTACGAACGGCATCCGCCGTCTACCGTGTGGCATGTTTGCTTCATAACAAGTGCGATATTTAATACTGTCACGCCAGATGATGTAACTTTCATGTTTCTATTGAAGCCACGGGATCAGATTTAATTTCAAAACACCTCGTTTAATAACATAAGTAAGTCTGTCTTCATGAAATAATAGTTTCAAATATAACAGAAAATATGTTAAGTCTGACTTCGTAAAATAATGCAGTGTCAAATGTATACCAAAAACATATAAGCTCAACTACAGCTAACGTAGACTTGAGTACGTAACATATGAAAGAGGAACAAGCATGAAAAATAAAATCAATAAAATGACACATCGATGCATACACTCGCGTAGATTGAGTTTAAGAACAAAAAGTTCATACGAGGATTACAAGAAGCAAGGAATGAAATCATGACAGAATGGCTGATATAAGCAATCAATAAAATATACGGATGGGCAGAAGTGCAATACATGTGACGTGTGAATTAAAAATCCCATGAATTCCGCGCCACAAATCAAACCCATCCACCTTTAAACATTCTCCTCTCTGGAGAAAACAGCGTCTCTGGGCTAATAGAAAACATTCCTGGCATTGATAGAAAGAACACTTAGACAAAACTTTAATATGAGCCATAGGTATAAAACACGCTGAGGGAACAGTACCCAATCAACAGCTGGCATGTCAATACCGGTAGACCAGCAACAAATGCAACTCACGATAGAGAGGGAGAAATATTTATTTCATGTCATCAACAATGATATCAGTGGTAGCAGGTAATTGTGAAGTCACATCCAAGAAGGTGTCTTAAATAATGAAATAAAGCTGTAATCAAATATGATAACAAAAAAATTACATGGACTTTTCACAGTCTTCATCTTCTTCGTACGCTGTCAGACGTCAACCTTTATTTTTTCGAAAAAAGCAGGGGTCATCCTGAGGCTGTCGACACTGCCATAAAGCTTGTTTAGTGTTGCTACTGGTGATGGCCACATCTGCTTTCTCTGATCCACGTATGTCGGGCAGTTTTGCAGCAGATGTTCAGCCGTCATTTTCCCAGTACCGCACATGCATTCGTTAGTACCACCTATCTTCAATTTATTTAATAGGTGGTACCTCAGTCTATTGTGGCCAGTGCGAAGTCTGAAGACCACGACCTGCTCTCTTCTGTTCAACTGGTAATAGGCATCGTTTTTTGTGTAGCCAGTATGTTCTGTTTCCCATTTGGTCATGTATCTGGCTCTAATAAGCCTTTTTGACTCTTCGTATGTCATACTAGTATCTGGTTGTGGTAGTCTTGCACCTTCTTTTGCCAGTCTGTCTGCCTCCTCGTTACCTTGGATGTTACAGTGGGATGGAACCCACTGTACCACTACTCTTTTTGGTGCGGACTGCTGGCATAGTTTACAAAGTACTGCTCTTAAATCATTGAGTTCAGTATTTTTCTGGCTTTTTAGCGCTGTGACTACGGCCAGGGCATCTGTAAGCAGGACTAAATGGCTTTCATTTCTTTTGCATGTCACCATTTCTTCTACTGCAGCCCTCAGTGCCTCTGCCTCCGCTCTGAAATTGCTTGAGTATTTTCCAGTTGCCACTGATAGTGTTGTTTTTCTACCATTTGGTAGGCTCAGGAATATCCCTGCCCCTCCGTTCTGTGTTGTGTTTGTTACAGAGCCGTCGGTGTATGTATGGGTCCAGTCCATGCTTGGATAGTTTTTCGTTATGTACCTCAGGGTTATGTCTCTTCTTTTTTTTCAGTCTGGCTGTTCTTTTTTTCCAATACCTGGTATATTTTCTGCCACCTCTGGAAATATATGCTGCCTCCAGGTAGGTTTGCGTACAGTAGGGATGGGCTTTTTGCGTTATTAATGCGTTCATAGGTCTTCGTTCATCTTTGCTTTGGCTATTTCTGCAAAGTTTCTCTGCTTTAGTTTCCCATTCCAAAAATTATTTAGTCTCTTATGCATTGGATGGCCAGTCAGTCGTCTGAGTTTTTCTGCTTGCTGCTGGGCTTTGCAGTCTCTTCTATCGGTCATGGATTGGCGATTTGTATCTTTTCCAGTTCTACAATTGGCGTTGACTTCATGCCTCCTGTTATATTTCTCATGGCTTGGTTTTGGAGTTTGCTAACTTTGTCAAAGTTCGCCTTTGCTGCTGTTGTCCATGCCGCAATGCCATACTCGAGAACTGGTCTGACTCTTCCAATGTACAGTTTCTTTAGTATACTTTCGTCTGCTCCCCAGCTTGTGCCAGCAAGTTTCCTCATGATTGCCATTCTTTCTCTGGCTCTCATTCGGTTTCTCCCTATCTGACTTTTCCATGTCATGCGCCGATCAAATGTGACTCCCAAGTAGATTGGGTTGTCGTTTGGCCGCACATATTTGCCGTTATGACTTAATTTTGTGTTTTGTGGTTTGTTTGAAAGTGAGAATATCGTACATGTTGTTTTTTCCTCATTTATTTGGACCAGCCATGAGTTCCCCCACTCCTCCAGCGATGTTAGGGTCTGCTGCATCCGATTACTTACTATGGTGAGATTCTTTTCAAAGGTCCACTTAGCTAGATCGTCTGCAAACATTGAGCTGTGGACTCTTCTTGGTATATTCTCTATTATGTTATTTATATACACCAGGAAGAGTTTTGGTGACAGTACTCATCCTTCGGGTACTCCCTGCTCAAGTGTCACCTTTTCGCTCATCTGCCCTTGTACTTGAACTCTGGCTATTCTGTTTTTGAGGTAGTGGCTGGTCCATTTGTACATTTTCCCACAAACTTCACTTCTTCGTAGCTTGACTTTAAGTCCCTCTTTCCACACCTTGTTAAATGCCTTTTCTAAGTCCACCCAAACCGCTACTGTGTGTTTTTCCTTATGGTAAGCATCCTCTATTTCCTGTGCTATGAGAGTGATCTGATCCTCAGTGGATCTGTGCTGTCTAAAGTCTGCTTGCTGTGGAATTAGTATGTGTTTTTCTTCTAGATGCCACATCAGTCTGGTGTTTATCATACGCTCCATCAGTTTTCCTACACAGCTCAGCAGACTGATAGGCCTGTATCCATTTGGATCTGCTCTATCTTTTTCTTTCTTTGGTACAGGTATAATTACAGTATCTTTCCATGCCTGAGGTACAATTCCCCTTTTCCAGCTTTGGTTCAGGACTGATAGTAACTTTCTCTTTGCTGTTTGGCCCAGCCCGATCAGCATTTCGTTTGTTACGCCATCTTTTCCGGGCGATTTCTTGTTCTTTAGAGTTCTCATGGCCTCTTCCATTTCATTGTTAGTTTTGCCATCATTTTCTCCTCTGGTGCCATATTGATGTTGTCGTGCCTCCTGTGTTCTTCATTAATGTCTGTGTGCCTATTTGTAGGAACATCAATATTGGTTGCTCTGGCATAATGTTCAATAAAGGCGTTTGCTACCTTTTTTCCAGTTTGTTTGTTTGATGGACTTTTGTCATTCATGGCTCTGACTAACTTCCATAGTTTGTTCCCGTTTTTGTCTAAATTGAGGCTTTCTGGTTTGTTTTTCCTGCTGTTTCTTGTTATTTGTTTTAGAGTGTATTTGTATTTCGCTGTGGTGGCTTTGAGGGCGATATTTGCCTCCATTGATTGTTCTCTCTCTGCTATGTTCCTAGCATTTGAGACTTCGTCTTCCGCTTTCTGCAATTCATCATTCCAATAGGGCTTGTAGTTTTTCCTTGCCCCTCTTTGGATGGTTTCGGCGGCTGCCTGCATTATTGCTTTGCTTAGGCTTTCCACCATGGGTTTCATGTTGATATTCCGTGTGTTGATGGTTTCGCAAAGCCCATCTGTCATGATTGCAAATCTGTCCCAGTCGGCTCGTTTATAGTTCCAACGTGAGAGCGGTTTTATTTCCTGTGGGCCTACTTCCATATCAACTTCTAGCCTAATTGACTTGGGGTCGCTACCTGCCAATTGGTTGACCACCTGGCGTTCTATTTTGTGGTGAATATCCACCGTGGAAAAGGCCACGTCTGGAGTAGAGGTGGTATGCCATGTTCTAGAATAGAAGCTAGGGCTATCCTCCGGCCTATTGATAAGATAGAGATTTGTGTCTATCTCACAGTCTTCCACTTCATCACCTCTGTTGTCTGTGTCCGAGTATCCCCATCTCTCCGAGTGGCTGTTCAAGTCTCCAACTACCATGCTGCTGGAGTCCTTGACTTCTATACTCGAGAGCGACAGGTCTTTGTTTGGTGGGCCGTACAGGTTGAAGATGCGGATCTTCGTTTTTTGGGTCATTATGTCGACTCCTACAATTTCTGCTTGTCCGGTGCGATTGACAGCTACCGCGCTACTCGGTATGCAGTTACGGGTTAGTATCAGAACCCCTCCTTTGTGACCTTCTCTATCAAGACGGAAGGTCTGGTATCCTCTGATTGAGAATTTGTGGTTGTTGTTGAGGTGGGTTTCTTGGATACATGCCACGTCAATCCTACCTTCATGCAAGTGATGTATTAGGGAAAGCTGTTTTTTTAATGACTCCCTCCGCATTCCATTGTAGAATTCTGAGGGTCTTGTGTTTTTGGTCAATAGTTTTTGCCCCAACAACTTTTGCCTTGACTCCACAGCACATGGGTGGGTGACCACCAGTAGCATTGGGTGGGCCCCTTCGAGGCGTGAGGCCTCCACATGATGAGAGCCACACTTTTTTGTGATAGGTTGTACCGTCATCATACAGCGATATACGTTGCACTGTTTCGTTAAGCCTGTGGTCCAGTGCATCCGATTTCAACAGGCGTTTCTGTAGGGATGCCCTCTTTAGCCTTTGGCTGTCCCAAACCTATCTGCAAGGCAGCAGTTGTTTTTGGTCAGAGTTGTCTCTCTTAGGGAAGTTGTCTTGCAGGACTATCGAGTCTTCCCCACTCGTTTCTATAGGGTATGGCAATGATATGATATGATGGACTATGTACTAGTTTGTACTATCCCGTAGGGAGGCAGTCCAGTGTGTATGTGTCCCAGGATCGTTACGTCCTGCCAAAAACGTAGCATATGCAATTGAGTGAGGTATCTCTTTGCTCCCTTTATTTTCTCGGCTCATCTGCAGTAATGGCACGCCTAGCATTCCCCGCCATCTGAGAGGTTGTCACAATAGGGCAAAGGTGCAATGTCCGCTGGACTGCATCTCTTCGGCGTCCATTGGGATGACTGATAGCAGACAGAGGTAAAGAGCGAGGCAGGAGTGCATTTAACCAGGGGACAAGCTTGGAAATTGTGAAGTCACATCCAAGAAGATGTCTTGAAAAATGAAACAGAGATGTAATCAAATATGATAACAAAAAAATGACATGGACTTTTTACAGTTGTTTCGGCAATGAAAAAGCAAAAGAAAACACAGACCTCAAAAAGACTAGAATAATATTGTATTAACTGTGGCCCGTATCGAGAAACTTTGACAGTCAGTGCTGCTTTTTCCAAGGCTTATAGCAGACCTCGACAGTTCATCTCGCTGGTGGTCACACTCTCGCAAAGAGCTTGTGACCGGCAAATGGAAAGCAGGAATCCTGCCTAAAGGTCCTCGCCCGACCAACCCTCGGGAGAAGGGCAGGCCGGCAGGCAAAAATCGTCTTCAGTCCCTGTAAAATTCATCGCCGTGGCCATTTGGATCCGTTCTGCACAGAGCGCTGCCATCCCTCCCCGAGCGAGCCCGGTCGGTCGTCTGATGTGTGTACGGGCCCCTGTCAGGCGGTCCTAGGTCGACGGAGTGATCAACGGAACAACCGTCCGTCCGTCAGTCGGTCCCTGCGGCCGTCTTAGGGAGGCTTTTTACACATCCGTCCTCCGCCGACCGGTGTGTGTGGTTCGTACGTCTCAGACAGATATCTGGTTGATTCTGCCAGTAGGCATATGCTTGTCTCCAAGATTAAGCCATGCATGTCTAAGTTCCCACTGTCTCACGGTGAAACCGCGAATGGCTCATTAAATCAGTCGAGGTTCCTTAGATGACACGATCCTACTTGGATAACTGTGACAATTCTAGAGCTAATACATGCTTACCAAGCTCCGACCCTCGCGGAAAGAGCGCTTTTATTAGTTCAAAATCAATCGTCGTTTCCCCTAGCGGGGTTGTGGCGTCCCCACTAGTGACTCTGGATAACTTTGTGCTGATCGCATGGCCTCATGTGCCGGCGACGCATCTTTCAAATGTCTGCATTATCAAAGATCGATGGTACGTGACATGCCTACCATGTTTGTAACGGGTAACGGTGAATCAGGGTTCGATTCCAGAGAGGGAGCATGAGAAACGGCTACTACATCCAAGGAAGGCAGCAGGCGCGCAACTTACCCACTCTCGGCACGGAGAGGTAGTGACGAAAAAAAACAATACGGGACTCTTTCGAGGCCCCGTAATTGGAATGAGTACACTTTAAACCCTTTAACGATGATCTATTGGAGGGCAAGTCTGGGGCCAGCAGCCGCGGTAATTCCAGCTCCAATAGCGTATAATAAAGTTCTTGCAGTTAAAAAGCTCGTAGTTGGATCTCAGGCGCAGGCGGGTGGTCCGGCTCGCGCAGGTTCACTGCCCGTTGTCTCCTGCACTACCGTCTCTCCCTCGGGTGCTCTTCGCTTAGCGTCCCGGGTGGCCAGCGCGTTTACTTTGAAAAAATTAGAGTGTTCAAAGCAGGCCTCGGCTGCCTGAATAATGGTGCATGGAATAATGGAATAGGACCTCGGTTCTATTTTGTTGGTTTTCGGAACTGGAGGTAATGATTAACATGGACAAATGGATGCATTCGTATTGCTACTGCGAAAAGCATTTGTCAAGAATGTTTTCATTAATCAAAAACGAAAGTCAGAGACGCAAAGACGATCAGATACCGTCGTAGTTCTGACCATAAACGTTGCCGACTAGTGATCCGCAAGAGTTGCTTCGATGACTCTGCGAGGAGCTTCCGGGAAACCAAAGTGTTTGGGTTCCGGGGGAAGTATGGTTGCAAAGCTGAAACTTAAAGGAATTGACGGAAGGGCACCACCAGTAGTGGAGCCTGCGGCTTAATTTGACTCAACACGGCAAACATTGAAATGATTGACAGGCCGAGAGCACTCTCGTATCGTCTAATATGGAACAGATGCTGGATTTAGACCCTCGGAAATCTGGAGCTAAGCTCTCTGTGGCTCGATTGGCCTGCATTCAGTGTTCGATAAAGGAATTGACGGAAGGGCACCACCATAAGGGGAGCCTGCGGCTTAATTTGACTCAACACACCAATACTGTAAAATGACTGACAAATCGAGAGCACTTTCGTTGGGTCTAATAGTGAACGTGTGCTGGCATTAGACCCACGGAAGACAGGTCAGTTTTTTTTAACCTCTTAATAAAAGAGCGTCTGCTACGGTAATCTTGTTTCAACCCTGCAGAAATCGCAGGTTCCAGACACCTGGTCATTGACAAACTAGAAAGCCCTCTACTGATTCGTCTGGTCTAATAGTGAACGGGTGCTGGTATTAGACCCTCGGAAGACAGGTCAGTTTTACCCTACTAATGACAGGGCGTTGCTATGGTAATCCTGCTCAATTCGAGAGGAGCCGCAGACATTTGGTTCACGTACTATGCTGATAAGCCAATGGCGCGAGGCTTCCATGTGAGGGATTACGGCCGAACGCCTCTAAGGCGGAATCCCGCTCAAAATCTCAGCACCACTGCGATGGGAGGCTTCCATATGGTCGGGATCTAGGGCTCGCGCCTCAGCCCCACCCAGTCGAGCCGCAGACAGAGGTCTCTACCGTCCGCCGATCAAAGCGGGCGGGTACCTGCTCGATATTCACCCCATACGGCGATGAGGTGCGAAACCACCAACAGAAGACTTAGTTCTTGGTCGGGGTGTCGTAAACAGTAGAGCAGCCACCTCACTGTCGAGATTCAGCCCCTGACCATGAGATATAATCGCACACCAGGCGAACAACATCTCCGTGACATTACTAGGCTTGTCCCCTGGTTAAATGCACTCCTGCCTCGATCTCTACCTCTGTATGCTATCAGCCATACCAATTGACGCAGAAGAGATGCAGGCTAGCGGACATTGCACATCTGCCCTATTGTGTCAACCTCAAAGGTGGCGGGGAAAGCTAGGCGTACTATCACTGCATAGGTATGCTACGTTTCTGGCAGAATGTGACGATCCTCGGATACAGACACACTGGACTGCCTCTCTTCCGGGATAGTACAAACCAGTACATAGTCCATATCATATCTCATATATCATCCCCGCACCCTATAAACACGAGTAGTGAAGACTCGATAGTCCTGTAAGACAACTTCCATAAGAGAGACAACTCTGATCACAAACAACTGATGCCTTGCAGATAGGCTGAGGACAGCCAAAGGCTAAGGAGGGCATCCCTACAGAAACGCCTGTTGAAATCGGATGCACTGGGCCACAGGCTTAACGAAATAGTGCAACGTATATCGCAGTATGATGACAGTACAACCTAGACTACTGTTTGCCACCCACCCATGTGTTGTGGAGTCTATGCATATGGCTATGGGGCAAAATCTATTGACCAAAAACACAAGACCCTCAGAATACTACAGTGGAATGTGGAGGGAGTCATTAACAAAAACAGCTTTCCCTAACACATCACTTGCATGAAGGTAGGATTGACGTGGCATGTATCCAAGAAACCCACCTCAACAACAACCACAAATTCTCAATCAGAGGATACCAGGCCTTCCGTCTGGATAGAGAAAGTCACAAAGGAGGGGTTCTGATACTTACCCATAACTGCATACCGAATAGCGCGATATCTGTCAATCACACCGGACAAGCAGAAATTCTAGGAGTTGACATAATGGCTCAAGAAACGAAGATCCGCATCTTCAACCTGTACGGACCACCAAACAAAGACCTATCGTTCTCGAGTATGGAAGTCAAAGACTGCAACTGCATAGTATTTGGAGACTTCAACAGCCACTCGGAGAGATGGGGATACTCGGACACAGACAGCAGAGGTGACGAAGTGGAAGATTGGGAGATAGACACAAATATCTATCTAATCAATAGGCCGGAGGATAGCCCTAGCTTCTATTCTAGAAAATAGCATACCACCTCTACTCCAGATTTGGCCATTTCCACGGTGGACATTCACCATAAAATAGACCGCCAGGTGCTAAACCAATTGGCAGGTAGCCACCACAGGCCAATTAGGCTAGAAGTTGATATGGAAGTAGGCCCACGTTGGAATTAAAAACGAGCCGATTGGGACAGATTTGCAAGCCTGACAGATGAGCTGTGTGAAACCATCAACACACGGATTCACAAAATGAAGCCCATGGTGAAAAGCCATAGCAAAGCAATAATCAAGCTGCCACTGAAACCATCCCAAGGAGGGGGGGCAAGGAAAAATTTTAAGCCCTATTGGAATGATGATTTGCAGAAAGCGGAAGACGCATTCACAAATGCTAGGAACATGGCGGAGCGAGAATAATCTATGGAGGCAAATATCGCCCTCAAAGCCACCACGGCGAAATACAAATACACTCTAAACCAAACAGCAAGAGAAAGCTGGAAAAACAAAACAGAAGACCTCAATTTAGACAAAAAAGGGAACAAACTATGGAAGCCAGTCAGAGACACGAATGACAAAACTCCATTAAACAAACAAATTACAATCAAACAGGGTGACAACATGCTCACTGGAAAAAAAGCAGCAAACGCCTTTGCTGAACATTACGATAGAGCAAACCACATTGATGTCCCAGCAGATAGGCATACACACATTAGTGAAGAGCAAAAGGGGCACGACAACATCAATATGGCACCAGAAGAGCAAAATTAACAATGAATGAAATGGAAGAGGTCATGAGAACATTAAAGAAAAGGAAATCTCCCGGAAAAGACGGGATAACAAACGAAATGCTGATGGGGCTGGGCCAAACAGCAAAGAGGAAACTACTATCAGTCCTGAACCAAAGCTGGAAAAAGGGTATTGTACCCTAGACATAGAAAGACGCAGTACTTGTACCAGTACCAAAGGAAGGAAAAGACAAAATAGATCCGAATGGATACAGGCCTATAAGCCTACTGAGCTGCGTAGGCAAACTGATGGAACGTATGATAAACACCAGACAGATGTGGCATATGGATGAAAAACACAAACAAATTCCACAGCAAGCAGGTTTTAGACAGCACAGATCTACTTAGGATCAGGTCATCCCCATAGCTCAGGAAATAGAAGATGCCTACCAGGACCAAAAACACACAGTAGCGGTTTAGGTGGACCTAGAAAAGACATTTGACAAAGTCTGGAAAGAAGGACTTAGAGTCAAGATAAGAAGAAGTGAAGTTTGTGGGAAAATGTACAAATCGATCAGTCACTACCTCAAAAACAGAACAGCTAGAGTTGAAGTACAAGGGCAGATGAACAAAAAGGTGACACTTGAGCAGAGAGTACCCCAAGGGGGAGTACTGTCACCAACACTCTTCCTGGTGTATATAAATAACATAACAGAGAATATACCAAGAAGAGTCCATAGCTCAATGTTTGCAGACGATCTGGCTATGTGGACCTCTGAAAAGAATCTCACCATAGCAAGAAATCGGATGCAGCAGGCCCTAACATCGCTGGAGGAGTGGGCGAACTCATGGCTGATCAATATAAACGAGGACAAAACGACATGTACAATATTCTCGCTATCAAACAAACCCCAAAACACCAAATTAAGTCTTAACTGCAAATACCTGCAGCCAAACGGCTACCCAAACTACCTGGGAGTCACATTTGATCGGCGCATGACATGGAAAAGTCAGATCGAGAGAAACCGAATGAGAGCCAGAGAAAGAATGGCAATCATGAGGAAACTTGCTGGCACAAGCTGGGGAGCAGACGAAAGTAAACTAAAGAAACTGTACACTGGAAGAGTGAGACCAGTTCTCGAGTATGGCATTGCGGCATGGACAACAGCAGCAAAGGCGAACTTCGATAAAATTAGCAAACTCCAAAACCAAGCCATGAGAGTTATACCATGAGGCATGAAGTCAACGCCAATTGTAGAACTTGAAAAGATTTCAAAACTGCAATCCATGACCGACAGAAGAGACTGCAAAGCCCAGCAGCAAGCAGAGAAACTCAGAAGACTAACTGACCATCCAATGCACCAGAGACTAAACAATTTCGGAAATGGGAAACTAAAGCGGAGAAACTTTGCAGAAATAGCCAAAGCAAACATGCACGAATACCCCATGAACGCACTAACAACACCAAAGCCCATCCCTACTGAACGAAAACCTACCTGGAGGCAGCATATATTTCCAGAGATGGTAGAAAATATACCAGGTATTGGAAACAAAAACTGCCAGCCTGAAAAAGAAAGAAGAGATACTACCCTGAGCTACATAACGAAAAACTACCCAAGCATAGACTGCACCCATGCATACACCGACGGTTCTGTAACAAACACGACACAGAACGGAGGGGCAGGAGCATTTCTGAACCTACCAAATGGCAGAAAAATAACATTGTCCTTCGCTACTGGAAAATACACAAGCAATTTCAGAGCGGAGGCAGAGGCACTGAGGGCGGCAGTGGAAGAAATGGTGACAGATAAAAGGAATGAAAGCCATATAGTCCTTCTTACAGATGCCCTGGCCTAGTCACAGCACTAAAAAGCCAGAAAAATACTGAACTTAATTATTTAAGAGCAGTACTCTGTCAACTATGCCAGCAGTCTGCACCAAAAAGGGTAGTGGTACAGTGGGTTCCATCCCACTTCAACATCCAAGGCAACGAGGAGGCAGACAGACTGGCAAAAGAAGGTGCAAGACTACCACAACCAGATACTAGTATGACATACGAAGAGTCAAAACAGCTTATTAGAGCTAGATACATGACCAAATGGGAAACAGAACATACTGGCTACACAAAAAACGATGCCTATTACCAGTTGAAGAGAGCAGGTCGTGGTATTCAGACTTCGCACTGGCCACAATAGACTGAGGTACCACCTATTCAACAAATTGAAGATAGGTGGCACTGACGAATGCCCGTGTGGTACCGGTAAAATGATCGATGAGCATTTGCTGCAAAACTGCCCGACATACGAGGATCAGAGAGAGCAGATGTGGCCATCACCAGTGGCAACATTAGACAAGCTCTATGGCAGTATCGACAGCCTCAGGATGACCGATGCTTATATAAAGGTTGATGTCTGACTGCGTACGATGAAGAAGAAGAAGAAGTATTAACTATATGAGTTAGTCCCGTTAGTCCCATCTCTTTGTAACATCCTTGACAATGGAGAGGTTGACGGACTGTCAAGGAAAAATGAAATGCTTCCCCTCAATCTGATGTAAGTATAACTTGTGAAGAGGCCATGAGGTTTATCGGGTCTTAACTTAACTTAACGCCTTTATACTGTTTTAGTAGACACTGCAGAGTCTGTATACAACCAATTACATTTGCATTACCCTACTCTAAAAGCTATGGGCATCCGATCTATTCTTAAATGCAATTAACTGTCCCTGCCTCCACTACTTCCTGGAGCACTACATTCCAAGCATTCACAACTCTCAGACTAAAAAAAAATATTTCCTTATATCTAATCTAGACATTTCTTTAGTTAACTTGAAGCTATGCCCTCTTGTTCTCGTTGGTAGTTGTATTTTGAGAAAAAAAATTGTTATAGTCTAATTTTACCTTTCTTGTGATTATCTTATATACCTATATTAAGTCACCTCAAGTTCTTCTCTTTTCTAGACACTGTAAGCCGGTTTTTCTTAGTTTTTTCTCATAACTGAAATTCTGGATTGATACAGGAACCAGTGGGAAACAGAACACCCAAGCCAATATCAATATCACACTTTTTACATGGGAGAGGTTGTGACTAATGGTAATTTTTAGACTCCGGATAAGCCAAAACATATTGAGATGCCATCTATTCAACAAGTTCAACATACGAACAGTCGATTGATTGTGTCTGCAGCACTGATAAAATGGTAGATCAGTATTAACTACAAAAGTATCTCAACAAAAACGGAGCAGAGAAAGCCATCACCGTTACCTGTTTTATATGCAGCAGTTCTCTCGAAAATACTTGTCCAATGTTTGATAAGGCGTTCCTAATGTTACACGGCAGTGTGTGTGCACGAGACTTGACATAAGTCAAGTCTCCCAGCAAGTGAGCGAGACGGCTTTTGATCGTGTCGTGATGTAGCATGTGTATTCATATCGAGGAGCTATGTCTGCCTTGTGTATTTATATCTCTCCTAACGAGTTGAGGACTGCCCAATCAAAAGCTGGTATAGTTTCAAAAAATCCAGATATTTCCGGCACAGCGCATGTCTTGTCAGCAGGGGATCTACGTTCTATTCGTCTGCTGAAATAGTCAGACCCCCGAAAGTATCCATTCTGCACAGAGCGGTGAAATTCCTCCTCAAGTTATAGATCAAGCAATTGAAAACTCGGATCGTCTACAGCATGTGTTTGTGTCAGCTATCTGGTTAATCCTCAATTAATCTTAAACTTGTCTCAAAGATTAAGCCATATTTCTCTAAGTCCATACTGTCTCGCGCTTAGGAGCCCTGCTACTCCTTCTTGTGCGAGCGATCGACGGTTCAGTCCGTCTGTTACACACATTCCTAACATCTTTTTGACTCAGCACTTTGCATTTCAGCAAGATGGGTGTATCTCAAGCTATATTGAATACATGATTCATAAAGGTATTGAAAGATTCGGTACACTTTTGATGTCTGGTTTTTTATGTCTGGTTTTTGATGTCTGGTTTTTTATGTCTGGTTTTTTTATGTCTGGTTTTTTATGTCTAGTTTTTTATGTCGGGCTTTTTATGTCTGGTTTTTTATGTCTGGTTTTTGTTTGTTCTGGTTTTTTATGTCTGGTTTTTTATGTCTGGTTTTTAATGTCTGACTCCTCTGAATTGTAAGCTCAACATGTCGCAGTATGTCGAGAAAGATCCAGAATCTTTATGGTGTCTAGTTTATAAGTCTGAACTGTATGTTTTTCTGACCACTACTAACAGTTTGATCAGTATGTTTCACCTGACCTTGACTAACACATTCTGATCAGTATGTTTTACCTGACCTTGACTAACATAGTGTGATCAGTATGTTTTACCTGACCTTGACTAACATAGTGTGATTAATATGTTTTACCTGACCTTGACTTATATAGTGTGATCAGTATGTTTGGCCTGATCCTAACTAACAAAGTCTGATCAATATGTTTCACCTGACCCTAACTAATATGGCCTGATCAGTATGTTTCCCACTACCCTGACTAACATAATCTTATATGCAAATTTCAACTGACTTTGACTAACATAGTTTGATCAGTACGTTTCATTTCACCCTGACTAACATTATCGGATTAGCGTATTTCACCTGACCCTGACTAACATAATATGATATGTAGATTTCACCTATCCCTAATTAACATAATCTGATCAGTATGTTTCATCTGTATGTTTCATAGTCTGATTAATATGTTTTGCTTGATCGTACATTAGTCTCCTTTACTTACTACATATATTTCACATATCTGTGAAATCGCAAATGGAGTTTAATATAGATAAATGTAGTCATCCACATGGGTAGATCCAATATAGAACATAATTACATAAAGGGCGAGAACAATATTAGAATGATAAATATCTAGCGGTTATAATAGAGCATACAGAAAAAATGAGTGAGCAAGTCCAGGTAGCACTGAATAAGGCAAATGCGATGTTAGGTATGATAAAAAGAAATATTAAACATAGGAGTAAGGAGGTGATTGTCAAACTGTATAAAGCATTAGAGAACCTAGATTGGAGTACTGTATACAGGTGTGGAGTCCTTATCGTAGAGGGATATAAATATGCTGGAAATGATACAAAAAAAGAGCGACAAAACTGATAGTGGGGTTCCAGAATTACAGTTACGAGGAAAGACTCAGAAATACCAGCCGACAGTGGCTACAAAAGAGAAGAATTCGAGGTGACTTAATTCAGGTTTTAAGATAATCACAGGAAAGGTAAATTTAGACTATAACAAGTTTTTTTTCAAAATACAACCACCAACGAGAACAAGATGACACAGATACAAATTTTCTAAAGAAAGGTCCAGATTGGATATTCGGAAATATGTTTTTAGTCTGAGAGTTGTGAATGCTTGTAATGCATTACCACAGGATATAGTGGAGGCAGAGGCAGTTAATGCATTTACGAATACATTGGATCTGCATTGTTTTTAGAGCAGGGTAATGCAGATGTGACTCGTTGTCTACAGACTCTGATGTGTCTTTTAAACCAGCATAAAAACGTTAAGTTAAGTGAAGAAAAATAACGATTTTTATCACGAGTTTGGAAGTTCTCTATCTTATAGCAATTAGAAAAGAAACAGCTTAATGTACTAGTGAACCTATTCTTGTCTTATTTTTTTTTTAATACACGTAGCTCTCCAGGAATTCAGTGTGGTCAACGAGGTGCTAACCCGAAGCGTCTCTCCCAACCTGGTCGAATAATTTTCTAACTCTGAACTAAAGACCTGCCAAAGGTATACAACTCTTACGAACAGATTCACATACTCGCAAGTGGTTCCAGTCCGTCACAGTATTCAAGATCAAAACTCCTTTAGTTTAGGTCGCCCGTGTAGAATTATAGGACTGGGGAATAAATACCGCCTGCCCTGGCAATCGCTGTCAGATGAACCAAATTTTATTCACTCCAATACTTTTGCACGGAGCATTTACATGAGGATTTACAACAACATCTCGCATGTCTCCACGCAGCCTGCCCAGTGCATGGCATGAAGATCAGCTGTGATAAAACAGCAATCATGACAATCGAACGTCAACTGAATAGCCCAGTTTATGTACTAGCAACAAAACTATAAAGCAGGTACAGGTAGTGTCTTCACTGAAGACGGCAGACTGGAGAGAGAGATAGAAAATAGAATTCAAAAGGCAAACAAGGTGCAGTACCAACTAGCTCTGATAGTGAAAAAACCAAGCGTCATTATGTCACTAAACAGACGCTGATAAACACGCTGACCATCCTTACGTTAAGTTATCAGTGTCAAACGTGTGCCCTATTAGAAATGCACACCCGTAAGATCGAGCCCCCCCCCCCCCCCCGACCCCGTCAATGATGGATAGTTAGGGGCTCAAAGAAAACATTCAAGACGTTAGCATCCCAAGTCTCTCACCTACGATAATCAAGACACCTGCGCACACCTGTACCTGCGACGTTACAAGGCAAGAGCAGTAGGACAAAAGATAAAAAGGGGAAATTGTTTTAAAATATGCGCTCCTGACTGAAGAAACCAGTTCTTACACGCTCGGTGCTACCAGTTCCTCATAAAAACGCGCCTTCCTAACTGGAGTCCAGTCCTTTCACGCCCTCCTGGCCGAAGAGCCCAGTTCTTACACGCTCGAAGCTGTCCACTCTTGCGCGCTCAGAGACACCCGCTCCGTGTAAAAACTCGCCCTCCTAACTGAATGGTACAACCCTTACACGCTCGAAGCTATCCGGCTCTCGTAAAAACGCGCCCTCCTAACTGAATGGTACAACCCAGACACACTCGAAGCTTTCCGGCTCTCGTAAAAACGCGCCCTCCTAACTGAATGGTACAACCCAGACACGCTCGAAGCTATCCGGCTCTCGTAAAAACGCGCCTTCCTAACTGAATGGTACAACTCTTACACGCTCGAAGCTATCCGGCTCTCGTAAAAACGCGCCCTCCTAACTGAATGGTACAACTCTTACACGCTCGAAGCTATCCGGCTCTCGTAAAAACGCGCCCTCCTAACTGAAAGGGTACAACTCTTACACGCTCGAAGCTATCCGGCTCTCGTAAAAACGCGCCCTCCTAACTGAATGGTACAACTCTTACACGCTCGAAGCTATCAACTCCGCATAAAATGATTATTACGGCGCTTACTACCATTGGTGAGGTGTTTAAATCGAGCTAACAGATGAATGTCGCTTGTCTGTACAGTCGCAGCGCAGTGTGCAGACAAGCTTTAATGTTATCCTCAATCAAATTAAACTATGATGTAGACGCTATTCCGAATCTCCTGATCCTGTGAATAAGGTGTGTTGCGACATGCACCATATCGGGTAAACACGTCGAGGAGGGAAATTCCTACTTCTCAAGTCCAGTACAATTTGAATGAGCTAAATATTTGCTAAATTTCAACTTTCTCCACCTACTCCTTCATGGTCCTTATGACAAGCCTCTTGTACTTCAAGTCGGAATTATCACAACACAATTGAAGAAAAATTTGCAGAAAGTAAAGGAGACATGAAAAAAAATAGTACAAGAAGAAGAAAAATAGAAGAAAAGGGGGAAAAAATTGAGGATTGAAGAATAGGACAATAACAATTTTTAAAAGAGGAATGCAATATTAGAAGGAAGTACGTACAAGGAAGCAGAAGATAAAAGAAGAAAATGGAAACTTTCAAAACTAACAGAATGTGAAGACAGATAATATAAAAATAAAAACATCGAGGTAAAATGAATACAAGAATGAAGAAGTAGTGTGGAATAAGGAAAGAAAGAATAGAAGGCCAAGAAAAAAAGAAACAAATAAAATGAGAAAGGAAGATAATCACAAAAATAAATAACATTAAAAAAGATAATTCGATGGTGGTAGGGTAGATGTCCCAGTTGTAGAATTATAAAATTAACGCGATCTTGTCTTCATCTCGTTTCATACGTGTATGATTATTGCTCTGAACAGAACAAGTATATAGAATTGAGCCTGGTTTTGACACGAGCTTACAAAGAGAGACTGCCTAATGACAGTGATCAGAATCAGACTTAGTCATTACCACTGGCGTCACCCTAATGTAAGAAACAAAATTTAACTGTAGTAATTCTTGAAGAAACCTTCCCAGTTTCAGGAATGGATAAGGGTGAGGCGTAATGTTTATGACAACTTGTTTTTAATAAATATTCTATTACTAGGCGCAATAAATTCCGGACTCCAGGTTTCTATTGCGTTTTGAAATATTACTTTGGCGCCGAACATGTCATGATGAATGTCGTATTTACTTGTGTATATCACTCCTCCTTCTTTGTTCTGTAAGTTACAAGAATCACAAAATATAATATTTGTCCGCATAATTGCATCTACTGTCACCGACTTTCAAGGTCAGATTTGCCCGTGTTATATGCAGTAGCTCTTTCCGCTGCTCGGCTAATCAACCGATATTTAATATATTTTTTTTTTACAAAACTAACCCTGTTAGACATAAGAACTATGTGCGCGTGCAATCTTCTTCTTCTTCTTCTTCTTCGTCATACGCTGTCAGACGTCAACCTGTATTTTTTCGAAAAAAGCAGCGGTCATCCTGAGGCTGTCGACACTGCCATAGAGCTTGTCTAGTGTTGCCACTGGTGATGGCCACATCTGTTTTCTCTGATCCTCGTATGTCGGGCAGTTTTGCAGCAAATGTTCAGCGGTCATTTTCCGTACCACACGGGCATTCGTCAGTTTGTTTAATAGGTGGTACCTCAGTCTATTGTGGCCAGTGCGAAGTCTAAAGACCACGACCTGCTCTCTTCTGTTCAACCGGTAAAAGGCATCGTTTTTTGTGTAGCCAGTATGTTCTATTTCCCATTTGGTCATGTATCTAGCTCTAATAAGCCTTTTTCACTCTTCGTATGTCACACTAGTATGTGGTTGTGGTAGTCTTGCACCTTCTTTTGCCAGTCTGTCTGCCTCCTCGTTGCCTTGGATGGTACAGTGGGATGGAACCCACTGTGCCACTACTCTTTTTGGTGCGGACTGCTGGCATAGTTGACAGAGTACTGCTCTTAAATCATTAAGTTCAGTATTTTCCTGGCTTTTTAGTGCTGTGACTACGGCCAGGGCATCTGTAAGCAGGACTATATGGCTTTCATTCCTTTTACTTGTCACAATTTCTTCTACTGCAGCCCTCAGTGCCTCTGTCTCCGCTCTGAAATTGCTTGTGTATTTTACAGTTGCCCCTGATAGTGTTATTTTTCTGCCATTTTGTAGGCTCAGGAATACCCCTGCCCCTCCGTTCTGTGTTGTGTTTGTTACAGAACCGTCGGTGTATGCATGGGTCCAGTCCATGCTTCGGTAGTTTTCCGTTATGTACCTCAGGGTTGTATCTCTTCTTTCTTTTTTCAGTCTGGCTGTTTTTGTTTCCAATACCTGGTATATTTTCTACCATCTCTGGAAATATATGCTGCCTCCAGGTAGGTTTGCGTACAGTAGGGATGGGCGTTGGTGTTGTTAATGCGTTCATAGGGTCTTCGTTCATCTTTGCTTTGGCTTTTTCTGCAAAGTTTCTCCGCTTTAGTTTCCCATTTCCAAAATTGTTTAGTCCCTGATGCTGTGGATTGTCAGTCAATCTTCTGAGTTTCTCTGCTTTCTGCTGGGCTCTGCAGTCTCTTCTGTCGGTCATGGATTGCAGTTTTGTAATCTTTTCAAGTTCTACAATTGGTGTTGACTTCATGCCTCCTGTTATAACTCTCATGGCTTGGTTTTGAAGTTTGCTAATTTTATCGAAGTTCGCCTTTCCTGCTGTTGTGCATGCCGCAATGCCATACTCGAGAATTGGCCTGACTCTTCCAATGTACAGTTTCTTTAGTATACTTTCGTCTGCTCCCCAGCTTGTGCCAGCAAGTTTCCTCATGATTGCCATTCTTTCTCCAGCTCTCATTCGGTTGCTCTCGATCTGACGTTTCCATGTCATGCGCCGATCAAATGTGACTCCCAGGTAGTTTGGGTTGTCGTTTGGCTGCAGGTATTTGCAGTTAAGACTTAATTTGGTATTTTGGGGTTTGTTTGATAGCGAGAATATTGTACATGTCGTTTTGTCTTCGTTTATATTGATCAGCCATGAGTTCGCCCACTCCTCCAGCGATGTTAGGGCCTGCTGCATCCGATTTCTTGCTATGGTGAGATTCTTTTCAGAGGTCCACATAGCCAGATCGTCTGCAAATATTGAGCTGTGGACTCTTCTTGGTATATTCTCTGTTATGTTATTTATATACACCAGGAAGAGTGTGGGTGACAGTACTCCCCCTTGGGGTACTCCCTGCTCAAGTGTCACCTTTTTTGCTCATCTGCCCTTGTACTTGAACTCTGGCCGTTCTGTTTTTGAGGTAGTGGCTGATCCATCTGTACATTTTCCCACAAACTTCACTTCTTCTTAGCTTGACTTTAAGTCCCTCTTTCCAGAATTTGTCAAATGCCTTTTCTAGATCCACCCAAACCGCTACTGTATGTTTTTGCTCCTGGTAGGCATCCACTATTTCCTGGTCTATGAGGGTGATCTGATCCTCAATGGATCTGTGCTGTCTAAAGCCTGCTTGCTGTGGAATTAGTATGTGTTTTTCTTCCAGACGCCACATCAGTCTGGTGTTTATCATACGTTCCATCGGTTTGCCTACACAGCTCAGTAGACTGATAGGCCTGTATCTATTTGGATCTGTTTTATCTTTTTCTTTCTTTGGTACTGGTACAATTACTGCATCTTTCCATGCCTGAGGTACAATTCCCCTTTTTCCAGCTTTGGTTCAGGACTGATAGTAACTTTCTATTTGCTGTTTGGCCCAGCCCGATCAGCATTTAGTTTGTTACGCCATCTTTTCCGGGCGATTTCTTGTTCTTTAGAGCTCTCGTGGCCTCTTCCATTTCATTCATTGTTAGTTTTGCCATCATGTGCTCCTCTGGTGCCATATTGATGTTGTCGTGCCCATTTTATTCTTCCCAAATGTCTGTATGCCTATCTGTAGGAACGTCAATATGGTTTGCTCTGGCATAATGTTCAATAAAGGCGTTTGCTGCTTTTTTCCCAGTGAGCATGTTATCGCCCTGCTTGATGGTAATTTGTTTGTTTGATTGAGTTTCGTCATTCATGGCTCTGACTAACTTCCATAGTTTGTTCCCATCTTTATCTAAATTGAGGCTCTCTGTTTTGTTTTTCCAGCTTTCTCTTGTTATTTGGTTTAGAGTGTATTTGTATTTCGCCATGGCGGCTTTTAGGGCGATATTTGCCTCCATAGATTGTTCTCTCTCTGCCATGTTCCTAGCATTTGAGACTTCGTCTTCCGCTTTCTGCAATTCATCATTCCAATAGGGCTTGTAGTTTTTCCTTGTCCGTCTTGGGATAGTTTCAGTGGGAGCTTGCATTATTGCTTTGCTTAGGCTTTCCATCATGGGCTTCATATTGTTATTCCCTGTGTTGATGGTTTCACACAGCCCAAAAAAGGCCAAGTCTGGAGTAGAGGTTGTATGCCATGTTCTAGAATAGAAGCTAGGGCTATCCTCCGGCCTATTGATACGACAGAGATTTGTGTCTATCTCCCAATCTACCACTTCGTCACCTCTGCTGTTTGTGTCGGGTGCAATCAAAAGACTCGATCAATCTATTTTGAACGCCAATCCGTTCTTTAAAGTATGGACAATGATACATTTTGTTTGTGATAAGTATGTGTATTTATTTTGTTTATATTATTATTATTATTATTATTATTATTATTATATATTTTCAGTTCAATTACAAAATACGGTTACAATAAATTAATTACATCAAATAACTTGCAAAGCTGGCGTTTACAACGAGAAATTGTCATTATCGACGTTGCTCAATTCACTATACCGTTGTTACAAAACGCAGTGCCACAACCGCTAATCAAATATTAAATTTACAGCAGGATAGACTGGAGCGTTATAGTCGTGAGAGTTGAAACCCGTACCAATGCCATAAAAAGCAAGTGCCCTACCAATACGCTAATCAGTCTCTCTGGATTAAGGTTGCCATGACTATCACCCAAAAAACAAAAAAAAACAAATGATAGACAAGAGCAGTTAAGACAAACGATCCTGATAAACATTCTTACACCATTATGATGACAAAAAAAGGCAATCATTGTTGGACAGTGACCTTGAAATTGAGAATATCATTCAAGAATCAGAAAGTAGAACTGAAGTGTAACCAGCAGCAAATGTATCTTCAACTGTCTTTCTGCATGAAGAAAAAAAAATTAAGGACGCCTTGTGCTAGAAACTCACTTGAACCAAGTTCGATGAGAACATAGAAATAGTATGTTGTAGGAGATGTACCTATTTTTACTCTATAACAGAGAGGTAATGTGGTTTTGTCACTGAAGAAACAAACGAATGCACGAAACAGTGAGTGTTCGAAACCTGTCGTTCCTTGCGACTGCTGGTCTCAAGTGACATGAGATCGAGTGCCTACCCCTAATGGAGACGGGCGATAAACTAAGAACTCCCATGTTCAGATAAAAAAACAGGATTACACTTTTAAATCTAAAAGAGTAGACTCTTAGTCCATGCAAAATTATTTAAAAAAATGAAATCCTACACGATACGCCACCTACCTTCCCCCAGGCCAGGTTAGCTGCAGGAAATAAAAATCACAAAAGAACCTATTACATATAGCCTTCCGCTGCCTGTCAGCAGGCATATACATGTCTGTTTGAATACCAGAATTACAAGTAACACGGATTTACCGAGTCTTTCACGTGCCGGAGGAAGAGAACAATAACAGGCCCATCGGGAGGTAGTTATGCCAATGATTTTGTACAGTTTGAGTTTTCTTCTCGTATAAAGGGAATCAGGCAGCTAGAATTAAACGCCCTATTTCGGAAAGAATAAGAGAGAGAGAGAGAGAGAGAGAGAGAGAGAGACACAGAGAGACAGAGAGAGAATGGATAATACAAGATAAGAAGCTTTAAAAATATATTACTGAGAAGTTTTTATTTTTTGTATTTTAAAACCAGGACAGGAAACTCAAGAAATTTCAATTTAAAATCGCAAGATGTAATCATTGAATACAGCTGACCCCCACTTTACGATGGTAATCTGTTCCCCTGAGGCCATCATATAATGGAAATGTCGTAATGTGAGCTATTGTTAGTTTGGTAATTCGTACGTGAACCGTAAAGTGGGTATTTTATTGCGACGTGAAACTTAGAACGGCACGGAAAGCATATTATAAAGTGATTTTATTGTATTGTGCCATCGGCAAGCAGGCGGGGGAGGTTGGGGGGGGGGGGGGCCGAGTATATGCTTGGGTGCAATAGCTTCAGCATAACAATTACAAATAATCTAGATGTGTTCAATAGGGGGAGGGGGAAGGGCGGACATTGTGTGTTTTTTTTTCTAAAATTAAAACCGTTTTCTTCGACTTCTTCTTCTTCGACTTCTTCTTCTTCGACTTCTTCTTCTTCTCCCTCGTCTTCTCCTTTTATTTTTTTTTCGTACGCTTTTAGATGTCAACCTTATATCTAAAACACGGGTTTGCAACCCGTTAGTCCTGACCCAGAATAGAGGCCGAGAAGGGTTTTCTGTAGGTCGGCGGCTGAAACTGTAAGCTAAAGAACATTGATTTTCTAGTAATTTTCATTTTCAATCGTTATCTTAAAGTTTGAAAAATATCATAATTTTTAAATAACGAATACGCAATCAAGATGCTGAGCAACGCATGAGCTGCAGCGGTCAGCGACCCATAGCTGACTGCTTACGTCAGGGCCAGCGAACCAAATCTGCCAAGACCCTTCTACACCTCCACGTGGTGATCCTGTTTAACAGGCTGCAACAGAGCAGACTGGCTAAGGAGACGAGATCGAAGAGGAAAAGCTAACCCGGTACTCAAAAAATGCCTGATGTAGTCGGATGTGTTGAACCGAAAGGTGCAAATATCGCGGTTAACCGTAAACTACAAAACAGCGCATTCCGTTCTCTTGACTACATTCTGCTAATTGCAAATCCCTTTTCATGGCTAAGTAGCGGGAGACTGAGAACAAACGAAGTCAAATATCGAATATAACCCATTAAACAATAAGTGGTTTTATATTTTGTGTTATTCCCAGTGGAAACACTGAAGATATCGACAGTCCCATACATCAACGCGCAAACCGCAGATTGTTTACACAAGCAGTTTTTGGGAAACCAAACATCATGTAATCGCGTCATGCACAGAGATTTGTTTACATAATTGAATTCCACGAAATTTAATGAATCGAATGTTTCTGTCACCAATCAGATGAGTCGATTGCGCAATCCAGAATTATGTCGCAAGTTAAAATTATTTTGAATTACGTTTTACTGAAAAATGTATTTTCATGTGTTTTCTTGACCCTATTAGAAAAGCCTTGTTTTTATGCATTGGGGTCTCGGGTCACTTTGCTTCTGTAAAATGGGATGGCGTCTCGGAACCATGTTGGGAGCTTTTCATCTAAAGAATGAAGTCGTCAACCTAAAGCTATTCGCATGTCGATAGAGTGTGTACGTGAATGGGGCTTGTGGCCGTATGTTGAACACTATTGAAGTAGGTGTTCAGCTCTCATTATTTCACTACCTAATCGTTAGCGTACTCATCGCTATGCACACTCAAAGGTAGCCACACTCATTGCAAGCCATCCTCATAGGTAGCCACACTCATAGGTAGCCACACTCATTGCTAGTAACACTCATTGCTAGCCATCCTCATAGGTAGCCACACTCATCGCTAGGAACACTCATAGGTAGCCACACTCATTGCTAGCAACACTCATCGCTAGCCACCCGCATAGGTAGCCACACTGATTGCTAGCCACCCTCATAGGTAGCCACACTCATAGGTAGCCACACTCATTGCTAGCAACAGTCATCGCTAGCCACTCTCATAGGTAGCCACACTCATATGTAGCCACACTCATTGTTAGCACCACTCATCGCTAGCCACCCTCATAGGTAGCCACACTCATTGCTAGCCACCCTCATAGGTAGCCACACTCATAGGTAGCGACCCTCATTGCTAGCCACTCTCATAGGTAGCCACACTCATAGCTAGCCACACTCATAGGTAGCCACACTCATCGCTAGGAACACTCATAGGTAGCCACACTTATAGGTAGCCACCCTCATTGCTATCCACACTCATATGTAGCCAGACTCATAGGTAGTCACACTCATAGGTAGCCACACTCATCGCCAGGAACACTCATAGGTAGCCACACTCATAGATTGCCACACTCATCCCTAGGAACACTCATAGGTAGCCACACTCATAGGTAGCAACACTCATAGGTAGCCACACTCATAGGTAGCCACACTCATCGCTACGAACACTCATAGGTAGCCACACTCATAGGTAGCCACACTCATCGCTAACCACACTGATCGCTAGCCACACTCATCGCTAGCCACATTCATCACTAGCCACACTCATAGGTAGTCACACTCATCGCTAGCCACACTCATCACTAGCCCCACACATAGGTAGCCACACTCATCGCTAGCCACACTCAATGGTAGCCACACTCATCGCTAGCCACACTCATCACTAGCCACACTCATAGGTAGCCACACTCATTACTAGCCACACTCATCACTAGCCACACTCATAGGTAGCCACACTCATCACTAGCCACACTCATAGGTAGCCACACTCATCGCTAGCCACACTCATCGCTAGTCATTCACTCATCGCTAGCCACACTCATCGCTAGCCACACTCATGAGTAAAGATCCCGCTAACACGCCAGTGTGGCATGTTGTGAATATGTTATTAGGCCCATATTATCGCTGCCCAACGGCGAGCTTCGGGTGATATGGTCAACGTCACGTTAGCAATATTCACCTTCCAAGATTATTTTGGTGCCCAGTTTATTGGACCTCGGATAAGCAAGAAAATACAGATGGCTGCATAGCACTCTACCTAAGTACCAGTATTTACGTTTCGATATGAGCAAATGGCAATAACAACAGACCTGAAAAAGCAAGCTTTCAATAGTCAGAAATGAGATATTTAAGGAAGAATATAGATCAGACACTCGTCAGAGACCTTGTTTACGCAGATGACATAGTCCTGCTCGGCTCAGACAGTATAGCACTGCAACAGTCCCTTGAGAACCAGAACAGCATTACTCGAAATATGGGCCTGTCAATATCATGGGCAAAGACCACAATACAGAATTTTGGCTCTGACAAACGGCCTCAGGACATAGTAGTCATTGGTCACACTGCGGAGGGTGCCAACGATTTCTCCTACCTCGGCAGCACGATTGCACCCGACTACCGCAGTAACTCCGACATACACAAGCGGATTGGTCTAACGGATTCGACGATGAACGACCTCCGCCGTGTGTGGAAGAACAGTAGCCTCTCTATGGGCACTAAACTGCGCATCTACCAGTCGTGCGGGATCCCGATCCTCGTGTATGGCTTCGAGACCTGGACCCTGAAAAAAAGTGACACCTCGAGACTTGAGGCTTTCCATATGCGAAATCAGCGACACATCTTTGGCATTCGTTGGTACGATTTTGTCCGGAATGTAGACGTTTCTGCAAAGACACATCTCCCCCCTGTCTCGGTTATTCTGGAACGTCGCCGCATTTCCCTGTTCGGTCATGTTGTCCGACTGGAAAAAGCGGTCCCAGCTCACTAGATTCTTCAAAATACAGTCAACAGTGCAAACGGCCTCCACCCTGCTGGTTGGAAGCACCGGAAAGGTCATCCCCGAAACACGTGGCTTCAACAGGTAGCGGCTTCTCCATATGCCTTAGAGGAGGCCTGGCAGCACGCAGTTACAACTGGACATGGTGGTGTTCATCCGACGGAACGGGCCCCAGACGCCTAAGAGAACATTGTTGTTAGTTGTTGTTGGTCCAAGTAACAGAAAGAGACCAGGTCAGCAATCAGACATTACGTCAATTTCTCAAAGCTCAGTCCTTTCAAACGTTAGGGGAGCAATTTTAACATTGATGGTTTGTCCAGGTCTTCAGAATGAAAGAAAATCAGCTTCCACGGCAATCATAGGATGCAAAAATCAAAGATCCAGACCTCGACGATGACCCAAATTCTGCTGGACTGACAACCTAAGGCAGTCTATACGATACCGTATGCTAGACTGTAACCAGGCCAATAATAAGACAGCAGATACACTCATCTGGTGCTATTTCTGGCAGACCTACACACCCCAGGGTAGGAGAGGAGCGACTAAGTAACTAACCAAGCTGCATCGTTTCCCTCAACCACTCCTTGTCTTGTCTTGTTTTTCCTGAAACCCCAAGAGATGTCGTAGGTGCATCACTCAACGTATGAGCGATGTGTCATGGCTATGTTGCTAACCGGGCAGGTTCCAATATCTCCTGGGTATGTTGCTAACCGGACAAGTTCCAATCGCTCCTGGACGATGTCGCATGGGTATGTTGCTAGCCGGACAAGTTCCCATCGCTCCTGGACGATGTCGCATGGGTATGTTGCTAGCCGGACAAGTTCCAATCGCTCCTGGACGATGTGTCATGGGTATGTTGCTAACCGGACAAGTTCCAATCGCTCCTGGACGATGTGTCATGGGTATGTTGCTAACCGGACAAGTTCCAATCGCGCCTGGACGATGTGTCATAGGTATGTTGCTAACCGGGCAGGTTCCAATCTCTCCTGGGTGATGATGTGTTAATCGATCATTGTCCCGTGTGTACATTACCTGTATCTCACACCTTTTCGAGCATGATCACTTCCCCGGACCAGACTGCTTCTTCCAGGCTGCATAAGTGGAGCAGTCCTGCAAGATATGTGTTAGTGTTTACTTGGCTGCTCCGCAATTGCATGTGGTGGTGTCTCCTCTGAGACCCATTCTTTGGAGCATTGAGTCTACAATGTGCCATTCTGTGTCTGAAGATTTTTGTCGGTCCATCTCTGCAACGTTTGTCTCTGCTGTCCTTTTGTGGTTTATGTTCTTTGTGCTGGCCTCTCCATTCCGTTCTCGTAGATCGTTTTATCAATGTCTTTGCATCTTTAAAGCTAAATGGCGAGTCCTCGTGTCGCTACTGACGATTTTTTGCAAGCTCTTATGCCTTCTCGTTTCCAACTATCCCACAGTGGGCCGACATCCACTGTTACTGCACAGCGATTATCAAGGCATGCATCCCATTTCCACTAGTCGTATAAAAAGCCGTGTGCAGCTATGTGAATAAGTCGCTTCGAGAGGTTTAAAAGCATTTTAAAGAAGCAGTTTCAAATTTGCACCATTATATGAACTTACTTGGAATACTTGTAATCTTGGTATTCAAACAAGTAGGTGTATGCTTACTGTCAGGTGGCCAACGGCTATCAATAGCACAATTTTACTATTTAACTTCCTGCGGCATACTAGTCTTGAGGGAATGTCGGTGGTTTAGTGTGTAGGAATTCTTAATTTTTCAAAAGGTTTTCCCAGATAGAAGCTATCAGCCTGCTCTTTTTATTTCCAGCTCCCAATTGTTCTTTTACATGTATTTGGGACCTCCGAGTTTATTGTTTATCTTCGATAAGATTAAGCGCTCGATCTCACCTGCCTTGATATCATGGGTCATTTGAAACTTCCGGGTATCAAACTAGCCCCTTTTATATACTTCAATCTTTTCTTTAGAGACGAGCGACTTGCCTCTCTGCTATAGCGGCTTCTACATTTACATATTTATATTTTTCTTTTTATAAATATTGAAAATATGTAACATGTCTAACATGTTTGTAGTGGGTAAAGAAAATTAACACGAAATCTAAAATGACAGTCATGCTTGCAGGTGAACCACTGTGAGAGGTGGAATCCTTCACATATTTGCGCATCAGCAGATGTAAGGGCTATAATTGGAAAGGCAAGGATAGGCTTCCTGTTACTGATTAATACGAGGCGTGTTCAAATGAAGCCCATCCTAACTGAACCAAGGAAACATACGTATGATGCGCATGATGACGTCACTTCTTGTGTATACAGCACATACAAACCCGTCAAGTTTGCAAAATTTCATTATCCTCCGACTCATAGTTTCTTCAGCAGACCGTTGAAAACATGGCGGGTGTGATACGAAATCCGTCCAGAGTTTATCATCGAGCGGTTATTCGGTTTCTATCAGCTGAAGGATGTCGACCGAGGCGTGTTCACCTGTCAATATGTGCGACAGAAAGGAATCACCCTCATCTTCGTATTGGAGTAAGTTGTTCAAACTCCATCCCAAGCGTTCTTCCTTATGGTGGCTGGTCAGCAACCGATGTACCCATTGTGAACACACCTTCCGATACTTCCGTTTCTTGCTAACCACCGGTACGATGAGGCTTACGTCTGGTCAGGGAAAAAAAACCAAACAATGTTAGCCAGGTTCAGGAGAAATATACTGACGAAGACCATCACCTGACCTCCTCGTTGGTCGTCCTGGAAACAGGATGTTGTCGAGAACAACAGTCTGGCTAAAAATGTGAGGTTCGACGTGATCCCCATAGTAGTGAGCGACACACAGATAAAGTCAAGTATAGCACAGCCGCATAAAGGACCCCGGTCCGGCTTCATCAACACGCTAGGAATGTAAGGAAAACAAAGACAACATGTCACTTAACGCCTTTTGTATGGCTTACTTCTTCTTCTTCTTCTTCATCGTACGCAGTCAGACAGCAACCATTATTTTTTCGAAAAAGCAGCGGTCATCCTGAGGCTGTTATGGCTTACAAAAGAGTAACCTACTAACTGTGGGCATTTGCAAACAACAACAACAACTTCTAACTACCATTTGAACTGTAACTCTAGCGACACAGCGAATTCCTCTGCTAGCGAACGTAAGCTCCGGCGACGGTCCACTCAAATTGCTGCTACTGTTTTGGCGATGTGTCCTTCTGACGCAAAAATATGCGCCTGGCCTGGTCTCGGAAGATCTTTTGCTAACCTACGTCCTTCTTTAAACATCGTTGTCCAGTTCTTTACTGCTGTCTTCGACACACTTTTGTCACCCCACAGTGCCTGTATTCTGCGATGAATGTCAACTGGTCGACATCCTTTAGAAACCGAATCACCGCTCGCTGATTAACTCTGATCGGATTCCGTACCATACCCGCCATGTTTTCAACGGTATGCTGAGGAAACTATGAGTCCGAGGATATTGCAATGTTGCAAACTTAACGGTTGGTATGTGCTGTTTACATCAGAAGTGTCGTCATCATTTGCATCGCATATATGTTCACTTGGTGCAGTTCGGTCCGGTTTCATTTGAATACGCCTTGTTTATGAACACTTGATTTATAATGGTTGCTTATTTCCGTGTAGTTCCTGAGACTTTCTACTGTAGAGAAAAGTATAGGTTCTTCTTCTTCTTCTTCTTTTTCTTCTACGATCACTGTTCAGTTAAACTGGGACTCCTGGATGTCCTGTAAAAATATTCTACTGTCTTCTTCGGAATCTCAATTCCGCCGTGCAGTTTCTATTTGAGGAGAGGAGACACATGCCACATCCTTTTCCTCAGATATGTGTGCTGAAGACAGTTCTGAGGTACATGTGCTGCTGTAATGTTTGCAAGACTGATGTAGCAGATACTGGTGGTACTTATCTTGAATTTGGCGTGCATGTGGTAACTCATTATGTTGTGGCTCGTTCGAAGACGAACTTGGCCATTTTTGTAGTTGGTAGTATTCATCATCTGATTGGTAAATTAGGTACTCTTCTTGTCAATCTATGTTGTCAAATATAGGATGACACAATGTATAGGATGACACAATGTATAGGATGACACAATATATAGGATGACACAATGTATAGGATGACACAATGTATAGGATGACACAATGTATAGGATGATACAATGTATAGGATGACACAATGTATAGGATGACACAATGTATAGGATGACACAATGCATCTCGTACAAATGGCCTAATGAGGGTGATGCATAAGGATATCAACTTCATTGTGTAAAGCAAATTGCTCCAGGAGCCGCCAGTACAGGAACACACACTACTGACGTCACCACTCTAAGGAACAAAAATTACTAAAGAAGTCATTATTACAAAAGAACAAACATTACTGCAGTAGTCACCACTACAAGAGAACAAATATCACTACAGAAGTCACCACTACAAGAGAACAAATATCATTACAGAAGTCACGACTACAAGAGAACAAATATTACTGCAGTAGTCACCACAAAGAAAAGAATTACTACAGAAATCACCACTACGAGAGAAAAAATATTACTGCATGGATTCACTACAAAGAAAACCATTACTACAGAAGTCACCACTACAAGAGAACAAATATTACTACAGAAGTCACCACTAAAAGAGAACAAATATTACTACAGAAGTCACCACTACAAGAGAATAAATATTACTACACAAGTCACCACTACAAGAGAACAAATATTACTACAGTAGTCACTACAAAGAAAACCATTACTACAGAAGTCACCACTACAGGAGAACAAATATTACTACAGAAGTCACCACTACAGGAGAACAAATATTACTGCAGTAGTCACTACAAAGAAAACCATTACTACAGAAGTCACCGCTACAAGAGAACAAATATTACTACAGAAGTCACCACTACAAGAGAATAAATATTACTACAGAAGTCACCACTACAAAAGAACAAATATCATTTCAGAAGTCACCACTACAAGAGAACAAATATCACTACAGAAGTCACCACTAATAGAGAACAAATATCACTACAGAAGTCACCCCTTCAAGAGAACAAATATCATTACAGAAGTCACCACTACAAGAGAACAAATATCATTACAGAAGTCACCACCTCAAGAGAACAAATATCACTACAGAAGTCACCACTACAAGAGAACAAATATTACTACAGAAGTCACCACTTCAAGAGAACAAATATCACTACAGAAGTCACCACTTCAAGAGAACAAATATCACTACAGAAGTCACCACTTCAAGAGAACAAATATCATTTCAGAAGTCACCACTACAAGAGAACAAATATTACTACAGAAGTCACCACTACAAGAGAACAAATATCATTACATACGTCACCACTACAAAGACGAAAAATTCCTACAGAAGTCACCACTACAAGAGAACAAATATTACTACAGAAGTCACCACTACAAGAGAACAAATATCATTACAGAAGTCACCACTACAAGAGAACAAATATCATTACAGACGTCACCACTACAAAGACCAAAAATTCCTACAGAAGTCACCACTACAAGATGGCACACATTGCTATAACACTGTCTGTCTGTACAAGATCTTCTCTATTGGTGTGCCTATATTTGATCTGCATCAGCATATGAGATAAAGGAATTATTACTACTCGCAAAATTACCCGGCTGTAATTTGAATTTTCAATTTATCAAGCAAATCACAAATTCAAATTTTGAGTTAAATATTATGGAACTGATGTGTTTCTCATCTCTTGTCTTGCAGGATGAAAAAAACCAGATTCTTACAACAAATTGTTGGCTCAACCAGGTAATCTATTTACTTTTGATAACACCCTTTTGGCAATTTCCTTCTTCTTCTTCTTTCTTCATCATCTTCTTCTTCTTCGTCTTGTTCTTCTTCTTGTACGTTCGTGTTGAAAGGACATCGTGACGTGCTTCACACCAAGGCTGTGGTAACTGCACTTTTGCGCCCAATTTATCCGGTTTCAGAAGGCATTTGGATTACTTCGACGTGTGAAATTAAGTGTTTAAGGAACGTCATCTGTGTTATGAGAAAGACATAATGCAAAACGATGACATTCGAAGTATGGTCGGCATTACGTCTTGTGCAAAATACATTTCTAGGCACAAAATACAATGGTTTTGTCATCTCATGAGATTGCAACTGAGTCAACGTCCACGGATGCCTTACAGCGCTGGTAGATCTGGCTGCAAGGGGGCGGCCGCAACGCAGGTTGATAGATACCATTAGAGTGATTGTGCGGCGACACAGGCTCACATTGGCCGGCGCAGGACAGACGACTTAAGCTCCCGATGTCGCTTAACAGCACGAGTGGAAAGAAAATTAACATTTGCGTTCCTCCAACGATGTCTCTTCTCTTAGCCAGACTACACTAATGCAATCTGTTTCCAGGTCTTCCACTTGGAGTCGGAATAATGTTTCGGACAGATGTAGCTCGCTAACTTTGATTCAAGCAGCCGGCTTTGAGTCACTAGTTGCTGTCAGCTTATTCACTGAGCTGCTGCATCAACAATCTTGATAATTGTTTTGATAAGCAGCACTGGTTATTCTGGGCCTGACGGCAGTGAAACAGCTGATATGTTCGCTTCGAAAACACATGGAGACGATTGTAGATCGGCGGTAAGGGGAATGAAAGCCCTAATGTCTGTCTTTTATATGAGTGGCCCAGCCAGCACTAGAAGAATCGACCTTGCCGCCCCATCCATGAACATCCTGCATAGAGTCTCGACCCAGCAAGAGCTCTCTCTCTCTCTCTCTGAAAACTGCACTTATGGTTTATAATGTCGTTCCAATGCTTCAAAGTAGCTCTGAAACATGACGGCCTTACAGGGAGATCAGAAGCCAGTTGATGTCCTACAAACATTTGCACCCAGCAATGCATCATTTAAGTCTTACGCTTTAATACAATAACTTATCGTACATTCTAAAACAAAACTTGCCTTACACTTGACAAAAGCAACTTATCTTACACTTCAAAACAATAACTTATCTTCCATTCTAAAACAGGAACGTATCTTACACATCAAAACAGAAAACGTATCCTGCATTCTAAAATAGCAACTTATCCTACACTTCAAAACAGTTTCTTATCTTACACTTCAAAATAATAATTATCTTACACTTCCATACAACAACTTATCTTACACTTCAAAGTTACATCTGTGTTGCACTCTAAAACAACAATTTATATTACGCTCTATAACAACGACTTATCTTACACTACCTAAAAGCATCTTTTCTTACACTACCTAAAAACAGCTTTTCTTACACTATCTAAAAACAGCGTTTCTTACATTTTAAAACAAATTATGTTAAATTTTCAAAAACAACTTATCTTACTCCCGAAAACAACAATTAATCGTACACTCCAAAACAACAACATATATTACTCTAAAACAGCAACGTATTTTACATTATAAAATAACAACGTATATTACACTCTAAAACAACAACGTATATTTCACTTTAAAACAACAATGTATTTTAAATGTCTAAAACAACAATGTATTTTAAATGTCTAAAACAACAATGTATTTTAAATGTCTAAAACAACAATGTATTTTAAATGTCTAAAACAACAATGTATTTTAAATGTCTAAAACAACAATGTATTTTAAATGTCTAAAACAACAATGTATTTTAAATGTCTAAAACAACAATGTATTTTAAATGTCTAAAACAACAATGTATTTTAAATGTCTAAAACAACAATGTATTTTAAATGTCTAAAACAACAATGTATTTTAAATGTCTAAAACAACAATGTATTTTAAATGTCTAAAACAACAATGTATTTTAAATGTCTAAAACAACAATGTATTTTAAATGTCTAAAACAACAATGTATTCTAAATGTCTAAAACAACAATGTATTTTAAATGTCTAAAACAACAATGTATTTTAAATGTCTAAAACAACAATGTATTTTACACTCTAAAACAGCAATTTATATCCCACTCTAATACAACAACTCGCATTACTCCAAAAGAATTGCTTACGTGATAGTCCAAAACAAAGTGTATTACAATATAAAGCACCACCCTTTCGTACACTTCAAAACAACAACTTATCGTGCACTTTAAAATAAACACATTACACTCCAAAACAACAACAGCTTACATTATTATACTTCAAAATAACAACTTATAATACACTAAAAAAAACTCACATCACAATTACACACGAAAACAACTTAAATCACACTCTAAAATAACAATTTACATTATACTCAAAAACAATAAGGTGCATTACACTCTAGAGCACCACCTTTTCGTACACTCCAAAACAACAACTTATCGTGCGCTCTAAAATAACAACTTACATTACATTACACACCAAAAAATAACAACTTATACCACACTCTAAAACAACGAAATAAAATGAAGAATAGACAGGAAAAACAGATTTATAATTAATCTCCTCGCCAGTCATCAGACGTGGTTTTAGAACCACGCAGAAACAACCCGTAACTTAAATATTTCACGAGTTAAGAAGTCAACCATTTTGTTGGCGAGTAGAGGAAACTTCAACCGCAGACACCGTCGCCTGTTTCGTTACGTACGGACAAGTATGCCATCAATTATAATTCGACACCCAGACCTAAACTCCCGAGCAGCAAAGAAAAGCACTTAGCTGTAGAAAGGGAACCACGTTCCAGGCGAACAACATGTCTGTTGACAGCGACTGGTGAGATCTTGAAAGGAATAAAAGAAAATGAAGAATATATTTTTATTGAACTGACTGGGACAATTTGCCGAGAAAAAATGACAAAAGATTCGTTTACTTTGTTTTATCGGCTCATTGAAGCTGTAACCGTCACATTGCGTCTATGTCAAACGCGCAGCCCGCTGGATACATGCGGTCCGTCAATTTCCTCATTGTGGTATCACCATATGCTTTATTAAGCAATGTTTGTGTCTCTGATGGTGAATTATCAAGCAAAACACATAATTTCACATTTGTACATTCAATCAAGGAAATTTTCAACTCCGACGATGCAACGAGCATGACATATACAAAATTATGTAACATCTGTACGAGAGTATATGTGAAGGTCACGTCTGCCATGTCATTTTGTCAAGGCCACTCAGGTCAGGTTAGTTCAGTTCATCCCGTAACAAATGAGGTCGTTGGGGCACACATGAAGACATCCTCACAACCCCACGCTACCCTTCTCTGTCAGCGGCCGCTGTCTGTGCCTCTTCTGGTCGGAGATTGGTCCATTGTTTTATGTTGGCCTCTTCGTTGTCTGCCTTGTACCTTTCCGTGCAGGATCGTATTTGCAAGACTATTTGATCTTAATATGTGACCGTACCTAGCGAGTTTCCTCATTTTGTTAGTTGCCAAGAGGTCTTCAAAAGGCCCTATTGCTGTTGTAATTCTATCTAGTATTTATTTATTTGTAACTCGATCTATCTACGTGACGTTTAAAAGTCTTCGAAAACATTTCATCTCTAAGGTCTGTATCCTTTCCTAAAGGTCAGCTGTAACTGTCCATGTCTCACAAGCATTGAGGAATATTGACAGGACCAATGTTGTCATTAATTTGATTTTCGTGCATAGGACTAACCGTTTATTTTTTCCAGATTTTGATAAGCCGTGCGAGCGCCTCTATTGTCTGTGCTATTTTGGCCAACACCTCACATTTTGATCCATCGTCAAAGACAATCGAACGCATATATTTAAAACTTAGTGTTGTTTGCCCTTTTTCTTTATCTATCACGTGACTGGCCTATGGCAAGTGGGCCGCCTATCAGTAATAGGACACAAGTGCCCCTAACTAATGACAGTAGTCCAGCATGATGTAACTCTTTCAGGTAGATTTAGAACAAAATGTCGCGATTTGATTTGAACGCCCCTTGTAGTTGTGTATACCTGTTCAAAGTCCCATACTTTTATTCTATATTTGTAGTGAACATATTGAATGGTTGGTGTAAGACATAATGTAAAGCTTACAAAGTTTATTGAATTGAATTATTGTATACTACGTAATGCATTATGATTATTTGCGTTTAAAAAACTGTATTTTATAAATATATAATCATCATCAAGTGCCCATACGAAACCGTTGCTCATCATCTCTTTGTTCATCGATGTTAGAAAAATGAATTTTCCTACGAGGCCAGTGCAGCACTTTGAATGGCACTAAATAACAACAAACAAATACATGCAGATTTTTTTACATACATTAAGAGCAGAAGGGCGAGAGATCGAAAGTTGAAAGATCCATAACAGCAACAAAAAAGACAACTAATCTAACTCATAACATTGCACGTCCCATCATTCGCACATGTCAAAAAACAGCCGAGTGTGGAATAGCCTTCTGGGATTGGATGGGTGCTCAAGAAACAATTATCGATGTACGATCCCAGGAATACATGAGCGAGCAACTCATTTTCCTGAGAATCAAAAGAAGAACAAATAACTGAGGCAACTACGTCAATCTATATTCACATGTTTGAGGTTGTTTTAGTGCCCCTCCGTTCGGTAACGACCTAACTTATCCTAGCAGAAAACCCCAATCTTGATTTCTCACCTCGCAACACAGAATCTTCATTACAACATCATTATCTCAAATTTTATTCACTTATCTGCTGTTTGACCGCCACTGTAGCTGTTCTATCGCACCAGGTTCTGCACTTCTAGAATATTCCTTCCTGAAACACGTCACCACACTTCCTGCAAAAATGTAGTGCCGCAGGCAATGCAAATTTGCTCACTAATTTACCTCTGACAGATCAAACGGGTGCTCGAGTATAGAAAAATTAAGCGAATCAATAAATGAACGAAATAGTTCAGGAATAACTGATGAGGGAAAAAAAAGTAAATTATTAACCTGGTACCCTGATTATCAATTTTCGAGATAGCAGCACCGATGCACAAAGAAAGCATACGCCATTAGAAAGTCGGAATTAGAAAACGTCTAATTAAACCATTGGTATTACAGTTGATTATGTTCCAAATAACAGCAAGCGGAGGCATTACAGTTAAGGCGAATTCATGGTAATTTCCATAAATATTATATAATTTTGTGTAGTTTTTCGGGGTATTAACAAAAAGGAAAGTAAAGTCCACTGTGACAAAACGCAGTTGATGATGGGTGTGTATTCATCTGGCAACTTTACTATGTAAAATAAAGTGTCCTAGCTGTAAATTGGTAACTGACTTACAGTTAGGGGAATGAAGGCAGATAGGAAGGGAGCTAGTCACACATCTTGTGAAAAATAAAGACCTACCAACTGTCTCCACTACTAAGACACCCCCAAGATTTCCCTTTAAAAGCAAAACAAAAGAGATAAAAATGGTATTTTCATCTCAACCCTGTGCTACCAGTGCCAGACAAGGGCATTAAATAAGGCCTAGGAACGAAATCTGGACACCTACGAAATGGGGTGCCTATGAAAGGTACCTAACAACATCAGAAGAGACAGAAACACAGATACGATTATTCTGGAGAAGTTTGGAACAATTTCCTGCAAACAGTACATCGAGCAATAGACAATGAATTGGTTTGTTCCCATTGTGAGAATGCAACCATACGACATTGTTTATTTAACCTTCTACATGTGAACATCAGGAAGAAGTCCAAGAGGTAGACCGAGAGAAAGGTGGATAGACAGTGTAAACGACACCTGCCGTAAAATAGGGGAAAACGTGCTGGGATTGTTATCGGTGACATCTAGACATGAACTGGCACAAGTCAAAACCTATATGCATGTCACCACAGACACGCGGCACCATCTATACAGCAGTATCTCAGACATCAAGGGCTCAAGAATCAGGAGAGAGTCGTCATGGATGGCACATGCTGAGACAACAATCGGACACGTCACTCTAACTGAGAAGATAGCCAAAGGGGAAGGATGGGTCCACACTGGTGATAAAATGATAGAGTACCAGAGAGTCGTCTTAACCTTAGGCAAGGAATGCAGAGAATGGAGCAACAGGAGAGCAGAGCACGAGGTAAATGAGAACACGCAGGGCAGTGACGCTGTCATATACACCGATGGATCAGTGCTGCGCAGTGGGACATCAGGTTGGGATTTCTCAGCTAGAGTGAGAGGAGAGGTCGTGGCTGAGCGCAGTAGGGCATACATGTCAACAACCTCTAGTATGAGAATGGAGACGGAAGCAGTGACCTCAGAACTGAAATGGATATCTGAGACTTCTATAACCAGGGCAGTCATCATGACAGACGCGCAAGCCGTACTTTAGAATGTACAGAAGGGATGGCTTAGATACGTGTGGAAAGCAGCTGTTGAGGCTTCAAATCTCCAGGCGTTGACATGGATCTACTGTCCTGCTCATGCCGGGGTTCAGGGTAATGAAAGAGCTGACATCATGGCTTTACAAGCTACCATTATGGGCACATTAGTGATGGATAGAAGTGACATTTTGAAATCAATCAATGGGGGACGGCGTGGCCTAGTGGATAATTGGCACAGCTCACAATCCGAAGGTGCTGGGTTCGATCCCCATCACAGCACCAGCCGTTACCCCGGGGAAGCAAACCCTTAGAAAATGCAGGAGGAAGCAGACCCTTACATAAAATGCATGCTGAAGTCGGATGAATTGGGCCGACAGGCGCAAAATAAAAACCACAGTGCAACGCACACCGCCTTGGGGATTTAGAGAAATAAGGCGAACGCAAAAAAATAAAAAAATAAAATTAAAAAAAATCAATCAATGACCGCCTGCTGGATGAGGACACCGCAATAGATGAAGCAGCAATCCACAGACTGCAAAGTATCGACATTAAACGAGGTTCGAGCGGAGTGGGGCGCATGAAAAAACGGTGCAGGAGAGTGTACAACCAGCGAGCTACAGGGACCATCAACATCCTTTACCTTACGCTATTTGATGAGAGAGACCTATGGTTATAACCTATGGTTATGCCCGGAGTGCAGTGACGTCGATTTTTAGAAATAGAAACAGAAGTAATTTCATAATGAGAGAGGAGCCACTAGAGTGTGATCTTTGAGATCTTTTATATGGCATTTAGCTCTGCTATATCGGCCGAAGACGGATGTGTCGAACCGAAAGGTGCAAATATTGCAGCCAAGCGACACAACGCATTACGTTCTCCGGACTACATCTTGCTACTTGCAAAGCCCTGTTCAGGGCTTGGTAGCGGGAGATTGAGAACAAACGCAGAAGAAGCTCTTTTATATCGGCCGAAGACGGATGTGTCGGACCGAAAAGTGCAAATATCGCAGCAACGCTGTAAACTAGCGACACAACGCATTCCGTGCTAACGATATAAGTGGATTGAAGATAGCTATCAGGGTCAGAGAGGGAAGAAAACAATAGCAATACTGTAACATGCACGATATGAGACGACAGGAGCTGGGCATAGGACTAGCTAGTTCATCCTCTAAGAACTGTGAGTCAGCGAATAACTTCAACAGATATGGACAGGTTAAATAGAACGAACAATTCAAATCAACCATCCAAGATAGAAACAGGACCTCTCTTAGAGATGAATTACTTGTTCTCTTCAAAGAAATAAATAAAACGTTGAAGACTTTAGCAGAACTAGGACAGGTGAACTGTGGGTTGATGACTTGTCATGTTTCTGTTGAAGACTTTAGCAGAACTAGGACAGGTGAACTGTGGGTTGATGACTTGTCATGTTTCTGTTGAAGACTTTAGCAGAACTAGGACAGGTGAACTGTGGGTTGATGACTTGTCATGTTTCTGTTGAAGACATATGCTCCGCATAGAGCTGAAAGGTTTGGATTGATTGATTGAATTAATGATTTATTGATTGAATGATTGATTGAATGATTGATTTGTTAAATTATTGATTGATTTATTGAATGTAATAATGGTTGAATAAGTTATTGATTGATTGATTGATTGAATGACTGATTGATTAATGGAATGAATGGATGAATGATTGATTGAATGATTTATTGATTGATTAATGGAATGAATGGATGAATGATTGAATGATGGATTGATTGAATGATTGAATGGATGAATGAATTAATGAATTAATGATTGAATAAGTTAATGATTGATTGATTGTTTGATTGATTGATGGATGTATGGATGGATGGATGGATGGATGGATGAATTAATAGATCGATCGATAGATTGATCGAATAGTTTCTTGCTGTACTATTCAATCAAACTTGCATTTCTTTCAGATCTGGACAGACTTTAATCTCCGCTGGGACCCGGCCAAGTACGGTGGGATCAAGGTCCTGCGCCTACCTTTTGATGACGTCTGGAAACCCGATATACTGCTGCACAATTAGTGAGTGGTCGCTGTGTGTTTGTCCTGCGCAGAGTAGTTACAGAGGAGTTACAGAGGAGTTACAGAGTAGTTACAGAAGAGTTACAGAGGAGCTACAGAGGAGTTACAGAATAGTTACAGACGAGTTACAGAGTAGTTACAGAGGAGTTACAGAGTAGCTACAAACATAGGTTAGGAGTGGGGCTCTTACTAACTATTGAATGGAAAACATCACAGAACGTAAATTGTATTGACTTCGAATAGGCGTTTGACAGTATGAGTCGGAGGACTCTTTTACATCTGTTGAGACAGTACTGAACACTAAGGAAGTATGAGGCGTGTTCAAGTGAAACCGTGTCAAACTACAACAAGTGAATATACGTACGACGCGCATGATGACGTCACTTCTGGTGTAAACAGCACATACCAACCGTCAAGTTTGCAAAATGTCATTATCCTCCGACTCATAGTTTCCTCATCGAGCCGTTGAAAACATGGCGTGTGTGGTACGGAATCCGTCCAGAATTGATCAGCCAGCGGTGATTCGGTTTCTAACAGCTGAAGGATGTCGACCTGTTGACATTCATCGCAGAATGCAGGTAGTGTATGGGGACAAAAGTGTGTCGAAAACAACAGTGAAGAACTGGTCTACGATGTTTAAAGAAGGACATGAGTTAATGAAACGTCGTCCGAGACCAGGTCAGGGGCATATTGTTGCGTTAACTCACGTTTCATTTGAACACGCCTCGTACATAACCATCATATATGGTATGTACAAGGATACAGTTAACAGAGGGTTACATAAAGGAGCACTGACTGACATCTTCGGGGTACAAACAGGGGTGAGACACGGAGGCCTGCTCTCGTCCTTTCTGTGTTTCCTACCTATAGATATGCAGCAAAGATGGCGTTGTAACCGACTGCGGGTTCATTGCTCTGTTTGAATTCATTATGGATGCAGACAGACTACGGATTTGCCTGGAATTCACACTAGTCGACGACTTACACTTGTGCTGACGGAAATGTGTTGTTTTTTTCCATTTGGACTGGTTAATTCGTTCGTTTTTTCTGTTTATTTCTTCTTTCCGATTATCCTGGAATGGACATCGACTATTTAAATAGCACTACGCTTAAGCCTGTGTCGTATTTCACAGGCTAGTTCACGCGGCTAACTTCACGAGATTGGTGCCTTTTGCCTTAGCTGCAAACGTCAGTTTTGGTGTGTGAAATGTAGACACGAATATAATGGACTAAACACAGACGGGAAGAGATGCCCAACTCACTCACACGCTGAGAAAAATCCCTATGATCTCTTGCGGTTATAGGAAAGGCACGACACACAACTTTAGATGTCATCTCTCCTCCGCTGCCTTGCGGGATACCTGTTAACGGGAAAGGCTTTGGAAGTAAGCCCTGAGAAAAAATCTGCATCCTGTGCTATCTCCAGTCGTCTCAGTAAATATCTTGCTCCTGGCCATGAGTAGCTCATAACCAGATAGTGAAGTTGACAAAAGGCGCTGTTTCTTGTTCACTTTAATCCAAATCACCGCTCAGGTCACCCATTTCAGAGGACACAGCAGGAGAAAAGACTGTCCACACTGCTGAACATGGAGAGTGGTCTTCATCACTTGTGATGGACGAACATCAAAACCTATAGATTAGAAAATGATGACATCAGACAATTGAAAGAGAACTGGTATTCAGTGGACACTATAGTCACAATTGGAGGACCTATGTTACGTAGATGATCTGGTACTTTTGTCACACAGTCATAGCCAAATGCAAGAGAAACTTGACAGGGTGAAAGAACATGCTGCAAAATTAGGACTAAATATCAACAGCAACCAAGCTTCTTAGCTCAGCCCTACTAACAAAGACCCCTCATGTTGGAGGGATAGCCGATGGAAGAGATGTATGCACTATTGTTGCAGCACAATTGATATGCCAGAGAGTACAGATGTAAGGACAGGAAAGACAACATATGCAGAGAAATCAAGATACACGCCAATATTAGAATATTCAACACCAGTGTCAGATCGGTGCTGTTGTATGTATCGGAAACATGGAGAAACAATCAAGGTGATCAAAAAAAGACGCCAGCTCTTCGTCAACAAATGCCTGCGAGGGATAATGGGGATAAAGTAGCAGGACACACATGAAGGAAAACATGTGTGAAATCAATCAACAACAGCCACTGGAACAACAACATTGAGCAAAAAAAATTAGAGCTGGATATAGCATACGCCGAAAAAGGCACCGTAGAACTTTACCAGAAAGGCTGTCGACTGGAATCCTTTAGTGAAGAAATAAAAGAGGATAGACACAAAAATACATGTAAAAGAGAATATGAGAGGTAATTACGATTTAATGGTTTCACCTGGAGAGAGGAAGAAACAGTAGCTCGGAATAGTGTGCACTGCTAAAATGTGACCATGTGTCTATGAGCGATGGGCTTTGATTGATTCATTGATTTATTGATTGCTCAGTTACCGCACTGGACCAGAAAGATATCAAAACCCACGGTCACGGCAACAAGGACTTTAGTTGGGACAAAAATGGAAAACTAACAAAAAACACCTGACAAATCACGTCGACAACGAGAATGACCTGGAAAACGATACAATACGTAAGGTGGGAGCCACATGCCAGAGATTGGCCAGGTGCGGTAACTAAGCCGTACTTATATAAGCCAGAGTTTGCCAGGTGCGGTAACTCGGCCATTCTTATATAAGCCAGAGTTTGCCAGGTGCGGTAACTCGGCCATTCTTATATAAGCCAGAGTTTGCCAGGTGCGGTAACTCGGCCATTCTTATATAAGCCAGAGTTTGCCAGGTGCGGTAACTAAGCCGTACTTATATAAGCCAGAGTTTGCCAGGTGCGGTAACTCGGCCATTCTTATATAAGCCAGAGTTTGCCAGGTGCGGTAACTCGGCCATTCTTATATAAGCCAGAGTTTGCCAGGTGCGGTAACTCGGCCATTCTTATATAAGCCAGAGATTGGCCAGGTGCGGTAACTCGGCCATTCTTATATAAGCCAGAGTTTGCCAGGTGCGGTAACTAAGCCATACTTATATATATTTTTAATAGTTTTTACCTACAGTACATCAGCAAATTTGTTCGATTTTTTTGCACCACCCACACCAGCATATAAACTTGCATAATAATAGAATCACGCAAGACGCAAATGGTTAGTTTAAATATAGATAGATATACTGACAAGCGGACATTTGGTTTAGTGGATACAAATTCTAACAGAAAAATAAACAATTGCGATGATCGACAAACAGACCTACAGACAAACAGGTTAGAGTGCAGACAGATGGACTGACTGATGGTGTTTTTTCAGCTGGTGTTACCGCAAACCGTAGGTCTCTATGTGTTCTCCGAAAGATCGCCATGTAACATTTTTTTTTTATCGTTAACAAACAAAACCAAAATGAAACTTAGCTCACATTAGTGGCCAGAGTGACCCTGCATTCACTACGCAACGAACAGGTTTTTCTGCGTATTTTGTTTTCCTATGATTCCACTGGAATCAACAAACAAATTTCCTTTGAAATGGAGAAAGTCAATAATTACTAATTTATTGGTCCTGAAGATGATAACGACCAAAAAAATCTGTCGCGTGGTTCTTCTTTTGGAGAAAAATATGTGTTCAATCTGCATTGAGTGCATAGGTAACCATTTTGCGATATTTTATTTCTATCTCCGTATTGCGTAGTTTTGAATCAGCACACCATTCACAACATCCCGACGTTATGTAGTTGATTCATTACATCGGGGTGATACGATCACTGACGACAATGATACAGTTGTTAGTAGTAAACGAAGTCTCGTAAAGCCAGCAAGTCATTTGAGCGACTCTCACTGACCACTTATTAGCTGCTTTACTATTCAACTTTGGCTGTAATTACTTTATGTTGTATAGAGAAGTAAATACAGTGAATGAAAAGCCACCGAAGACGGATGTGTCGGACCAAAATGTGCAATATCAAGCTGTAAACTAGCGACACAATGCATTCCGTTCTACTTCGTGCTACTTGCGAAACCCTGTTCATAGCTTGATAGTGGGAGATTGAGAACAAACGCAGAAGAAGAAGAACAGAAGTGAATATGAAGAGAATACACAATTATTGTTACATTATTATATTTAAAATAACGGATCATGCAACATAACTTGATCTGTATATATAATAGCTATTAGAAAGTGGTTTGCTGAGACCTGGACATTATTACAATGTTTCTTCCAAGATTTGTATTGTGCTAGCTGCTAAAAGTCAGTCCCAAAGATAACTCTTCATGTACTAAGTCGCAGCTTATGTAAGGTCGGGTTGTCAGTTCCCTTCCTTGATGTTTATACCTTTCCCAACTCATACGTCAGGTACCCATTTACAGCTGAGTCGACTGGAGGAGCGGTCATACCAGGAAGGAATACGTCCGAATTTTTTTCTGTCCGTCATTGATTTCGAACTTGGCCCGCTGTAATCCCAGTCTTAGCTGGCCAGCTCACTGTCGACTTAGCTAGCTACTGTGACTGTGTTATTTCAAATCTGGACATCATTTCTTTGGTGGCAGGTTACTGTGGCTCTTTTTATATCCCGAAGGTGGACATAAGTCATAGCAATGTGAGGTATCTCGATAAGCTCAACGAGCAAAGGTAATACTGTTTTCATCCTTACGTCGTTGACCAGGCTGCTGTGACACAGCCTGCTTTCATGAAACCTTACGCGAAAGTCAGGTGTTGTCTTTATCGCAGTACATTTCCACTGACCGCGATGTTGCTCTTTGCTCCGTGATCTAGAGGCTAGATACATTATCTACTGTCAGAGAGGCATGCCAACAGATTAGAAGGTACATATGCTGTCACAGATAACGACAAAAATATTAGAAAGTGTATACATTACATCAAGGGTTCTCAACCCCTTTTAATTGCGAGCACAGTTCGCGTGTAATTTTAAGTGAATTAGCACCATGCAACCTAATGGGTCTCATTTTTTCGTAAACAACACATTATTTAAAAGCTCACCAGGTTAATGACATCCTTGGACTTGAAAGAAGCCAATCGTTAGTTCAGTGATGCCCAGGGAGAATTCGTGTGTAACTACACGTAAACAGTCTTGCAGACGTGAATCAGTTAATCGTGATAGTGCGTTGTTCTTGACGTGTTTCAAAAGTGTGAAATCTGTTATCTCACAGGTATGTCGCCCCGAACATAGCCGGACATATAAGAAAAACACTTCGCAGTATTTGGAACCTTTGTGTGCACGTTTTGCTCCGCAAAATGTTGTGAATGTCTCCTTTTCAAACAAATATTTCAGCGCTGAAAAGGACTGGAGATCTACCAATTCAAGAACCCATGATGCAACACAACGCCGACCCTGACCACCATCGGGGAAACTCCCGAATGAAGCCAGCAGTGCGAAATATTTCCGAAAATAGAGCGGTAAATACGTTTACTGGTACCAGACGCGTAACTTAACCAGGTTCAAGTCCTCTAAAATATAATGGATGATAGCAACTTTTTGTGTTTGAGTTTGCAAAACAATGATAGAATTAAAAAACGTGTCTCGTGAGCGTTGGTGCATTGAAAGAGCACAGGTGTGCTCGCGAGCACCAAGTTGGGAACGCCTCCCTTATATGACAGATACGAAGACTGGATGGAACATAATAAATACATATGCCGTCTGAGAGGTAGACAAACAAATTAGACGGCACATATGTGACATAACAGACAAAAACACAGATCGTGGGAAAATAGACAGACTGGCAAACAGATTAGATAGCATATATATATGCACTTCTAGAAAAAGCACAACTAGGATGGGCCGGACACCTCGTTCGTATGTCAGCAGTACGGCTCCCAAAGAAGCTACTCTTTGGCAAGCTGAGAGGGGGATGGCGCGAGAAAAGGCGCATAAAGAAACGTTTTAAAGACAGTCTGAGGGGTTCACTGAAAAGTTGCCAGATAGATATCACCACCTGAGAATGCCTTGCGTAAAACAAATGTGACTAGAGAAGAGAAGTCTAAGCGGGTGTAGCTACCAGCGAAGACCATCGTGTTGTGAAAGTTCAGAGCAGACGTGAGACCCGGAAATCACGAATAGCGGGAACACCAATATATTCTACTGACCTCGTGTCCGTTATGACACACACCCACACCCAACTGGAAAATATGTGACAAGGATGAGGTCGGCGGTCCTCATCAACAACGATGGACAGCTATTACCATATCTATATATATATGTATATACACATGCAACACACACACACACAAACACGCAGGTACACACACACGCAGGTACGCACACACACACAGACACAGATGACACAGACACACACAGAGACACGACACACACACGCACGAGACAGTCATTAAGTAACAGCAATTTTATTAATAACAATTTACAAGAATACTAACCAGACGTGTGTGTTGTCTCATGTTTCGACATAGTTCTGATGCCTGTCACTGTGGTTTCTCCACCTGTCCACTAGCTTGTAGATGGGCATGCAGACATACATTAGATTAATAAACTGCCTCCATACAAGTTCCCCTACGAAATTCCCCCCCCCCCCCCCCCAACAACACACACATGCATAGACACAAAACATCGCAGAAAATAAATTCACAATATCGATTAGGATACGTAGACTTTATAGAAGAAGATGAAAAATAAAGAAATTGCAATTGAAAATAATGATTCCACCATTATTCACATTTTAGACGCACGAACCTAGAATCAGAATACGGTGATTCCTTGGTTTAGCACTTCTCGTCCGGTAACTGCCAAAATTTGGCCTCTAATGTAATTTGGTCTCAGCCATTTTGACTGCTGTCACTTTCCAGTCCTGATGATCTCGTCTTGAGGGGACGTTACCCATATTTAACACAGAAGCGTTTGGTCGTATAATTGCTTTAGGTTCTGCTCTAGACTATCAATAAAATAAGTGTGAGAATTTGTCGGGCAAGCCGGATGTAAGACAAAACCAGATTTTAAAGAATCATGATCGTTGATTAGTTTGTTAGTTAGTTAGTTGGGTGGCCAGTCAGTCAGTAAGTTAGTTAGTTGGTTGGTTGATTTGTTTGTTGGTTGGTTCGTTAGTTAGTTAGCTAATCAATTGGTCGGTCGGTCAAGTAGTTGATTGGTTGATTGATTGGTTGGTTGGTTAGTTTTTTAGTTAGTTAGTTAGTTAGCTAATCAATTGGTCAGTAGGTAAAGTGGTTGGTTGGATGGTTGTTGGTTGGTTGACTATTTGGTTGGTTAGATTGTCAGTCAGGCATTCAGTCAGTCAGTCAATCAATCAATCAATCAATCAGCCAGTCAGCCAATCAGTCAGTCATTAAATCAATCAGTCGATCAGTCAATCAGTCAGTCAGTCCATCAATCAGTCAGTCAGCCAGTCAGTCAATAAATCAGTCAGTCAGTCAATAAATCAGTCAGTTTTCTTTCCACTTAGGTTGTTGAGCCGCATGATGGGCTTTAGGATTGCTCTGCGCCAAGTGCGTAGCGTCGGTCCTTATGAGTGCTTGTCGTTGCACAATCACTCTTATGTCATCTATCCACCTGTCTCACCGCTTCTTGCCATATTACCAGAACTGTCAGCTTTGTAACTCATTATAGAAAGTTGATTCGAATGCATTCTCATGAGATGACCAAACTAGCATATGTTGTATTCTCTTCCTGGAAATGTACTTTGCACAACATATAGTATCGACACTTATTTAATCGTTCCGCATTCTGTCTTCCCTGACAACACCGTTGACTTTCCTTAAACACTTCATTTCACATATCGGAAGTCTGCGATCACGCCTCATAGACAGGTACCATGTTTGGCACTGGTAGCACAGAGCCGACATAAATGTAATGTTTAATAGCTGTTGCCTTGTTGCCAAACTAATGCTCTGGAGCATAAACAGTGAGGACAGCTCTATAAGTCACAGCAGCTTGATGTTATATTAACTTAACTTAACGTCTTTATACTGGTTTAGAAGACTGGTTTAGAAGACAGAAAGTCAGATGCAACCAGTTTCTTGGAGGGTGATTTTTACCGATGTGCGAATCCATCTTAATAGACTCAAACACTAGAGCTAAGTAGACCCGCAGTCAGTTAGGCGCCATCTATAGCTGCTCTTAAAAAACCACCTGGGGAAAGGTACAAATAACTTGGGTAGATTTTTAACTTGGATTTTTTGTCCGGGCAGCGGCCGTTAAGCCTACTCTTTTCGATTTCCAACTGCCAAGGAATTTTTCACGTGCCCGACACTGATCACGAGAGTCCTATCTCACTACCCAGAGATCAGGGACATTTTTACCAGAAGATCCAAGTGATAAAAATCTCGGTCATCACCGTAATTCGAACCCGCGACCTCCGTCACGTGAGGAGGCGGACACCTTACCTCGAGACCACTGAGTCCCCCACCCGAGGCAAACACCTTACCTCAAGACCACAGTCCGTCTTATCCGGGTTAGAACGAATTTGACCCCTGTAACCTTTCAAGCACATTGTAAAAAGCAAATGACGGTGTGCATGCGACCAACAACCTCTTCATGTAAAGCCAATGCCATAAAGCTTTCATTGAGTCATTACTCTTCTGCCTTTGTTGGAGCGTGGAGGTGTTTTGTTGTAGTTGTGATCCGATGTACAGACGAACATGTCATTGACCTGATGTGTCGTTGCCCAATGAAGAGACCTCCGCCGATTTGTTTTACTAACATGTCGGTCGCTGGTGGCCAGGAATTTTGCCTTTCTTTGATTTATTTCCTGGACAGTAGCTAACAGCCTGCTGTTTTCGTTTTTTAAACGGAGAAGATTTTTTTTACGCGTAATGCATGTACACGGCACCTCCAAGTTTATCGTCCATCTCCAAAATGACTGGGTGTGAATTTTGAGACCAAGAACGCTTTAAACTTGCCGAATTTGGACCACTGTTCGCTTCATGCTTTCTATCTTTTCTTGAGAGGCGAACGCCTAACCTCTCAACTATAGATTCCCCCATGCTATACAACTGATGCAACAAAGACTCAGATACATGCTTGCTGTAAATAGGTTAGCTGTTGTATTAACCCAATGCTCTGCTTTGAGGAAAAGGATGAATCAATAGTAAAAAATAGTCCAATGTCAGACACTGCTGTCAGAGAGGAGGTGTTGGAGACTTAATTTTTTTTACATTTTGTTTTCTAAAATGGAATGGCCTGTTCGCTTCTTCGTCCTCTTGGCTTCTCCAATTGTATGTCAAAGGGGCGAAGAGTAATCAGGGGCATGTGAAATATACTGATTAAGACCCAAATTCACGTAGAGGAGTGAAGAGCAATCAGGTTCAGGTGGAAAATACTGATCAAAACCTCACTTCACGCCATCGTTCCTGCTTCTGTAAACAGGCTGTGTTACAGCAGTATAACCAACAAAGTGGGGGTCGACACTGTAATCCCCATAGTACTGATCTTGCTGAAGAGCCTCACATTGTGCTACAGCAATATGGATCCCGGTCCATCTTTTCAAGTACGCCTTTGGAAGAGCCACTGTAACAAACTAACAATGAAAAGTCGTCAGCCGTGAACTCATCTCGACACATTCAGCTTTGACCAACAACAGCACAAAGATGTCAGCTTTGGATTCATCTCGACACATCTAGCTTTGACCAACAACAGCACAAATTGCATGTCGGGTACCAGTTCATAGCTTGGTAAACGTGATTAAAATACAGCCTATTTCCGCTGGGTACGATCACTATAGACGTTTGCCTCGCAGACGCTGATGCACATCCTTACATTGAGAATGACATCAATATATTATTCACGGACATTCACAGAAGCAACCTACGTTACAAGCAAAAAGTCTTCACCAGGGACTAATCTTACATGGTTCATACTTCCCCTTCATCGTAGGATCTCATTAGTGTTCAGATAGGAACATCATTCTTTCAATCGTTATCATCTTGAAAGTTTTGATTAGTTTCATGTTTGCAGTCAATTGTCTCTGGTGACCTTTTGGCCCTATATTTAGCTTGTTGTTGTATCTGGTTCAGAACCAAGCGCTATCCATCTCACAACTACTTAAACATCTAGCAGCGAAACGAAGTCATCGATGGGTTCGACTCCATGAATCACCTATTGCGCTTCTTATTCTTCTGGTTTATGTGCTCTAGGAGGCGTTGCAATACATGTCGTGTCAGTCGTTTCGCTACATTAGCACATGAATCATTAACCGCGAGTTTCCCGCTGGCTCTTTTCGTTTCGCGTGTTGACGCTGAGCCTTCCAACTCTGGTTATAGAAACAAATGGCTCAACACTTCAAACAATTAATTGAATTATCCCCCGCTCTGCCTCCCTTTTCTCTAACTATTAATCTTTTTGTGCTTGTATAACTCAGGGATTCAACGAGAGTTAACACATTTCGTAGAATTCTGCGCCAAACCACGCCAATCACTGTTTTACGTGCGCATCCAGACGCGCATTCTTGTGATTCACTTATTTGACGAGAGTCTCAAACGACGAAGTCATCCAACGGACAGGTCTCAAAAGCGCATTTATCACGCTAAACCGTTGCTGTTTGTCCCAATTTGTATATGTAGCCTGCCTTGCCGAGGATGTCCCCAACCACCAGTTCTTAAAGCGAGCCTTGCAACATCAAAGATGGGAAACGGACTTTTCCATCACAGTCCCACCGACGGGGTTATTTACGACTGCCTGATTAGGTCAAATCGGAAAGACATCATCCTCGTTGAATGATAGCCTAGAACTAATTCTCTCATCGTCTTTACCGCACATGGACAAAACATGTATAAATAAGAGTTAAGTGACCACACCGGGACAAAAACATTTATAGGTAATGGTTCAATGATCACATGGGGACAAAAACATATATGCCTAATAGTCCAATGATCACACGGGGACAAAAACATATATGCCTAATAGTCCAATGATCACACGGGGACAAAAACATATATGCCTAATAGTCCAATGATCACACGGGGACAAAAACATATATGCCTAATAGTCCAATGATCACACGGGGACAAAAACATATATGCCTAATAGTCCAATGATCACACGGAGACAAAAACAAATATGCCTAATAGTCCAATGATCACACGGGGACAAAAACATATATGCCTAATAGTCCAATGATCATACAGGGACACAAACACATATATATATATAAAATGTCTCACTGACCGTACAAGGACATTCTTAAAACGAATCTGACATAGCTGTAACGTGGGATTTGTTTTATTTTTTAGCTGGTGATGTTATGAAGCCATTAACGGAAATGTCACAATACCTACTGCAAACCTACTACCGTAAACAATTAGAAAACATTCCTGAACTCAACACTGGCAACTTCGGAAAACATAACAACGAATATTCGAAACTACAGACATCTACTTCTTGACTACTATCAACTGTTTCTGTTAAAAGTTATCTAGTTCACTGGGAAAAATGTCTTTTTACAAACAATGGCGTTATTTGAAAGCGCCTCGGTGTTGTGCATGAATATGTTTCATATTACTTACGAAAACACCAATTCTAACCTCAACATGCATAATCACTTCAGTTGGAATAGAAATTAATAGACTGTGGCCAAGGAGTTCTAAAACAAGAATGTGATTCTGTGGATATACGAGGTGTGTTCAACAAGTATCCGACCTATATTTTGTGCGGAAATGCATGAAGCATGGGTGTTGTCCTTCGGCAAGGAGGTATAGGGGACCGTCATGCGCATGCATGAATTTTGTTCCCGCCAACAGATAGAGCCAGTCGCTGGCAGCCACTTTTTTTAGTGTTGAGTGGAGTGAGCACCTGCCGAGTTTTCATTCACCAGGTGCGCATCCATGTAAAAGTCATGTTGATCGTCTTCTTTGATTTCCGCGGCGCTGAGCATCACGAGTATACATCGCAAAGTCCGAACATTACTACAGAGTACTACCTGGAGGTCATCCGTCGCCTTCGTGATGCTGTTCGACGCAAACGACCGGACCTGTGATTCAGACTTTCTTGGCCAAAACCAACAATTCTATGTGACAGCTCCATCACAACTTGCTCGTTCATGCTTCACATCTGATTCAGTCTTTCTTGGCCAAAAACAACAATTATATGTGACAGCTCCATCACAACTTGCCCGTTCATGCTTCACATCTGATTCAGACTTTCTTGGCCAAAAACAACAATTCTATGTGACAGCTCCATCACAACTTGCCCGTTCATGCTTCACATCTGATTCAGACTTTCATGGCCAAAAACAACAAAAACAACAATTCTATGTGACAGCTCCATCACAACTTGCCCGTTCATGCTTTCCATCTGATTCAGACTTTCTTGGCCAAAAACAACAATTCTATGTGACAGCTCAATCACAACTTGCTCATTCATGCTTCACATCTGATTAAGACTTTCTGGGCCAAAAACAACAATTCTATGTGACAGCTCCATCACAACTTGCCCGTTCATGCTTCACATCTGATTCAGACTTTCTTGGCCAAAAACAACAAAAACAACCATCCTATGATTTTCCAGGCTCCCTATACCTCCTGAAATAGTTTTTGTCCGATTTGTGGCTGTTTCCCAAGCTGAATATTCCACTGTAATGGGCCTGATTTGAGTCACGAGAAGGCATTATGTGGAATGCGACGATCCAGCTGTACTGTATTCCAAAAGAGGCCTTCCTAAAATGCTTCCAAAAATGGCAGGACCCCAGGGAGAAGTGTGTAGCCTCATGGAGAGTACTTTGAAGGGGATTAGGGTTCAAAACTTCCAGTTGAGTAATTGTATTTCTCCAGCCCAAAGGTCAGATACATTTTGAACACACCTCGGACTGTTCTCGTCATGTTGACTATTGCGGCACCTACAGCAATCAAAGAGCTGGCGTCCTGGCTACACATGCAACAATAGTAGGGATATAAAAGAGCTGGCGTCCTGGCTACACATGCACCAACAGTAGGGATATAAAAGAGCTGGCGTCCTGGCTACACATGCAACAACAGTAGGGATATAAAAGAGCTGGCGTCCTGGCTACACATGCACCAACAGTAGGGATATAAAAGAGCTGGCGTCCTGGCTACACATGCAACAACAGTAGGGATATAAAAGAGCTGGCGTCCTGGCTACACATGCACCAACAGTAGGGATATAAAAGAGCTGGCGTCCTGGCTACACATGCACCAACAGTAGGGATATAAAAGAGCTGGCGTCCTGGCTACACATGCACCAATAGTAGGGATATAAAAGAGCTGGCGTCCTGGCTACGCATGCACCAACAGTAGGGATATAAAAGAGCTGGCGTCCTGGCTACACATGCACCAACAGTAGGGATATAAAAGAGCTGGCGTCCTGGCTACACATGCACCAACAGTAGGGATATAAAAGAGCTGGCGTCCTGGCAACGCATGCACCAATAGTAGGGATATAAAAGAGCTGGCGTCCTGGCTACACATGCACCAACAGTAGGGATATAAAAGAGCTGGCGTCCTGGCTACACATGCACCAACAGTAGGGATATAAAAGAGCTGGCGTCCTGGCTACACATGCACCAACAGTAGGGATATAAAAGAGCTGGCGTCCTGGCTACGCATGCACCAATAGTAGGGATATAAAAGAGCTGGCGTCCTGGCTACACATGCACCAACAGTAGGGATATAAAAGAGCTGGCGTCCTGGCTACGCATGCACCAATAGTAGGGATATAAAAGAGCTGGCGTCCTGGCTACGCATGCACCAATTGTAGGGATATAAAAGAGCTGGCGTCCTGGCTACACATGCACCAATTGTAGCGATATAAATGAGCTGGCGTCCTGGCTACGCGTGCACCAATAGTAGGGATATAAAAGAGCTGGCGTCCTGGCTACGCATGCACCAATAGTGGGGATATAAAAGAGCTGGCGTCCTGGCTACGCATGCACCAATTGTAGGGATATTAGATTTCTGAGAGAAATTGAAAAACTGGACAGAATTCTTTCCATGGTCAGAGAACAGCCCACAGAAATCACAGCTGGTTATAAACCATGTCTGCTAACTTTTAGAATAATATTTTTTTTTAAAACAATTTATCAATGTAAAAGTCAATTGGCAGAAAATATATTTTATTCTAGAAATTTGTCATGAAAATGTATAAACAACAGGTACCATGATCTTAATTATGGTGGACCCATTTAGTTCACGTTTATTTGCTACAGATTTCTGTCAATTAAAGTATTTCTATTAAAGAATATGTGAAGATGAAGAATGCACAACTGCATTATTTCACAAAAACACTTAAACTTTAATCAGTTGGAATATTGTGTCTTCAACTTTAATGATTTGCTTGTCATCTGATTTTTGCCATATTCAAAAGCTACCTAAAATATTATTTGCAGAAACTAAATTTCTTTATTTTCAAAGTATAGCAAAAGGATCATACCATTAATTCATCTTGAATTTTGGAAGCTGAGATAATTGTTCATAATAGACAACTTTTACTGTAGTTCCAACACTAAATTGATGAAAGCATAAAGCTAAGCTCTGGTTTATCTCTTTAATTTGACACACTTTAGGTTGACCTTGGAGAGCTAGCACCTTAAAGTCTTTGAACACATTTTGATTGAAAAGACAAATAGAAATTAGGTACTGAACCTTTTCTATCTAACTGCACTGTTGGACATTTTGGATGATGCATATTTTTTATGCAATTTATTGTCTTTTGTAAGATATGTTGTCTTACCTACTAACAGATCATGCTTTTAAAGAGTTTAAACTCATTATTTAGTCCTTAACAATCTGTTTGCTCTTAAGCTAACCTATTGTTATTGACATGTATAAACCATGTTATGTTCTGCCCTCCATGCAGTAATACATTGTATACATATTTCCAGAATGTTTAGTTTTCTATTCTTATTGTGAAATGAACATCATTACTGAAGCAAGTTGTCATGGCTGGCAAAGATGGCGCCATAACTGGCTGCGAGTCTACATTTCTCTACTGTTTTGGATCATTATGGATGCCGCCAGACCACGGATTTGCCTGGAATTCACAATAGTCGATACTTACACGTGGTGTTGTTTTCCGTCGGGACTTGTTATTTCGTTCTTTTTTTGTGATTTCTTTCATCCGTTTATCCTGGTCTGGACGCCCGCTGAATGGCACTACGCTTATACCTGTGTCGTATTTCACGGGTTAGTTCTGCCGGTTCACCTTCACGAATTTGGCGTGTGGGAATTTTAGATGCTACTATGATGAGCTGAATACAGCTGGGGAGAGATGCCAGACTCACTCACACGCTGAGTGTTGTCCATACGACCTCTTGTGGTTATCGAAAAGGCACGACAAACTGCGTTAGATGCCATCCCACCTTTCTACCCTGCGGGTTACATGTTTACGGAAAGGCTTCGGTGGTAACCCTGAGACAAAATATGCATCCTATGCTATCTCCAGTCGTCTCTATGAATGTCTTGCCACTGGCAAAAGGTAGCTTAGGCTCTGTGAGTGAGGTTGACAAAAGGCGCAGTTTCTTCCTCACTTTAATCAACATCACCGCGCAAGTCACCCATTTCAGCGGACACAGCAAGAGATACGACTGTCCACACGGCTGAACAAAGAGAGTGGTCTTCATCACTTGTGATGGACAACTATTATAGATTTGGACAGAGAAGACATTTATATGAATCAGCAGCCACCAATTGGACAGATGGAAATGAAGATAATGAGAAGAATATATAGCTGTCATCGAAGAGAGTCTTGTAAGATGAAAGAAAGAAAGGGACAGACCTGGAAATACGTTTATGATACAAGCTTGCAGAAACTTTTGCGAATACTTCTTCTTCTTCTTCTTCATCATACGCTGTTTACAGCGATATACGTTGCACTGTTTTATTTTGTTAAGCCTGTGGCTCAGTGCATCCGATTTCAACAGGCGTTTCTGGGGGGATGCCCTCCTTAGCCTTTGGCTGTCTCCAGCCTAACTGCAAGGAAGCAGTTTTTTGCGAATACGATTGTGATTAAAGGCGAACCATTGCAAATTGTTAAACAGCTGAGAGCACTGATGGATGCGGAAGGTTTCAGAACTGAGATTCAGACCATGCTGCTCTGACCACTGATATTGAGGGACAAAAGCATCAACCTGAAATGCAAGTTGAGTTTAATGTATGCACTTGTCCCTTCCGTGTACCTTTACGCGTGCGAAAATTGGACTTTGACAGCGGTTCTAGATCGAAGAATTTGCGCAATGGAGATGGGATGTCTGCGTCGAGTCTTGGTACGTGTCGAATAAGGCAGTTCGGGATACCGTTAAGAGAAAGGTCAGCCAATATAAAGATTTATTGAGTATAGTAATAACACGCAAGCTCACATGTTATGGACATGTTTCAAGATCGTCTGGTCTAACCAAGCCGATCCTGCAAGACACTGTGCTTAGGAAGCGTAAGAGAGGGAGGCAGAAAAAGAGATGGGAAGACATCAGAGAGTGGACGGGAAGGTACATAGATTGAACAAATATCCTGGCACAAAATCGAGGAGTGGTAGGAACTAGTCCAACACTATGCAATATTGATGCCCCAATGACCTTTCTTCTTCTTCTTCTTCTTCTTCTTCTTCGTACGCAATCAGACAGTAACCATTATTTTTTCGAAAAAAGCAGCCGTCATCCTGAGGCTGTCGACACTGCCATAGAGCTTGTCTAGTGTTCCAACTGGTGATGGCCACATCTGCTCTCTCTGATCCTCGTATGTCGGGCAGTTTTGCAGCAAATGCTCAGCGGTCATTTTCCCGGTACCACACGGGCATTCGTCGGTGCCACATATCTTCAATTTGTTGAATAGGTGGTACCTGAGTCTATTGTGGCCAGTGCGAAGTCTGAAGACCACGACCTGCTCTTTTCTGTTCAACTGGTAATAGGCATCGTTTTTGGTGTAACCAGTATGTTCGGTTTCCCATTTGGTCATGTATCTAGCTCTAAAAAGCCGTTTTGACTCTTCGTATGTCATACTAGTATCGGGTTGTGGTAGTTTTGCACCTTCTTTTGCCAGTCTGTCTGCCTCCTCGTTGTCTTGGATGTTGCAGTGAGATGGAACCCACTGCACCACTACTCTTTTTGGTGCGGCCTGCTGGCATAGTTGAAAGAGTACTGCTCTTAAATCGTTAAGTTCAGTATTTTTCTGGCTTTTCAGTGCTGTGACTACGGCCAAGGCATCTGTAAGCAGGACTATATGGCTTTCATTCCTTTTACCTGTCACCATTTCTTCCACTGCCGCCCTCAGTGCCTCTGCCTCCGCTCTGAAATTGCTTGTGTATTTTCTAGTAGCGAATGACAGTGTTATTTTTCTGCCATTTGGTAGGCTCGGGAATGCTCCTGCCCCTCCGTTCTGTGTTGTATTTGTTACGGAACCGTCGGTGTATGCATGGGTCCAGTCCATGCTTGGGTAGTTTTCCGTAATGAAACTCAGGGTAGTATATGTTCTTTCTTTTTCAGACTGGCAGTTTTTGTTTCTAATACCTGGTATAATTTCTACCACCTCTAGAAATATATGCTTCCTCCAGGTAGGTTTTCGTACAGTAGGGATGGGCTTTGGTGTGGTTAGTGCGTTGATCGGGTCTTCGTGCATCTTTGCTTTGGGTATTTCTGCAAAGTTTCTTCGCTTCAGCTTCCTATTTCCGAAATTGTTTAGTCTCTGGTGCATTGGGTGGTCAATCAGTATTCTGAGTTTCTGTGATTGCAGCTGGGCTCTGCAGTCTCTTCTGTCGGTCATGGATTGCAGTTTTGTAATCTTTTCAAGTTCTACAATTGGCGTTGACTTCATGCCTCCTGTTATAACTCTCATGGCTTGGTTTTGGAGTTTGCTAACTTTATCGAAGTTCGCCTTTGCTGCTGTTGTCCATGCCGCAATGCCATACTCGAGAACTGGTCTCACTCTTCCAGTGTACAAGTTCTTTAGTATGCTTTCGTCTGCTCTCCAGCTTGTGCCAGCAAGTTTCCTCATGATTGCCATTCTTTCTCTGGCTCTCATTCGGTTTCTCTCGATCTGACTTGTCCATGTCATGCGCCGCTCAAATGTGACTCCCATATAGTTTGGGTTGTCGTTTGGCTGGAGGTATTTGCCGTTTAGACTTAATTTGGTGTTTTGGGGTTTGATTGATAGCGAGAATATTGTACATGTGTTTTTGTCCTCGTTTATATTGACCAGCCATGAGTTCGGCCACTCTTCCAGCGATGTTAGGGCCTGCTGCATCCGATTTCTTGCTATGGTGAGATTATTTTCAGAGGTCCACTTAGCCAGATCGTCTGCAAACATTGAGCTATGGACTCTTCTCGGTATATTCTCTGTAATGTCATTTATATACACCAGGAAGAGTGTGGGTGACAGTACTCCCCCTTGGGTTACTCCCTGCTCAAGTGTCACCTTTTTGCTCATCTGCCCTTGTACTTGGACTCTGGCCGTTCTGTTTTTGAGGTAGTGGTTGATCCACTTGCACATTTTCCCACAAACTTCACTTCTTCTTAGCTTGATTCTAATTCCATCTTTCCAGACTTTGTTAAATGCCTTTTCCAGGTCCACCCAAACCGCTACTGTATGCTTTTGCTTCTGGTAGCCATCTTCTATTTCCTGGGCTATGAGGATGACTTGGTCCTCAGTGGATCTGTGCTGTCTAAAGCCTGCTTGCTGTGGAATTAGTATCCGTTTTTCTTCCAGATGCCACATCAGTCTGGTGTTTATCATACGTTCCAACAGTTTGCCGACACAGCTCAGTAGGCTGATAGGCCTGTATCCATTTGGATCGGTTTTGTCTTTTCCTTTCTTTGGTACTGGTACAAGGACTGCGTATTTCCATGCCTGGGGTACAATACCCCTTTTCCAGCTTTGGTTCAGGACTGATAGCAGTTTCCTCTTTGCTGTTTGGCCCATCTCCATCAGCATTTCGTTTGTTATCCCGTCTTTTCTGGGAGATTTCCTTTTCTTTAATGTTCTCATGGCCTCTTCCATTTCGTTCATTGTTAGTTTTGCCATCATGTGCTCCTCTGGTGCCATATTGATGTTGTGGTGCTCCTTTTGCTCTTCATTAATGTCCGTATGCCTATCTGCAGGGACATCTATGTGGTTCGCTTTGGCATAGTGTTCGATGAAAACGTTTGCGGCTTTTTTTCCAGTGAGCAAGTTTTCACCCTGCTATATGGTAATTTGTTTGTTTGACGGGGTTTCGTCATTCATGGCTCTGACTAACTTTCAGAGTTTGTTCCCTTCTTTGTCCTAGTTGAGACTTTCTGTATTGTTTTTCCAGCTTTCTCTTGCTGTTTGGTTTAGAGTGTATTTGTATTTCGCCGTGGCGGCTTTGAGGGCGATATTTGCCTCTATTGATTGTTCTCGCTCTGCCATGTTCCTAGCATTTGTGACTGCGTCTTCCACTTTCTGCAACTCATCATTCCAATAGGGCTTATAATTTTTCCTTTCCCATCTTGAGATGGTTTCAGTGGCAGCTTGCATTATTGCTTTGTTTAGGCTTTCTACCATGGGCTTCATTTTGTTGTTCCGTGTGTTGATGGTTTCACACAGCCCATCTGTTAGGGTTGCAAATCTGTCCCAGTCTGCTCGTTTGTAATTCCAAGGTGGGGGCGGTTTTGTTTCCTGTAGGCCTACTTCCATATCGATTTCTAGCCTAATTGGCCTGTGGTCGCTACCTGCTAATTGGTTTAGCACCTGGCGATCTATTTTATGGTGAATGTCCATTGTGGAGAAAGCCTAATCTAAAGTCGAGGTGGTATGCAAGGTTCTAGAGTAGAAGCTAGGGCTATCCTCCGGCCTATTGATTAGATGGAGAGTTGTGTCTATCTCCCAATATTCCACTTCGTCACCTCTGCTGTCTGTTTCCGAATATCCCCATCTCTCCGAGTGGCTGTTGAAGTCTCCAACTACTATGCAGTTGGAGTCTTTGACTTCCATACTCGAGAGCGATAGGTCTTTATTTGGTGGTCCGTACAGGTTAAAGATACGGATCTTCGTCTCTTGAGCCATTATGTCAACTCCTACAATTTCTGCTTGTCCGGTGTGATTGACAGGTACCGCGCTACTCGGTATGCAGTTACGGGTCAGTATCAGAACCCCTCCTTTGTGACCTTCTCTGTCCAGGCGGACGGCCTGGTATCCTCTGATTGAGAATTTATGGTTGCTGTTGAGGTGCGTTTCTTGGATACATGCCACGTCAATCTTACCTTCATGCAAGTGATGTGTTAGGGATAGCTTTTTATTAATGACTCCCTCCGCATTCCACTGTAGTATTTTGAGGGTCTTGAGTTTTTGGTCAATAGAAATTGCCCCATAGCCATGTGCCTTGACTCCACAACACATGGGTGGGTGACCACCAGTAGTCAAGGGTGGGCCCCTTCGAGGTATGAGGCCCGGCACTCTCGCTGCCTGGCGGGACTCCGCAGGATGAGCGCCATACGTTTTTCTGATAAGTTGTACCGTCATCATACTGCGATTTACGTTGCACTGTTTCGTTAAGCCTGTGGCCCAGTGCATCCAATTTCATCAGGCGTTTCTGTAGGGATGCCCTCCTTAGCCTTTGGCTGTCCCCAGCCTATCTGCAAGGCAGCAGTTGTTTGTGATCAGAGTTGTCTCTCTTAAGGAAGTTGTCTTACAGGACTAACGAGTCTTCACTACTCGTGTCTGCAGGGTGCGGTGATGATATATGAGATATGATATATGATATATGATGTGGACTATGTACAGGTTTGTACTAACCCGGAAGAGAGGCATTCCAGTGTATCTGTAACCCAGGATTGTCACGTCCTGCCAGAACGTAGCATTTGCATGTGAGTGGGGTATCTCTTTGCTCCCTTTATTTTCTCGGCTTCTCTGCAGTGTTGGTCCGCCTAGCATTCCCCACCATCTGGGAGGTTGACACAATAGGGCAGATGTGCAATGTCCGCTAGTCTGCATCTCTTCTGCGTCCATTGGTATGGCTGATAGCATACAGAGGTAGAGATCGAGGCAGAAGTGCGTTTAACCAGGGGACAAGCCTGGTAATGTCACGGAGATGTTGTTCGCCTAGTGTGCGGACAAATCTCATGGTCGTTTGTTGAGTCTAGACAGTTCATAGTGAGGTGACTGCTCTACTGTTTTCGACACCCCAACCAAGAACTAAGTCTTATGTTGGTGGTTTCGCACCCCATCGCCGTATAGGGTGAATATCAAGCAGCTATCTGCCCGCTTTGATCGGCGGACGACAGAGCCCTCTTTCTGCGGCTCTACCGGAGAGGCCTGACGCGCGAGCCCCAGGTCCCGACCATATCAAAGCCTCCCATTGCAGTCGTGCTGAGGTTTTGGGCGGGATTCCGTCTTACAGGCGTTCGGCCGTAATCCCTCACATGGTAGCCTCGCGCCATTGGCTTATTAGCCTGGTACGTGAACCAAAGTGTCTGCGGCTCCTCTCGAATTGAGCAGGATAACCGTAGCAACGCCCTGTCATTAGAAAGGTAAAACTGACCTGTTTTCCGATGGTCTATTTCCAGCACCCGTTCACTATTAGACCAGACGAATTAATAGAGGGCTTTTGTTTGTCAATGACCAGGTATCTGAAATCTGCGGTTTCTGCGGGGTTAAACACGATTTCCGTAGCGTTCTTTCATTAGAAGGTTAAAGAGCTGACTTGTCTTCCGTGAGTCTAATACCAGCACACGTTATTTATTAGACCCAACGAATGTGCTCTCGATTTGTCAGGCGTTCTACAGTATTGGTGTGTTGAGTCAAATTAAGCCGCAGACTCCACTCCTGGTGGTGCCCTTCCGTCAATTCCTTTAGCGAACACTAGAAGCGAGACAATCAAGCTACCGAGAGGAATGCCTCAGATTTTCGAGGGTCTAATTCCAGCACCCGTTCTATATTAGACCCAACGAAAGTGCTCTCGGCATGTCAATCGTTTCAGTGTTTGGCCGTGTTGAGTCAAATTAAGCCGCAGGCTCCACTCCTGGTGGTGCCCTTCCGTCAATTCCTTTAAGTTTCAGCTTTGCAACCATACTTCCTCCAGTTCGAAAACCAACAAAATAGAACCGAGGTCCTATTCCATTATTCCATGCACCATTATTCAGGCAGCCGAGGCCTGCTTTAAACACTTTAATTTTTTCAAAGTAAACGCGCCGGCCACCCAGGACGCTCAGCGAAGAGCACCCGTGGGAGAGAGTCGGCAGTCGGTAGAGCAGGAGACAACGGGCAGTGAACCGGCGCGAGCCGGACCGCCCGCCTGCGCCTGAGATCCAACTACGAGCTTTTTAACTGCAACAACTTTAATATACGCTATTGGAGCTGGAATTACCGCGGCTGCTGGCACCAGACTTGCCCTCCAATAGATCCTCGTTAAAGGGTTTAAAGTGTACTCATTCCAATTACGGGGCCTCGAAAGAGTCCCGTATTGTTATTTTTCGTCACTACCTCCCCGTGCCGGGAGTGGGTAAGTTGCGCGCCTGCTGCCTTCCTTGGATGTGGTAGCCGTTTCTCATGCTCCCTCTCCGGAATCGAACCCTGATTCCCCGTTACCCGTTACGAACATGGTAGGCATGTCACGTACCATCGACATTTGATAGGGCAGACATTTGAAAGATGCGTCGCCGGCTGTTCCCCCCGTCCCTCACTCCGTCGACCTTGGACCGCCTGACAGGGGCCCCTACACCTACCAGACGACCGACCGACCGGGCTCGCTCGAGGAGGGATGGCAGCGCTCTGTGCAGAACGGATCCCAACGACCCCGGCGATGAATTTCACTGGGACTAGAGACAATTTGGCCTGCCCTTCTCCCGATGGTTGGTCGGGAGAACACAGGGCCTTCAGGCACGATTCCTGCTTTCCATTTGCCGGTCATAAGATCTTTGCGAGAGTCTGACCACCAGCGAGATGAACTGTCGAGCTCTGCTATAAGCCTTCGAAAAATCACCACCGACTGTCAAAGTTTCTCGTTACGGACCAGAGCAGCGCACCTCATTGGAGGCCACGACACAAAAAACCGCTTCCCGATATCTACACGGGGAAAGGCGGGCAAGCGTTTTCCGCATGCCCGCGCTATCGCTCCGTCTGGCGGGACTGAGATCGCTGTACGAATACTGGGTTATAGTCAATCGCGGCGGCGAGAGAACTACCCCAGATCAAGTACCTTTCAAGTTACGGGAATGATGATGATAATGATGATGATGATGATGCAGAAACATGGCGGTGAAGGCATATGCTGCGGTGAAGACTACCGCAAATAATAGGTAGACATAGAAAGGCAGAATCCCGATCTTGCAAACCAGTCCCAGGACTGAACGACCTGATGAGGATTATAATGATGATGATGATTATGATGATGATAATGACGATCACAGATGAGCCGGAAAGACGACCATTAATTTACAAGAGGAAGCCATTCATTCCATTCACCTGATAATAATACGTATAACGATGTATTCTCTACCATCTTCAATTACTGTTGCTGTTATCGTTATGTTAGATTTTCATCTCTCTAATTCTCCAGCGCTGATGTCTCGACCCACGTGTCATCTATTTCTTCCAACCTGATCGTGGGCAGCGATGGTAACGTCACCTGGTTCTCAATGGTCATCTTCAAGAGCTCATGCTCCATCAACGTTCGCTACTTCCCCTTCGATGCACAGAACTGTACCATGAAGTTTGCTTCCTGGTCTTATGATGGATTCCAGGTAATAGGCAGAGTGTGAAGTGAATATTCGTTTAACGGACGTCTTGCTTTAGCGCGGTCTCGAATAGCGGAACGTAATTAACTCGTGATGTGTGTGTGTGAGGGCGTGCGTGTGTGAGTGTGTGTGTGTTTTATGTTTGCGTGCATGTGGAACTAGGTGATTGTGTTAGAAATAGGATTAGTTAGTGAGAGAGTATATGTGGATGAGTGATAGGTTCAGTGTGAAGGTGTGAATGTGAGTGCGTCAGTGAGAAGGTGTGTATAAAAGTCGATGATTGAGGTTGTTAGAAAGTGAGCAAGTGGGTTAATGAGTTAGTAGGTGAGTGAGTGATTTTATGTTTGCTTTTTATGCACAACGTCAATGTAATCTAGACATAGAAAATCAGAAACTATTTATATCGTATAGATATTTCAGCATTCGTTGACTGCCCATATGTCCAACCTGGACTGCTCACTAATCGATGGGTGTCGATCATTCTGACCAGGACGTCATGTATTTATGTCTTCAATCTTCACTTGAATTGTCATTATGAGAAGGAGACCCGTAAGCTTAGAACATTATTTTTAGCATGGTGCCATTGAATTAGGAACATTATTATGAGTAGCTGTCTGAATGCTTAGAACATTATTATGAGTTGCGGTCTGAATGCTTAGAACATTATTATGAGTAGCGGTCTGAATGCTTAGAACATTATTATGAGTAGGGGTCTGAATGCTTACAACATTATTATGAGTAGCGGTCTGAACGCTTACAACATTATTATGAGTAGGGGTCTGAATGCTTAGAACATTATTATGAGTAGAGGCTCGTAACCTTCAAGTACTGCCACACAAACAAATGTTACGAAACTCTCACTCGTATCCCGTTGGCAATCATACGGATGTGATTGATTTTTTTTTAAACTGTGTGAATAGTCTCTTCTATCTGGACGGGACCTCATCAAAAGAAGAGGTGCCCCCTCGCCCGGGCAACTCTCTTGGCCCTTTAGTCCTTTAACTTCGTTAAACTCTATAAGTACACTCGGGGTTGCTGTGGTAAAGAGGTAATGCACTTGGCTCTCAAATCGAGAAACGAAAATGGTGAGGATCGAGTCCAGCAGGTTTAATGCGACCCCTGATAAGGGAGGTAAGACCAGAGTGCCTGCATCCTGAATTACTTTCAGTCGTCTAGAAGATTCGTCTTACCACTGGTCCAAGGTATCTCGGGACCAGAGAGTTAGGTTGAATACCAGCGCAGTTTTTTTCGCACTATAATTCAAATACAGCGCAAGATACATCATCAAGATAAAACCGCCTGATGAAGTTTATTTTAATCTCTTAAGCTGTTGCTGCTTTGCAATGAAAGAAGACAATAAATGAAGAGAGATTCAAAATGTAACATTTAAATGACATATTGTATTCAATAAATAATTAGGTCTACTTCTTTAGCTTAGTCTTCTTCGCGCATAATAATAGAAACAAACGTGTACTTGCGTTTCGATCTAAACATATCTTCATCATAAAGAGAACAAATGAAAACAGCAAAAAGGGATCAAGATGCTGAGCAGCGCATGAGCTGCAGTGGTCAGCGACCCATAGCTGACTGCTAGCGTCAGGGCCAGCGAACCAGAGCTGCCAAGACCCTTCTACACCTCCACGCGGTGATCCTGGATAACAGGCTGCAGCAGGGCAGGCTGGCTAAGGAGAAGGGATCGAAGAGGGAATGCTAACCCGGTACTCAAAAAATGCTTGCTGAAGTCGGATGTGTTGGACCGAAAGGTGCAAATATCACAGTCAAGCTGTAAACTACGACACAACGCATTCCGTTCTCTGGACTACATTATGCTACTTAAGCCCTTTCAGGGTTTGGTGTCGGGAGATTGAAAACGAACGAAGCGAAGCCAAGCCAAGCCAAAATAGCAAAAATGTAAACATGAAATTCAGTTTTCACTAGTATCATCTCAGTTGTCCGTCCACTTGTGCTGGTCAGTGTGTGTGTGTTTCAACGTAGCTCGTCAGTTTGGACAAAACTATGCACTTGTCAAATTTATAGATTCAGCAATAAAGACTGGTTGGAAATTTACAGGGTGCTTAACACCTACTCCAACTGAAAAAAATAACCCTATAATCGGCGTAGCAACACTGAAGACACGAAGAAGTGTTGCATCAGAAATTGAAAGAGAGAAACGGGAAAACGACCCAATCCACCCTATGTTTTGGCACCAAGTGCAGTGCAGAAGACTTATATCTAGATTAAGTTTGTTATGGTCAAGGCAGCCCCCTACAGTGCAGAAGGCTTATATGGAGATGAAGTTTCTTATAGTCAAGGCAGCCAACTATAGTGCAGAAGGCTTATATGGAGATGAAGTTTCTTATAGTCAAGGCAGCCCACTACAGACTAGTCATGGAAAACGCCGCATTGAAAAATAGAATGAACTGACGCAGAAACTCAGGATCGAACTATCGGAGGAACTTGCGTGAGTACACCATTTGCCTGGCGCTAAACGGAGGTCATTAAATAGACTCCGAGCCCGTGTATCATGGGGCAGAAAACTAAAGAGATGCGGATACAGGGATGATGAGACATGCGACTTGTGTGCAATGTAAAACGCAAATCAAATCATGCCAAGGTGGTAAGGGCAAAGTGAGAGGGTTGGCTGATGGTCCAAACACCCTAAGGTGATAAAGGTGAAGTGGGAGAGTTGGCTGATGGTCCAATTACCTCAATGTGATAAAGGTGAAGTGAGAGGGTTGAATGATTGTCCAAGCACCTCGATGTGATAAAGGTGAAGTGGCTGATGGTCCAAGCACTTCAATGGGATAAAAGCGAAGTGGGAGGGTTGACTGATGGTTCAAACACTCCAGCGTGATAAAGGGAAAGTGGGAGGGTTGGCTGATGGTTCAAGCACCCCAACGTGATAAGGGCAAAATGATAAGATTGGCTGATGGTCTAAGCACATCAAAGTGATAAGATTGGCTGATGGTCTAAGCACATCAAAGTGATAAGAGCAAAGTGAGAGGGTTAGTTGATGGTATAATTCCTCAAGGACATAAAGGCGAAGTGAGAGGGTTTGCGGATGGCCCAAGCACTCCAAGATGATACGGTCAAAGTGAGAGGGTTGGCTGATGGCCCAAGCACCCCAAGGTGATAAGGGTGAAGTGAGAGGGTTGATTGATGGTCTAAGCACCCCGAGGTGGTAAAGGTGAAGTGAGAGGGTTGGTTGATGGTCTAAACACCCCAAGATGATAAGGGCGAAAATGATCTACCTTACTTTTCTCTCAAGCGATCCATCTTCTCTCTAAAAACCACTTCTCATATATGCATGGGCCTGTTGACGTTCGATATTGTTTTCACTTATAGCCAGTCGACCTGGTGTTCTGCTGGACGTCATAGATACTGTCTTTCATAGTATATCTTTCTCAGGGTCTACCAAGCGCGCTCATATTATTTAACGTCTTTTCAGCTTTGTACCAAGGACATTGGTCTTCGGCAAAAAAACGTACTTTATGTACTAAGTAATTTTAATAGTGTCGCAACTTGAGTTTATGTTCTAAGTTAGTGTTGGTTACTGGTGTTCTAAATTGAGTTTATGTTCTAAGTTGAGGTTTGTCACTAGTGTCGCAAATTGAGTTTATGTTCCAAGTTTGCGTTTTTCATTAGCTGTATATTTTTCCCCTCAAAATCAAGAGCCGATTATTTAAATCAAAGAAGGCTTCACATGTCCAGTTTCAATAAGATATGAAGTACGACAGGCTTTTTCGCTTTAACCAAATCTGGATAGCTCATATCCTAAGACTATCATTATCATCAGGTTAGTCAGTCCGAAGGTGTGGAAGTTTTCTGATCATGTCACGTCACTGTCCTCTGTTAGTCAATCCGGAGACTGGTGTTGAAGTCTTCTGATCATGTCACGCAACTGTCCTCTGTTAGTCAATCCGGAGACTGGTGCTGAAGTCTTCTGATCATGTCACGCCACTGTCCTCTGTTAGTCAGTTCGGAGACTGGTGTTGAAGTCTTCTGATCATGTCACGCCACTGTCCTCTGTTAGTCAGTTCGGAGACTGGTGTTGAAGTCTTCTGATCATGTCACGCCACTGTCCTCTGTTAGTCAATCCGGAGACTGGTGTTGAAGTCTTCTGATCATGTCACGCCACTGTCCTCTGTTAGTCAATCCGGAGACTGGTGTTGAAGTCTTCTGATCATGTCACGCCACTGTCCTCTGTTAGTCAGTTCGGAGACTGATATTGAAGTCTTCTGATCATGTCACGCCATTGTCCACTTTTAGTCAGTCCAGAGACTGGTGTTGAAGTCTTCTGATCACGTCATGCTACTGCCCTTTGTACCTTGTTCCCTTCAGCTCAGTATAAGTTTGCACGCCTTTGTTCTTGCAAACATGTGTGCTGTAATTGTTTCTTGGACGTCCCATTCGTCTTATCTCGAGATCTTGCTTTATAGTACTTTCAATAATAGGCCTTCATGTCCCACGTTATGACAAAGCCAAGACAATCTACTTTTATGTATTATCGTCTTTAATTCTCTATCGTGACCCTATATCTTTAAGCACTTGTTTATTTGACCGTTTTCTTGTCTAGCTTACTCTTTGCATCCTGCGATAACACCACATCTAAAAAGCTTTCAATGTTTCTTCATCTTTTTGGTTCTCACGTTATGACAAAGCCAAGACAATCTACTTTTATGTATACTCACTTGTCATTAATTGTCTACGTGACCCTAAATCTTTAATCACTTTCTTTCAAAGTTATAAGTTTTTGTTTCAAGGTTATAAGTTTCTGTTTCAAAGTTATAAGTTTTTGTTTCAAAGTTATAAGTTTTTGTTTGAAAGTTATAAGTTTTTCTTTCAAAGTTATAAGCTTTCTTTCAAAGTTATAAGTTTTTGTTTCTCACGGAAAGCCGTTTTTGCTATTGCGATTCCAGTTATAATCTTAACCTCACAGTTGAAATCGTTGTAATAATTTGTCCCAAATATCAAAACATATGCACCTGTACAATAATATGTCCCCCAATGCTCGAATTCAATATCAATTTTTCTTCCTATTACCATCGCTTTTGATTTACTAGCAATTATCCTCATACCAAATTAGGGACGGGGTGGTCTCGAGGTAAGTAGTCGGCCTCGGGTGCTGGAGGTGTCTGGTTTAAATCACGGCTGGTTTTTCACGTGGACTTTCCGGTATTTCCCCGGATCTCTGGACAGCAGAGAACGGACGCCTGTGTGCAGTGCCGCATACGTTAAAACATCCCTCCACAGTTGGAAATCGAAAAGAGTAGGCTTAACGACCGGGCAAAATTACAAATGATGCTAACAATCGAGCTATTACGATAGCTATCACAAGATCCTTGGCGGTGCTACGGGGTTCGTGCATTGTGCTGAGACGCTCCAAAAATATCGAGAAAAAACAGAGCACTTATGGGTTTAAACCGTGTGCAATGAAGTTGATTCTTCGACTAAACTAAACTAGACTAAACTAAACTAAACTAAACTAAACTAAACTCATACCAAATGTCTTGTTTGTGTCGTTGATCCTTGTGAGTAGTATTTGCAATGAAATCTCTGTTCCTCCTATGATGGCGTGATCATCGGCAAATTTAATGGCACTGCTTCTTTGATCTGATCCTAAGTTGCAATTTCTGGTTGTTTCTGCTATCATCACCTCTGAATATAGATTAAATAGGCTTGAAAATAAAAGATATCCCTGTCTCCCGCCTTTTTTTTATTCCGACTGGGTTTGTTATTCCCTCCATGTGTGCTGAATTCGCTGTTTAGTTTGTTAATAGAAGTTCACTATTAGTTTAATAAAAGCTATCTCCACCATAAGCTGTCCTAGAATAAGGAAAACTTGGGTCCACAGTACCGTGGTTCTTTTCAAAGGTATTTAAAGAGTCAATGAAACTGATACAGAGAGCTCTATCATGTTTCGCCATTGTGTCTATAAGAAACCTCTGTGTTCCCAATGCATCTGTAGTGCCTCTATCCTTGGGGAACCCGAATTGCTTTTCATTTAACATAGATTATATCTTGTCTTAATTATCTTCAGTATAATTTTCGAATCATTAGGCTGATTGAATGAAATTGGATGCAATCAATTGGATTCAACATTTTGAGTATTGGGATGATTACTGATGTTATGTAGGCCAAATTCCATTATGGTAAATATTGTTCACATATTGAAAATGTAAATCGTGTAGGGTTTTACCTGTTTCTTTTGTGGGTTCACTGGGTATATCATCTATCTCTGGTGCTTTGTTACTTGGAATGGAGCAAAGAACTGTGTCAAATTTCTCTCAAGTTATTGGCAGATTCTGCTCTTCTAGATCAGTCTCTTTAAAAAATTGGGTGGTGTAGTTTTGATCGTAATTGAAGTTTTTATTGTTTAATGTATTCTCTCCATTGTGATTATTTTTTCTGTCAGAAAGTCCCAATTTTTGTCCTGAATTGTTCTTGTTTGAATCTCCCTACGCTTTCTGCACGTTTGTTTGATTTTGTTGATGAATTACATCTGGTCTTTCTCTTTCACTTCAATTTTATCGCAGCTCTTCTTCCACCGGTTCTCTCGTGCTATTTAACATTTCGTATTTATTTCAGTTTTATTGTTGCTGTACCTGGTCCTTCCCTGCTCATCATTTATATTCTGTCACCTACGTCTTTCTTCCACCATACTAAGTATTTATGTTTTTTCCCCCAAGGTTTCCTCTGTGCTACTATCCTTCTTTCTACTACTTCTTCAGTTGCAGTTGTTATTGCCATCTGTATACATTTCCACTGATGTTCTTCGTCTTGGGAGGCATATAGTTATTGTGTCATGTTTTCTTCTACCTATTGTTGAAAGTTAGCCCATGTTTCTAACTCGTTCAACGCAGTGATGCTCCATTTGGGTCTTTAGTTCATTTCGTTATTTTCTTCCATCGTAGTTGCCATTTCATCATTAGTAGGTTGTGGTTGGCATTTAACATCTGCTTCAGGATTTGCGATGGATTGATTTACTTGATTCCGATAGCGTGTTTCCCCCTGAAAGCATTCTGAGATGATAATAGACAATGTTGTTCGGAGTTGTAATAGTCGTGTTAAAGTCAATTGTATGAAAGCTAATGCCATCAAATTTGCCGATAACCAAACCATAGTAGGAGGACCAGTAGCAACGTTGCAAAGGCTGGTTGAATAAATTAACAGTGCAGCCAAACATTTTGACATGAAAATAAGCACATTAAAGACAAGGGTTACAGTAATAGCCAAGAAAACCTAGGCAAATGAATATAACCATCAATGAAGAAATAATTGAACAAGTACAGAAGTTTACGTATCTAGGGCAAACCATAACAGAAGATGCCCGCAAAAAGACGGAAATAATCAAATAAGTACAGAAGTTTACGTATCCAGGGCAAACAATAACAGAAGATGCCCGCAATGAGACGGAAATAATTGAACAAGTACAGAAGTTTACGTATCTAGGGCAAACCATAACAGAAGATGCCAGAAAATAGATGGAAATAATTGAACAAGTACAGAAGTTTACGTATCTAGGGCAAACCATAACAGAAGATTGTCGAAATTAGATAGAAATTAAGACCAGGATTGCACTGGCCAAAAACATCTTCCTAGAAAAACAAGAAATGCTCACGTTAAAGAATATCTAAATAGATCTGAGGATAAGAATAATCACTACTCATATACGACCAAGTGCACTGTATGGGACTGAAACATGGATTCTAACAAAGAAGGGCGAAAAAAGCTTGAAAGCCTTTCACATGTAGTGCTCCCATAGAATGGAATGAGTGAGTTGGAGTGAGATCCTAAGACTTCTTCTTCTTCTTCTTCTTCTTCGTACGCTGTCAGACGTCAACTTGAATTTGTTCGAAGAAAGCAGCTGTAGTCCTGAGGCTGTCGACACTGCCATTTAGCTTATCTAGTGTTGCCACTGGTGATGGCCACATGTGCTTTCTCTGGTCCTCGTATGTCGGGCAATTTTGCAGCAGATGTTCAGCGGTCATTTTCCCTGTACCACAGGTGCATTCGTCAGTGCCACCTATCTTCAGTTTATTGAATAGATGGTACCTTAGTCTGTTATGGCCTGTACGGAGTCTGAAGACCACGACCTGCTCTCTTCTGTTCAACTGGTAATAGGCATCGTTTTTTTGTGTAGCCAGTATGTTCTGTTTCCCATTTGGCCATGTATCTGGCTCTAATAAACCTTTTGGACTCTTCGTAGGTCACACTAGAATCTGATTGTGGTAATCTTGCACCTTCTTTTGCCAGTCTGTCTGCCTCCTCGTTGCCTTGGATGTTACAGTGGGATGGAACCCACTGTACCACTACTCTTTTTGGTGCGGACTGCTGGCATAGTTGACAGAGTACTGCTCTTAAATCATTAAGTTCTATATTTTTCTGGCTTTTTAGTGCTGTAACTACGGCCAGGGCATCTGTAAACAGGACTGTTTGGCTGTCATTGCTTTCGCCTGTCAGCATTGCTTTTACTGCAGCCTTCAGTGCCTCTGCCTCCGTTCTGAAATTGCTTGAGTATTTTCCAGTTGCCACTGACAGTGTTATTTTTCTACCATTTGTTAGGCTCAGGAATACCCATGCCCCTCCATTCTGTGTTGTGTTTGTTATAGAACCGTCTGTGTATGCATGGGTCCAGTCCATGCTTCGGTAGTTTTCCGTTATGCACCTCATGGTTATGTCTCTTCTTTCTTTTTCAGTCTGGCTGTTCTTGTATCCAATACCTGGTATATTTTTTAACACCTCCGGAATGTTATGCTGCCTCCATGTGGGTTTGCGTACAATAGGGATGGGCTTTGGTGTTGTTACGGTGTTCAAAGGGTCTTCGCTCATCTTTGCTTTGACTATTTCTGCAAAGTTTCTCCGCTTTAGTTTCCTATTTTCAAATCTATTTAGTTTCTGACGCATTGGATGAGTTTCTCTGCTTGCTGCTGGGTTCTGCAGTCTCTTCTGTCGGTCATGGATTGTAGATTTTTAATCTTTTCAATTTCTACAATTGGCGTTGACTTCATGCCTCCTGTTATAACTCTCATGGCTTGGTTTTGAAGTTTGCTAATTTAATCAAAGTTCGCCTTTGGTGCTGTTGTCTATGCCGCAATGCCATACTCGAGAACTGGTCTCACTCTTCCAGTGTACAGTTTATTTAGTATACTTTCGTCTGCTCCCCAGCTTGTGCCAGCACGTTTCCATATGATTGCCATTCTTTCTCTGGCTCTAATTCGGTTTCTCTCGATCTGACTTTTCCATGTCATGCGCCGATCAAATGTGACTCCCAGGTAGTTTGGGTTATCGTTTGACCGCAGATATTTGCCGTTAATACTTATTTTGGTGTACTGTTGTTTATTTGAAAGCGAGAATATCGTACATGTTGTTTTTTCCTCATTTATTTTGACCAGCCATGATTTCGCCCACTCCTCCAATGATGTTAGGGCCTGCTGCATCCGATTGTTTGCTACGGTGAGATTTTTTTCAGAGGTCCACATAGCCAGATCGTCTGCAAACATGGAGCTGTGGACTCTTCTTGGTAAATTCTCTATGATGTTGTTTATATACACAAGAAAAAGTGTGGGTGACAGTACTCCCCCTAGGGATACTCCTTGCTCCAGTGTCACCTGTTTACTCATCTTCCCTTGTACTTGAACTCTGGCTGTTCTGTTTTCGAGGTAGTGGCTGATCCATCTGTACATTTTTCCAGATACTTCACTTCTTCGTAGCTTGACTTTAAAGTCCTTCTTTCCACACCTTGTAAAATGCCTTCTCTAGATCCACCCAAGCCGCTAATGTATGCTTTTTCTCTTGGTAAGCATCCTCTATTTCCTGGGCTATGAGAGTGATCTGATCATCAGTGGATCTGTGCTGTCTAAAGCCTGCTTGCTGTGGAATTAATATGTGTTTTTCTTCCAGGTGTCACATCAGTCTGGTGTTTATCATACGCTCCATCAGTTTACCAACACAGCTCAGTAGACTGATAGGCCTGTGTCCATTTGGATTTGTTCTATCTTTTTCTTTCTTTGGTACGGGTATAAGTACAGCATCTTTCCATGCCTGTGGTATAATTCCCCTTTTCGAGCTTTGGTTCAGGACTGACAGTAACTTCCTCTTTGCTGTTTGGCCCAACCCCATCAGCATTTAATTTGTTACCCCATCTTTTCCGGGCGATTTCTTTTTCTTTAAAGTTCTCATGGCCTCATTCATTTCATTCATTGCTAGTTTTGCCATCATGTGCTCCTCTGGTGCAATCTTGATGTAGTCGTGGCTCTTTTGTTCTTCACTAATGTGTGTATGCCTATCTGCAGGGACATCAATGTGGTTTGCTCTGGCATAATGTTCTATAAAGGTGTTTGCTGCTTTTTTTCCGGTAAGCATGTTGTCGCCCTGCTTGATGGTAATTTGTTTATTTGATGGTATTTCGTCATTCATGGCTCTGACTAAATTCCAAAATCTGTTCCCTTCTTTATGTAGATTGAGGCTTTCTATTTTTTTTTTCAACTGTCTCTTGTTATTTGGTTCAGTGTTCTTTTGTATTTCGCAGTGATGGCCTTGAGGGCGATATTTGCTTCCATAGATTGCTCTCTCTCTCTCTCTCTCTCTCTCTCTCTCTCTCTCTCTCTCTCTCTCTCTCTCTCTCTCTCTCTCTCTGCCATGTTCCTAGCATTTGAGACTTCATCCTCAGCTTTCTGCAGTTCATGATTCCAATATGGCTTGTAGTTTTTCCTTGCCCCTCTTGGGATGGTCTCGGTAGCTGCTTGCAGTATTGCTTTGCTTAGGCTTTCCACCATAGGTTTCATATTGTTATTTCGTGTGTTGATAGTTTCACACAGTCCATCTGTCAGCATTGCAAATCTGTCCCATTCGGCTCGTCTGTAGTTCCAATGTGGCAGCGGTTTTATTTCCTGGGGGCCTACTTCCACTTCAATATCTATCCTAATTGACCTGTAGTCGCTACCTGCCAATTGGTCGAGGACCTGGCGATCTATTTTGTGGTGAATATCCCCCGTGGAGAAAGCCAAGTCTGGAGTGGAGGTGGTATGCCATGTTCTGATCCTAAGACAATCTCCGCACAAAGACACATATTAAAAATGATGCAAAAGACTCAGTTGACTGGGACAAAATATGAGACATTAAAATCTTCTACATAATATGCTAGAGGGCCAGAGCCATCGGGAAAAGAGGAAGACGACGACTAAGACCCACCTTTACAACTCAGGTATGTAGAGACATTAAAGTACGAACCTATACTGAAATGAAGAGGACAGTCAAAAAGACATGCTCAGACAAGCTTACAACCTTCTAACGACTGATCAACCAGAGGATAGTATCCAACGGAGAGACATGATCAGACAGCCTTACAAATATCCTATGACTAATCAACCAGATGGTGATGATAAGTTCCTCATATAGGACGTTTCATGCTGAAACCTATGTTAATGTTCTCATTTAAAAACACAAGCTAGCCGTGGTTGTATTTCAACCCTCTGAAAGAGAGAGAGAAACTCAAACCACTCTGCCATTGGAAAAAAAACCCATATAGTATGTATAGCTGTAAGGGTATTTCTATAGCAGACATTGCTTTCAGGGATGAAGTGCTAAAGACTTCTTTGTACTACTGCTAACCTTTTCATGATGTGAGATAGCTAGTTCACTGTGTCAGTTACTTTCTTTCTGTAACAGCAATATAGGTACCCATTTACAGCTGGATCGACATGAGTAGGTTATCTGGGACCTGGAATCGAACCCTACCACTTCGCAGTCAGAATAGAACGCTCTACCACTCTACTACGCAAACCGCTCAGAAATGTTGTACTTTCATTACAAGCTACATGTTTGATACTACATTCTCCTCTTTAGATTAATTGTTATCTGTCCATCAGCCCATTACTCGAATTCTTTCTCTTCTGTTTAAAACTGTTCTTCTTTCGTATAATCTCACCACATGATTAATTGGTGCCGGACTTTGACGAGCAAACACGGTCAGGCGTATAAGATTCGCCGCAGGAAAATGCAAATTCAATTACCCTAATCCCGATCCCAGCAAAGATGAACATAAATAATGCCAGCTTTAAGGCACACAAAAGTCGGACATCATCTAGCTGCTTGATTAAACACCAAATGTGCATTTCATTTATTTTTTTAAATTTTTGTTTCGTTTTAGCTGGTCAATCAAAAGTATCGATTGATTTTTTAAATTTCTTTTCTTCCTTGTGCAGATGAAGCTGTTGTGAATTTTGTTTTTTATTGAATCTGGTAAAAACAAATTAAATTAAAGATTTCAATGTAATTTTTTATTTTTTGGCTACGTGTTCCGTGGAGCCTCGGGTTCAGTTCAAAGGTAAAGATATTTGCCTACTGCCTACGTTTTAAAGCTTATTGTATCCTAGTGTTTTTTTATTTTCTGCTCTGATAGTAGAACGGTTCAACAACTACATCTGACAACCTTTTGTAAAGCATTTACCAATGCATTTATCTACCCTTGCAGTTGTGGCTTCTGTGGCACTTTTGATTTTAATGATGAGATTACAAGACCTGTGCATCGTCGATAAAAACTTCAATAGGTGTGACTAAGCTGCCACATTGGAAGAGAAACAATACGAAACATCAGTTACGATCGCTAAAGCTTCGTCGGAAGTAAAGAACGAACGAATAAAATATTTAAAAAAAATTAAATTGGACATGACGAAGAGATTCTGGCCGAAACGTGCGTTTCGTTTTGTTTCTTTTCCGGTATGGCAGCTTTAACTGTACATGTTCACGTTTTTATCGAACTTCGTCGTTCAATTTGATCGCATTCAGAATATAGAAGTGTGACTGGTCTGTGGATACACCAGGGATAGATCCGCTCCATCGTAAAGATGAGATGCACGCTTGGAATTATGTCTGTACAATCTAGATACGTACTGGTCCAGGCCAAGGCTTACATGCCAGTAGTCGTAAACTAAAGGTACCCACTGCATCTGAATACTGCAGATATCGAGGGCAAAAGAATCAGGAGAGGTAAGTCATGAATGGCAGAATCAGACAGAACGATGGACCAAGTTACCCCAGTAGAGACCATAATAGATGGAAGAAAGGATTTACAATGGAGATATAAAACTACCACTAAAGCATCATCACTCTGTGGAGAAATTGTGCAGTGAAAAAGCGGGCCTAAAGGTTAGACAATTAATCAATGAAAACGCTCTGGATGGTGATACTTTAATATATATTGCTGGATCTGTGCTGTGTGTTAAGATAGCCAATTTTGGCTTTTCTGCTAGAGTGAGAGGCAGGGTCGTTGCCGAGCGAAGAGGTGCATACGTATCAACAGCCTCCAGTGTGAGAAAAGAGATTAATGCAGTGACTTCTGCTCTGATATGGGTGGCTATCTGTGACCCCTTTAATGAGTACAGTGATCACCACTGACTCTCAGCTCTTGCTTCGGAGGGTACAGAAGAGCTGGCTATGGCATGAGTGGATTGCGAACATATATGCCTGGAACCTTCTGGATCTATTGTGCGATTGTCCTGGGTATGCAGGGTTTGCAAGAATGGAGAGTGAACATCCCCGCCTCGGGGGCATTCTCCGCAGTGGGGTCATCGATATTGAGTTGACGTTTTTAATGTTACCAACAACCACAACAAACTTCAGAGTGCTGACCATGCACACATCTTTTCTAAACTGTTGAGCACCATCTTTTTTAGTGTCTCCAGCAAGTGATGATTTAGGAAATAGTTCTTCTTCCGAGGCCAGACAAATGTGACACTCTGTATAGAACTAAACAACAGCTCTCAATCACTCACATTTGCTGCTATAAGACGTTGGACCAAAGGGCAGAACCCACAGGCTGCTGGATCAATAACCAATCAACCAATCAATTACCGCCACTTGGATGATGACGCTTTAATCGATCAATCAGCAATCCACAGATTGCAAAGTTTAGAAATTATATGTGGGTTCAGCATGTAGGGGCGTCTAAGAGGGTGGAGTAGGAATGTGTACGACCGGCGAGCTACAGTATCTACATTCTTCACCATTTGCTGAGAGGGACTGAATACCTATGGATCTGCATGGAGTGCAATCGATTCTTAACAGAATTGATCTTCACTACCGCTACAGCTTCAATCTATTTACTTCCATGTAGCCCCAAATACTATATATAAACATGAACAGAAACAAAGATAATGACCACCGTAACACAAGATGTCAACATAATTGTGCAGTGGGTGGCGAGGAAATAGATCAGGTCTCGCATTTGAAATATATGGGCTTCAGAACTGTCAAAAATGGCGACTGCTCCAAAGAAATCAGAAGATTAGCCACTAGCCATAGTAACGCAGAGGCTAAACAGCTTAAAGAAATGATGGTAGAGCACCAACAAAACAACAAAAAGTGAAAGTCTTGAGAGCCTGTGTTTTTTCCTGTGGTAGTATAGGATTACCAAAACTTCTAGAAAAATAGTCGAGTCCTTCGAGTCAAAATGTTACAAAAAGATCTTCAGAATACCCTGGGCGGAGGAAAAGACAAATGTAGACATTCGGCAAGAGTTGAACATAGATGATGACTGGTTTATCAATTCAATTTTTTTCCGAAAATGTAAATAATTTGGTCACATCAAGAGATACAACGGTCTTGAGAGAACAGTGATGGAAGGTATGGTGCCAGGCAAAAGAGAAAGGGGTAGACCAAGAAGACGATGGCACCAAGATATCCAAGAATGCCTGAGTATGATTGTGGCGGAGGCTGGAGTTTTGGCAAGAGAAAGAGTTTCTTTCAGACAAGATGTGATGGGAGCGACGTTCTATAAAGGACATGCTACATGATGAGTCCCATGTACAACAATTCATGTTCACATTTTAGAAATGTTTTGTAAGTCTCCTTTAAGGGTCACGTATCTTAGCATCAGTATATTGACCTTATGAATAGGGCAATAAAGCAAGAAAGACCCTCTTTTTGTAACTCGATATTTTAATGACAGATTATGGAAAAACGATAGTGTCACGCGAGAACTGCTTATGAATATTCTCTCTAGAGAGTAACGACAATGAAAAGAACTAATAAAAGTAAGTTAGTAACGTCAAGACCCCGTTTCTTGCCAAGCAGCAAATAGGAAATGTGGTGTTGGGTCCATATTATGGTGTGACCAACGGCACATAATGGATGATGTGGTCAGCATCGCGCCGGCCACTTTTACTTCCCAGATTGTTTATGGTACCCAATTTATGTGGCCAGGTCGACCACAGAAGCCGGTTTGCGATCGATACCGCAGCACATGTACTTATGAATGCAATGATCTAATTAATGCAAACACCTTCATTCATTTTTTATTACGTCATATCAAATCATGGCACATGCCAAATAATCCAGATGTTGCATCTTAAATTAATTACATTCTAACGTAACAAAGAAGGGAAAAAACATCAAATACAGACAAAGAATATAGATAGAAAGCTCACCATACTTGATAACCATGTGACTGAGGCAAAAATAAAGCAGGGATAACAATTTAGGTAGTTTAGGACTGTTTTCATTGAGGACGGCAAACTCGATAGAGAGATAGAGACAAAAGTGCAGAGGGCAAACGAGGTCCCTCCAAGATAAAAAGGTGATGAATAGTATCTTCATCGCAACCCTATACTATCAGTTGCCAGACATGGACATTGAATAGAACCCAGGAACTAAAGTAAGCTACCTGCAAGATGCGGTGCCTATGAAAGGTCACTTACAATACCAAAAGAGACAGAATCACAAATACGACTATTCGGGAGATGGTTGGAACAATTCCCTGCCAACAGTGCATCGAGCAACAGAGAATTAAATGGTTTGGCCACGCTGCAAGAATGTAACCAGACCACACTGTTCGTGCAAACATCTACAGGAGTACGTTATGAAGAAGGGTGAGAGGTAGACCGAGGAAAAGGTGGATAGACAGCGTAAACGAGACCTGCCGTAAAATTGGGAAAAATGATATTCGGGCGAAAGACAAATACATGTCACGACACTGGGCTACAATACGGTGGAATGTGAGACGACAAACAGAAGAAGAAAGAATTAATGTGATAGTGTCAAGCATATTCCCGAACATATTTATCGATACCGATCATAGACCAGTACTGATCTCGTTCAAACATCGTTGTGTAAAAATCAGGGGGAGTAAAATCAATATTCGCCACGAATTGTTGAGAAATCTGTAAGGATGAAGTATACTATTAAGGAATGAGAGTTTTTGAGATTATAATTAGAGAAACTGCAGACTCAAACAGTGAGTGGGACTTCTTTAAAACATCCTTCACTCGATGTGAAATGTGGAACAAAATTTTTAATATGTGGCAGAGACAGAAAACAAACAGCGAGGTGGAATGTTAAATAATCAATTCGAGATAACAAAAATAAACTCTACACGATATGGGTGAAGTCCGAGAAATAAGAAGATGATATATTTTGCCAAACACAATAACAAAAGAAAAAACATGGCATAAATATGGTGAACAACTAACATTGATTTGCCCAAATCGTCTGAGAGATGCTTATAAAAGTGTCAGACCCACGAGATTAAGATATGCAATCATACGTCAATCATTCACGATAAAAGCGTATCTCCAATATTTAACGAGCTTATCAGAAAACAGCGATGAAAGAATGTCCAAGAAATTGTCAACCCATCATGCACTCAGGGACAATCAGCATTAATCTCAAGGAACTAACGTCCCCTGGAACCTGGTATACTTATTTTAGAAATAGAAATAACTATAAAGAACAATCCTAGAAATAAATCTCCTGTTGTGGACGGTATAACTTCTCAGCCTATTCGGGCATGAGGGAAGAACAGGGCTGAAGTCGCTCCTTCGTCTGGGCCTGGAACTACGTCTCCAGTGGCGTAATTAAGTCCTCCATGTCAGAACAATGACGTCCACTAAGCGAGTTCTTCATGTTTAGGGACCAGAAGAAGTGGCACTAGTTGCCAAGTCCTGTGGGTATGGTGGATGGGACGTGATTTGATACCCGCACGTCTTTCTGACGTTCATGCCTTGGTTACTGAACTGTAGACAGGGTTCTAGGTCCAGACGGAGGAGTTCTACAATCAGGACATCAGGAAGGCGAAGAATGGATGGCTCAAGTGTATTGCCTTGATTTTCAAGAAAGTGCCTTAACACCTTCAAACCGAAGTGCAACACTTTTTGACCATCTCTCGTGTGTGTGTGTGCGCGCGCGTGTGTGTGTGTATATATATGTGTGTGTGTGTGTCTGTGGGTGTGCGCGTGAGGACGTGTAAACAGGAAAGAAAGCACTGATCCACTGAACATTGCAACGGACCAGTTGTTCTTCCACACTGACAGATAACCACATTACTTGCGATGATAAAGTGGGTCTTAAGGCAGCACTACACATCAACTACACATATGATAATTGAAGGTTAACAGCTGTGCTGCTCTATAGTGGTAACGGTTTACCATCTGGTCCAATCAGGTGTGCAGTTCACATGAAATAAACCCTCCGCGGCACGTGTCCCAATGCAGTGGAGTAATAAGCTGCTCGAGCCTGGTCGAGTAGGCAGGAAACCCTTTTCCCAAATGCATCCAGCTCATGCCAGAGTTGATACCTGCACACGGAACATTCACCCATGTAGAAATACAGATTGACTAAGAACTTCAGTCCACGCTGTTTAATGCCTTTTCATAATCTATTCGGTGTGCGTAAAGGGATGCTTGCCGAGCGTCTATGATGCAAACTTTTCTGGTTTGTTTCATTTATGGGTGTCTCAGTCTTTGTAGACAATGTTCTTGGCGCCCTGTGAGTAGCCTCTCACGGCGCAAGTCTGAGCGCTGAATGTAAAGACCGTGGGCTGCCCAAACTGCAGGATCCCCCTCTCGGTCTCATTGGTGTAATCCAAAGGAATGCAAAGCATGACAATTTAGCACCAGCTCAGCTGCAAAAGCATTTTTTGAAATCATCCGCATTAGGTGCTACCACTCTGGATTTTCTGTCCGGGTTCACTCTCGCGCAGCCCTACTCTCTGCCGAGGTCTCCACAAGGCAGTGGAAGGGGAGTCGTTGCCTACAGATGCTAGTTACTCGAGACATCCGATGATACTCTCATCCTCCCAAGACTAGCCAGCACTCCCTGGGACGAGGGTTTCTTCATATTCATCGTACGCTGTTTACAGCTATATACGTTGCACTGTTTTATTTTGTTAAGCCTGTGGCTCAGTGCATCCGATTTCAACAGGCGTTTCTGTAGGGATGCCCTCCTTAGCCTTTGGCTGTTGTTTTTGGTCAGAGTTGTCTCTCTTAGGGAAGTTGTCTTGCAGGACTATCGAGTCTTCCCCACTCGTGTCTATATGGTTTGGCAATGATATGATATGATGGACAGAGAGGCAGCCCAGTGTGACTGTGTCTCAGGATCGTCACGTCCTGCTAGAAACGTAGGATATGCATGTGAGTGAGGTATCTCTTTGCTCCCTTTATTTTCTCAGCTCATCTGCAGTGATGGCACGCCTAGCATTCCCCGCCACCTGGGAGGTTGTCACAATAGGGCAGAGGTGCAATGTCCGCTGGACTGCATCTCTTCTGCGTCCATTGGGATGACTGATAGCAGACAAAAAAAGCGAACCAGGAGTGCATTTAACCAGGTGCATTTCTGCGGCTTGACCGGGCCGGGCTGAGACGCGAGCCCCAGGTCCCAACCATATCGTAGCCTCCCATCACAGCGGTGCTGAGATTTAGGGCGGGATTCTGGCTTAGAGGCGTTCCGCCGTAGTCCCTCATATGGTAGCTTCGCACCATTGGCTTATCAGCCAAACACGTGGACCAAATGTCAGCGACCTGCGATTCCTCTTGAATGAGTGCATTTAACCAGGGGACAAGCCTGGTAATGGCACGGAGATGTTGTTCGCCTGGTGTGCGGACATATCTCATGATCAAGGGTTGCGTCTCAACAGTTCGCAGTGAGGTGGCTGCTCTACTGCTTACGACACCCCGACCGAGAACTAAGTCTTCTACTAGTGGTTTCGCACCTCATCGCCGTATGGGGTGAATATCGGGCAACTTCCCGCCCGCTTTGATCGGCGGACGGCAGAGAACGCTTTCTGCGGCTCAACCGGGTCGGGCTGAGACACGAGCCCCATGTCCCAACCCTATCGTAGCCTCCCATCGCAGTGGTGCTGAGATTTAAGGCAGAATTCTGGCTTAGAGGCGTTCGGCCGTAATTCCTCATATGGTAGCCTCGCGCCGTTGGCTTATCCCTGGGACGGGGGTTTAAAATTAGAGTTCATTCTCTCCTATGCGAACTGCCTGAGCAGGCTAACGAACTTCGTCTACCCAAATTTAGAGTCAGAGTTTAGCTTCTCTTAGATTGGCTGCCAAGCAAGGCTAATGAGCCCAATCTGCCCGCCCAGTTATACCGCCGGGTACTCGGTCGCACCCCACAGCACGCTCTGTACGAAACGGGGGCCCTCATGAAGGTGTTGCTGGGGACACAATAATGTAGGAGAGCCAATTGGCATGGAAATTCTTGCCCGGCAAGTCGAACAGTGAATCCAACGGCAATCGCTTCTCCTGGAATGGAGAGGCTGTAATAGACTCTTCACTTTCTTTTAACGAGCGGGACGTCCAGCCCAGACTTCGCTATCTCGTTTGTTTAATTAGATGTGATTTATGTTGTTAGTTAGTCCGTAACATCACATATTACATCACGGGGTTTTACCTGTTTGTTCTGTCTTATCTGCTTCAGCTGAACCTTATCATGAACACAAATAGAGGAGACACCAGCAATTTCATCCCAAACAGTGAATGGGATCTCATCAGCCTTCTTGTGGAGAGGACTGTCCGCCTCTTTTCCTGCTGCGAAGAGCCATACCCAGACATTAACTTTTACATTGTCATTAAGGTAAAATTATTCCCCTTTATTTATCCATGCTAATGGGAAGTCTACGGACATTTGATAAGTCTCAATCCACAATACATCATTAATCAATTCAGAAGGAAAGATCAGAGAACCATTTTCCGGCTGACAGCCCAACACAAACATATGAACAGAATTCAACCAAAACATACTTCAGAGTGCCAGTTGTGTATACACACATACGAAACCGTTGATCATCATCTCTTCGAGTGCACAGCCTCAGCGATGCTAAGGAAATGCTTCTTCCTCCAAGACCAGATAAATGGAATACTTGTATGGCACTCATCGGGGAGATAGACTAATGTCTGGTCAGGCAAATATACTGATAAGACAGTCAGTCAAGACCCTCACATAAGCTTCCTCGTAGCCCTCAATGGAAAACTGGCTGTTTTAATTGCAGCCTGGCTAACGAGGTGAGGGACCGACACACAGATGAAGCCAAGCATAGCACACCCGTCAGGAGGACTCCGGTCTACCTTCCTCTGCACGCTCAGGATGTGAGGAAAGCTACTGCAACCTTCCACTTAACGTCCTTTTCAGCGCGCACAAAAGAGTAAACCTCCACTTTGTAAGCATTCGAAACAACGAAACAACAATGACACTAAACAACAACTAACAAACACGTGCAAATACCCTTATATGGCATTGGGCAGAGGACGAGAACACGGATGAGGCTGGTTCCATAACAACAATAGCAAAACAAATTAGCAGTGCTGATTGTCTAGTCACTTTAATCTGCAGCCGTCACTCTCCATCGATTAGATTGTTGTGAGACTTTCTAAACTCTGCCCAAGAAACGTCAGTTTCCATAACGTTGTCGTTCCCTGCCGTTCTTTATTCAGCTTGTGTATTCCTGGGCTTTCTACTATTCTTGTTTTTCTGTGAAGCTTTTAATCACAGAGAATTAGAGTTAATATATGTTCCCTTTAATTACATAAGAACATATGGCAGCAACCAATCTGATCCTCATGAACACCATTACTAGAATAGAGGTAAGGCACGAGTAACAATTACAAATTGTCAAAGAAAACAATGATGTTACAGGCTCTACAAATTTGAGAAAAATAACTCCTCTCTGTAACGAGCAGAACACTAGGCTGCCTAATTACCCCAACAATTTCAAAATGACTAGTTTGAAAAAAGCTGAGGAAGGAACAAGAAGAATGTAAAAAGAACAGGTTGAGCTGACCATGTTTATCTCTCAAAAATAAAATTTAATAATTTTTAGAATGGCAAAAACAACTGTTCATAAACGTTGTTGATTTTTAAAAGACCTTCAACATTATGCATTGGGACAGTCCATAGCAAATACTACAAGTTTATTGTATCATTAGCTGCATTGTTTAAGTCCATGATAATGTTGTTGTTGTTGCTGTTGTTCTTAAATGTCCACAATGAGTATGTATAGTTTTATGGGGGCTCTGAAAAGTGTGTGTAATGGTAGGTTGCAGTAGCTTTCCTAACATCCCGAGAATGCTGGTAACCAAGAAGACGATGGCACCAAGATATCCAGGAATGCCTGAGTATGACTGTGGCGGTGGCTGGAGTTTTGGCAAGGGAACGAGTTTCTTTCAGACAGACTGTAATGGGAGCGACGTTCTATAAAGGACATGCTACATGATGATGGCATGTATAATTTCTGCTTGTCAAATGTCATTCGACGTTAAGAGAACACAAAAGAGAAGCAGACGTTAGCCGATTTAGCGATGAACCATAGAGGTTCAGATATAAATATTTAACAAGACATGAAGTACTCAGCAATGGATCGTCGCAAGCCGAGTGAAGTGGAGAGTGTTTTCCGCGGTCCACTAAATACGTTACTAGGCGGAATGGTCACTGGTAGCTTTGATCAGGGATTGAAGTTAAAGAAATGTGGTCAAATCTGTGAACTGGGCCGAAGATGCAGCAGTGAATAAGCTGACAGCAGCCAGTGACTCTTACCTAACTGCGTTCATCAAGGTCAGTGACCCATAACACCAAGTCCTTATTCCACCTTCAAGTGGCGGTCCTGGAAACAGAATGCAACCATGCAGTCTGGCAGAGAGATTAGGGATCGTTAAAAGAAGACAAACCTCGTCCCAAAGACGATGTGCTGAAATCGGATGCGTCGACCAAAAGGCGCAGATATCGCAGCCTCGTTGTAAATTATGACACGTCGCTTTCATGATGAACGCCGAAGGAAAAGAAGATGTGCGATCTTTTCTTTCTTTTTTTTTTTTTTTTTTTTTTGTGTGCGTGCCGGGTTTCCCTTCCCACTGCGATCCCTGTTCAGGCAACACTAGTGCAAACTGTTTCTAGGGGCGACGCCAAGTGGCGGAATAGGGTCTTGATCAGCGGTTGTTTACTGACTGATGTAAGCAGCCAGCTATGAGTCGATGGATGCTGTCAATCCTTTCACTGCTGCATGCTCGGTTCCAGTGAACCTCTTAAGATGGAAATATTTTTTTTTTTAAAGTCTAAACCTTACAGCATTAAGCATGACTTAAAGCACACATGTTTAATATGTATCATTTCTGACAATTCTATTGGGTGAGAAGGTTAGCTTAATGTCTGCACAGCATATGACCTAGACCTTCACCTCACGCGCACACCTCACGCCTGGAAACAGGCTGTGTTGCAACAGCTTAGCCAACGAAGTGAGGATCAACACTGTTATCCCCATAGTGGCAAGCCGGCTGAGAAGTCTTACATTGCACTAAAGCCAGGTGGACCACGAGTTACTTTCTTGAAACGCATGTATCCAAACCGCTCCGTCAAGCGGTCTTCAATCGTATATTATACAGATGAAATGGGGGGAACAATTCGTTTTGTCTGGGGATCTTAAGAAGACTCAGCATCTGTCCATCAACAATATTCATTTTCCCTTTGCTTCATTTGTTGAAGCAGAAGTCTAACGGCAGTACTTACTTCCTTTGACCAGCTTTTGGCCTAGAGTGATTAAAGTCATTTTCAGTGAAGTGTCAAAGCAAGTTTGGATGTAACCAGATGTGATCGTTGTCTGGTTGCCTAGACTTCTATTTATTCTATTTTAACCAACTTCCCCATAATATAGTGAGTTGAAATTGTGTACACAGACCGTACTAGTCCGACTTGTATACACTGACCATACTAATGTGACTTCTGTACACAGACCATACTAGTCTGGCTTCTGTACGCGGACCGTACTAGTGCGACTTGTGTACACAGACCGTACTAGTGCGACTTGTAAACACAGACCGTACTTGTGCGACTTCTGTACACAGACCGTACTATTGCGACGTGTGTACACAGACCATACTAGTGCGACTTTTGTACACAGACCATGCTAGTGCGACTTTTTCACACAGACCATATTAGTGCAACTTGTGTTAACAGACTGTACAAGTGCAACTTGTATACACAGACCATACTAGTGCAACTTGTGTACACAGACCGTACTAGTGCGACTTGTGTACACAGACCGTACTGGTACGACCCGTTAATGTGTCAAATGTTGCCAAATCCTGGACAGGTCAATGAAAAGCTGTACCGAAAAGCGTAGTGTTTTCTATATTTCATTATTGTGATTATGAAATTACCAGGCTCACGCACAACCCTCTGTAGTCATCTTTTACAACATGAAATGAAGGAAGCAGCGGGCCTATTCTGTCAACCCAGAAATCACTCAAGTTAACTACAATATTATCAACGTATAATGTATGACCATTAATCTGTCATCAACATTTGTCGAGATCAAATTGTTTGTCATCCTCAGCGTCGACCTCTCTTCTATATCTTCAATATGATCCTACCGTGTATAATCATTACCCTGGTCGCTCTGCTGGGCTTCTACATACCCTCGGAGTCTGGCGAGAAGGTCACCATGGGCATCACTACACTTCTGTCCATGACCGTCTTCATGATGCTGGTGACGGAGAACATGCCCCCTACTTCAGATGAGCTTCCTCTTATTGGTATGTCATCATCTTCTCATTACTCCTCTTACAAGACCAAACTTAACCGTCCAATTCACAGAACAGCCAAATTAATTGTTTGGATTGAAGTTTTAAGGGGCTCAGGGCTCAGTTGTCTCGGGTCTGAATCACAGTGGAGACCGGGATTTGTTCACTTGGATCTTCTGGCAAAAACTCCTTTGATCTCTGTGTAGTGAGATCGGACTTCCGTGCTCAGTGTTGAGCTTGTCAAACATTCCTTGGCAGTTATAAATCGAAAAGAGTAGGCAGCTGCACGGACAAAATGGAAAATTAAAGTTAAAAATCTACCAAAACTATTTGTACCTTCCCCTAGGCCTAGTAAGCCGCAAAAAGTTAACATACCTACTACGGATAGCCGATAGCTTTCGGCTACCCGGCAACAGTTATTAATTAAGAAGTTTTAGAAGGCCACCCCTAATGTCCATGTCCTACTCAAGAGCTGGTGGACCGAGCCGCCTTCTGTGTCTGGGTAGGGACAGACGGTGGAGATGCACAGTTGTGTAAATGTTGTCCAGACCTCTGAGTAGTGTGACTTTAACGTTTGGGGCCAGATCGTAGAAGTGGATGCCGAGAACGTGACTCTGTCTGCGCATGTGGAAAGCTTCCGAGCGCTACTGGTCATTCTGCAGGATAGTAAAAGGTCTCCGATCCATACAACAAACAGGATGTGGATAACACAAGTTCTGTAGATGCGTAACTTTGTTACCAGTGAGAGCTAATAAACGGTTCATTAAATTGTAGGATTGTTCAAACTAGCTGTCGCGGATCTGAACTATTCCTGTGAGCAGCGAAGATCCATCGACATTGCGAACTGGAGTGTTACCCTGGGTTTGTGGACCAATCAGTGTTCCCAGTACCTCATACTGTTTTTTTTAATGTATTGATTAGCGAACACTTCGATCTCATCTATGTCCATGTTTTGTCTTACACAGGATCATATTACAGGATAACAATATTTATAATATCCATTTTTATAGCATCCATTTTTTTATTTAACGTGATTATTTACAGTTAAACAATATTTATAGTGTCCATTTTTTTTAATTTTTCAGGATTATGTTACAGGATAGGAATATTTATAGCATTCTTTTGGGGGGATTTCACAAGATTATTTACAGTATAATAATATTTATTGTATTTATTTTTTTTCATTTCACAGGATTATTTACAGCATAACAATATTTATAGTGTCCATTCGTTTGTATTTCACAGGATTAAATGGCAGGATAACAAGATTTATAGGATCCATGTTTTTGTTTTATACAGGTTTATATTGCAGGATAACAATATTAAAGTATCCATGATTTGTGTATCATATATGTTTATATTATAGTACACATACTTGGAATTTCATGGAGTGACGGAGTGACTAACAACGAAGTGTTGGACCGTGTAAAGATTGCCAGCTTAGTTACGATCTTCACCAGCGCCGTTTCCAGAGGCTTGGTCACGTGTGCAGAATGGATGTTGGGCGAATACCAAAAGATATAATTTACGGTCAAGCGTAAAAAAGGTAGACCATTCCTCCGTTACAAAGATGTTTGCAAGCGTGACCTAAAGGCGTTGGATATGAACACCTGCAACTGGGCGGGACTTGCTAAAGACAGAACTGGCTGGAGGCAGGTTTTGTGTGTTGGTCTGCAGGCAGGGGAAGACAAGATGCGTCAAGATACAGACTATAAACGTTTGCTAGGGCAACAATTGACTGACCCCTCTCTACCGTGAAGTCCATTGTCTCTCGAGACTGACAGGATACCAATCAATCAAATTATGAAATTTATAGTATCCATGTTTTTGTATGATACATGTTTATATTACAGTTTGATGATATGTATAGTATCCATGTTTTTTGTATCATACAGGTTTATATTATAGGATGATAATATTTTTATAGTATCCATGTTTTTATATCATACAGGTTTATATTATGGGATAACAATATTTTTATAGTATCCATGTTTTTATATCATACAGGTTTATATTATGGGATGACAATATTTATAGTATCATTCGCCACTGCCATGACAGTACTGACACTCAACATCCACCACAGGGGCTACAGTGGGAGGCCTGTTCCTCCACTTGTGAAGAGGGTTTGCTTCGAGATCTTGGCCAAAGTTTTCTGTATAAAGGTGGACACTTGGAACGAAGAAGTTGTCAATATTGTAAGCATGTGATGTGCAAGGTGTTATTGTAAGCATGTGATGTGCAAGGTGTTATTGTAAGCATGTGATGTGCAAGGTGTTTTTGTAAGCATGTGATGTGCAAGGTGTTATTGTAAGCATGTGATGTGCAAGGTGTTATTGTAAGCATGTGATGTGCAAGGTGTTTTTGTAAGCATGTGATGTGCAAGGTGTTATTGTAAGCATGTGATGTGCAAGGTGTTATTGTAAGCATGTGATTTGCAAGGTGTTTTTGTAAGCATGTGATGTGCAAGGTGTCTTTGTCCACTGTATTTTAACTGTTCAATTTATAGAAAAGGGACGGATAGCGACGCTATTACCATACGGGTCTCTTAATCTTCTCCTTCTTCATACGCTGTTAAAAAAATTATCACGTTATCATACAGCGATTTACATTGCACTGTTTCGTTAGGCCTGTGGATCAGTACATCCGATTTCAACAAGCGTTTCTCTAGGGTTGCCCTCCTTAGCCCTTGGTTGGCTGTCCCCAGCCCATCTGCAAGGCAAAAGTTGTTTGAGGTCAGAGTTGTCTCTTTTAGAAAAGTTGTCTTGCAGGACTATCGAGTCTTCCCCACCTGAGTTTCTTTCAGGTTTTCCATCCTTTAGGTGTGCTATCAACCAGTACTGTCAAGCTCCTCCTGTTAGGTTTTCCATCCTTTAGGTGTGCTATCAACCAGTACTGTCAAGCTCCTCCTGTCAGGTTTTCCATCCTTTATGTGTGATATAAACCAGTACTGTCATGCTACTCCTGTCAGGTTTTCCATCCTTTAGGTGTGCTATCAACCAGTACTGTCATGCTCCTCCTGTCAGGTTTTCTATCCTTTAGGTGTGCTATCAACCAGTACTGTCATGTTCCTCCTGTCAGGATTTCCATCCTTTAGGTGTGCTATCAACCAGTACTGTCAAGGTCCTCCTTCCAGGATTTGCTCCCTGGTTTTTCCACCGCGTTTGCTCACGTAGTTTAGCCAGCCAGTCTAGGGGCTTAGAGCCATACGTGAGTTAGGCAGGAGTGGGGGAACCAAATAGAGTCCAGGACATTCTATGCTTCTATGAAGTGACTGCCTCTCACCGTGAGGTACTATCACTTACAAACTTCTGCCCTTCCCCCGGGTCTCTTAATCAAGCATGACGAATTCGAAACACAGCCCACTTCTCGTTCGCCTCATTTTGTTTCTATGTCAACACATCAGGGACAATTCTGTGGATTAAGGTTGTTGAGGTTGGGAGCTCTTCAAAGGTTCCACACATCTTTTGCGCAAATGTTCATCTCCATTGGACAGTTCTCGGTATGCAATTGGCTAAACATATAACGGTCCAGAAGACCGTTATACTTACAAGGTTATGTTTGGCTGGCAGTGCTGATTGTCCGCACACACACATGAGTGATAAAGACAATGTTTGCCTTTTTAGTGGGATTAAGATCAATCCGTATTACAGAGGTAAAGGGTTGTTTTTTTTTTAATTGGAGAGGTTGAAAGTGTATAAATGTCCAGGTCAAGGTGATATTCATCCAACATTGCTGTTTGAAATCAGAGACCAACTAGCAAAACTATTGACTATATTATGTTCTAAATCACTTACAAAAGGGATTGTTCCACGGGATTGGAAAGATGCAGGAGTGATCCACTTCTTTAAAAAGCGCAAAATATCAGATCCAGCAAATTATAGACCGGTCAGTTTAACGATCATAGTCTGTAAATTGTTAGAGTCAATAATCATTGTAATGCATTTAGACAAGTTTAATCTAATCAGAAATAGTCAGCATGGGATTACTAGAGGGAGATCATGCTTAACAAATGTATTAGAATTCATGGAGTAGGTTACTAAAATGGTAGATAAAGGAGAGCCAGTGGATGTTATTTGTCTAGATTTTGCAAAGGCCTTTGATAGAGTACCTCATCAAAGATTATTTCGAAAGTTAAAATCACATAGAATAGGGGGGGAGGGGGCAGATTGCCGAATGGATTGAAAATTGGTTAACAGGAAGAAGGCAGAGAGGGGGCATAAATAAGGAGTACTCTGAGTGGTGTGAAGTAAAAAGTGGAGTGCCACAGGGCTCGGTTTTTCGCGACCAATATTGTTCTTGGTATATATTAACTATTTGGACATTGATATGGGATCCATGATTGCAAAATTCGCTGATGACACAAAACTATGCAGTAGAGTCTTATCTAAAGTAGAAGTGGATATTTTGAGGTCGGATTTAGATAAAATTAGAGCATGGTCTGTAAGCTGGCAAATGGAGTTTAAAATAGATAAATGGGTAGATTCAATTTGAAACATAATTACAGAATAGGCGATAACAATATTAGAAAGATAGATAAGGAAAGGGACCTAGGGGTTATAATAGATCATACAGGTAAGGTGAGTGAGCAAGTCCAGGTAGCAGTGAAAAAGGCAAATACAACGTTAAGCATGGTAAAACGAAATATCAAACATAGGAGTAAGGAAGTGATAATCAAACTGTATAAAGCAGTAGTGACCTAGATTGGAGTGATGTGACCTAGATTGGAGTACTGTGGACATGTATGCAGTCCTTATCATAGAGGGGATATAAACATGATGGAAAGGATTTTGAAAAAGAGCGACAAAGCTGATAGTGGGATTCCAGAATTACAGTTATGAGGAAAGATTCAGAAAAACCGGTCTACAGTGTCTAGAAATGATAAGAATTCGAGGTAACTTAATGCAGGTTTATAAGATGATCAGAGGAATGGATAAATTAAACTATAACAAGTTTTTTTCTAAAAACAACCACCTGCAAGAACAAGAGGGCAAAGCTACAAATTAACTAAATAAATGTCCAGATTAGATATTAGGAAATATTGTTTAGTAGTAGAGTGGTGAATGCTTCGAATGCATTGCCACAGGAAGTAGTGAAGCCAGGAACAATTAATGCATTTAAGAATAGATTGAATGCTCATAGCTTTTGGAGCATGATAATGTAAATTAAACTGGTTGTATACAGACTCTTCAGTATTCTAAACCAGTATAACGATGTTAAGTTAAGTAAGTGGGATCATTGAATCTGTAATGTCTGTGATTATATAGAACAAGATCACTTGATCTGCTCAAGCAAGCCAATGATAATGTTGTTAAATGTCTGTGATTATATATAACAAGATCACATGATCTGCTCAAGCAAGCCAATGATAATGTTGTTTAATGCCCACGATGAGTAAGCTTACTCTTGTTTGCCCCCTAAAAAGGACGTTAATTGGCGGGTTGAAGTAACTTTCCTCACACCCAGAGCATGCTGATGAAGGTGGACCGCTGTCCTTCAGGCGATTGTGCTATGCTTTGCTTAATCTGCATAGCGCTCATTACTACGTCGATCACATCGATTCACATCTCGCCCGCCAGGCTGCCTTGAAAACAGCATGTTGCCAGGGAACGCTACATGGAAGAGAAATTGTGGTCTTGGTCAGTGTATTGTGCTTGACCCTGACACTGCGTCCTGGTCAGTACGTTGTGTCTGACTGCACTAGTGTCTCAGTTCCCCTTATGCAGTGATAATTGTCTCTCGTTTGGTCGACTTTACTTATGATTTGGATAAAGGCCCTCTTTTTCTGGAAGGGTTATCGTTCTTAAATGTTTGCAAAACTGATATCGTGTCTGTAAAGGCATACAATCTTCCTGACATCGGATCTGAAAGGAATACAACCTTCCTGACATCGGAACTGTAACGAATACAATCTGCTGACATTGAATCTGTAAGGAATACAACCTGCTGAATCGGATCTGTTAGGAATACAACCTGCTGAATCGGATCTGTTAGGAATACAACCTGCTGAATCGGATCTGTTAGGAATACAACTTGCTGACATCGGATCTGTTAGGAATACAACTTGCTGACATCGGATCTGTTAGGAATACAACCTGCTGACATCGGATCTGTTAGGAATACAACCTGCTGACATCGGATCTGTTAGGAATACAACCTGCTGACATTGGATCTGTTAGGAATACAACCTGCTGACATCGGATCTGTTAGGAATACAAACTGCTGACATCGGATCTGTTAGGAATACAACCCGCTGACATTGGATCTGTTAGGAATACAACCTGCTGACATTGGATCTGTTAGGAATACAACCTGCTGACATTGGATCTGTTAGGAATACAACCTACTGACATTGGATCTGTTAGGAATACAACCTGCTGACATCGGATCTGTTAGGAATACAACCTGCTGACATTGGCTTGTTATTGTATTCATTTTTTCTATAGCAATACTGAGTGCGTGTACTTCAGCCGAGTTATTATTATTATTATTATTATTATTATTGTCCATTGTTTAACTTCAGCAGGAGTGGAGTGCACAACATCAGTCATTTAGCCTCCTTTAGAAAGCCTGCACCAAAGCACTCTGTGTGCTTTTGCAGGGATGGTTGCTGTAGCAATTTGTTTACATGATGAAGTTGCTAGCCACATAGACTGCTACTGTATTATAACCCTGTTCCCATTGCTAGGCTAGTAGAGAAGTTTTAGGCTGAGGACTACAGACCATTGTTTTCACTACGTCGTGTGCTGGCTATATTTGTTTATTTCACACCCAAAGGAGAAAACAGGGATTCAATTCTCTCCCATCTTTGTTAGTAGGTAGGCATTGATACAATTCGACCATGCTCCCGATACACATCTCTCTTTAGTCGCAACATATGTGGAGGTACAGTGGCTCTATTCCTTATTCTCCATTAAGGGGTCCCATGATTCAATGTTATCATTTATAACAATTCTGACTGCCATTAGGTAGTCATCTTCAAAGAGGAACTATCTGTACTTCAAGCTCTCAAGGAGAGTCCTCGCTCCTGAGGACTGAACTAAGCAAGGTAGCTGCCAGCAGACAGACGAGCCATGCTTCATTGGTTACCATCCAACTGTGGCGTACAGGGAAACGAGAAGCCTTGCAAGAAAAGGGGGGGGGGGCGGGGGAGAGAGGTGGTGAACAAGGACACATAACATTTTCTGAAAAAAGATAGCTCTATAGGCTGTCAGAAGAGAACAGGACCAGGTAAAAGGACACTGTTACACCCTTGAGAAAATTCTCTTCTTTCCGCACACTCTTGTTTCATTTTACTTTGTCCAACAATCACACTCTTGTTTCATTTTCCTTTGTCCAACAATCACACTCTTGTTTCATTTTACTTTGTCCAACAATCACACTCTTGTTTCATTTTACTTTGTCCAACAATCACACTCTTGTTTCATTTTCCTTTGTCCAACAATCACACTCTTGTTTCATTTTACTTTGTCCAACAATCACACTCTTGTTTCATTTTCCTTTGTCCAACAATCACACTCTTGTTTCATTTTCCTTTGTCCAACAATCACACTCTTGTTTCATTTTCCTTTGTCCAACAATCACACTCTTGTTTCATTTTCCTTTGTCCAACAATCACACTCTTGTTTCATTTTCCTTTGTCCAACAATCATACTCTTGTTTCATTTTACTTTGTCAAACAATCACACTGTTGCACAACTCTCACACGCGCCTTCAGTGTGAGGCCCTTCCATTGCACTTTGGTTGGGCTGGCTTCTGAAAGCGCATAAATCTAGCATAGGTACATACAGACGCACATATGCATCCAAGCACTGGCTTATGCTTCTTAATATCGCCCAATTGACTACGGTCTGGGGTGGAATAGGCGCGCCTCCGCCAGTAGAAACTAGTGAGGCAAACACGTAAAATATAAAAACATTTACTAACAGTGACAGATCACCGTTCTTCACTTCACGACAGAGCACAACAGACTGAACAGACATATGTGCACGCTTCGACTGTCTGCTTCATCACTGTGCTCCTGTTGACTAAGCGAAAACAAACTGCTGAGCAAATGTTTCCGGACTGCCCCTTATATGGTCCAACGAACTTAAAATTGTACGTAACTAAAGAGGACCTGGAAACTCATTTGACGGCGTGAACATCAAAGATGCGATCACAAAAAGAAGATGAAGAAGAAGAAGAAGAAAAAGAAGAAGAAGAACTCAGTGGATGCTAAGGCTAACATCAGGGTCAGATACAACATGGAAATCAATACTCCAGCTGACACCCACGCCGTACACCTAGAAACACGCCATTAAGATGAGGGATCAACGCTGCGTTCACCCATAGAGGCGAGCCTGCTGAGAGGCGTTGCAGCGTATTACATAGGTACATCCAACATTTTTCAGTTCACCTTGGGATGTAAGCAGAGCCATTATAACCTGCTAGCACTGGCATTTCACCAAGACTAAATAACTCGGAAGAGTAACTTTACAACAACGTCATTAGGCAGCTATTATGGAACATAATCACATGTAACATATAAGCCAGGTATTGATGCCCTAAATGTTATCATTTCTATTTTGTCCTCAGTTTACACCTGATTGTAATGGTGCATCAGGTGGAACTACCAGCTATATACGTTTCAAAATGGCAAATCAACAAGAAACTGATTTGATAAACATGGTATGTCTCTATAGTAACCTTTGTCTCTATAAAATGGGTCGGAGAATGTATAAAGGTGATCTATCAAATGGAATGATAGTAAAGATGAAAAAAACATATATAAGCTTTTAATACAATGTTTTATTTTCATTGATTTAAAGATTATATATGTTTTTTTCATCTTTATAATCATTCCATTTCATAGATCACCTTTATACATTCCATTTGATAGATCACCTTTATACATTCCATTTCATAGATCACCTTTATACATTTCATTTCATTGCAGCCTCATTATAGTTTTCAAATATATTATCATGATTTGAAAAAAAATGAAAATGGGGAATGAAAATGGTGGTGGTAATTAAAATACAGATGAGTATGCACAATATTTACAATTTGGTATACTGTTTTACTTCAAGCAAGTTGTGAACATTTGAGGAAACGACTAATACTATTTATTATCGATATTAAAAACTATTGACCCTATAGCATAGATCTTTCGTAGGCCAATTTTGTCAAATCGGTCTCATGATTAATATACAGTTTCATCTTTGGAATTAACAAATCAGATGACGCATAACCAAACCACAAGCAAATACAAAACGGTGGTCAACGTGCTTCCTTACATCAGCAGTTCAGCGACAAGGGTATTTGAATTGAGCATACATGTATACATCTGTATGGAACATTTAAAAGACATCGGTGTTGGTTTAAATTAGTTGTAAAGCAAGAACGATCTATTCAATTTAAAGAGAGACATATGTTGGGGGAAATTCGCAGCTGATGGTGTATGTTGTTGTTGTTATTGTTGTTGTTACGGATCCAGCAGCATTCAGGCTCTCGCCTTTCATGTAATGGGTTCTACACGTGTTTATCAGGTGTTGTCTAGTGAAAAGTGTTCCATTTATCTGGCCTCGGAGGAAAAAGAATTTTCTTAACATTGTTGAGCACTCAAGAAGATGAGGATCAACGGTATCATATGGGTGTGTACACAGCTGGCACTCAGAAGAGTGTTGTGATTGGGATTCAGTACATGTGCTTGTTAAGTGGGATGGGGTGTGTTTCTCAGTCGAAGAATTTTGCTCTCATCCTTCCTTGTGAGTTGATTTACACTGTCATTTGGACTGGGGTTTGCCCTATGTCGGTAGACCGCCATCTCCATGTTTCCCATGGCCATCTCTTCAGCCAAGTGTCTTTGTTTGTTGTTCTTATTAGGTGTTTGTAAAGCTGTTGCTGTGTGTGGTTATTCTTGTCTTGATCTCTTCTTTGCTAGTCTGTCTTGTCATTGGCAGGTATGTTTGAGTGTCTAGGGATCCACTGCAGAACTATTTTGGCAACATGGAAACTGATAATGCGGTCAAAGTCTAAAGATATTTGGATACGGTCAGGTCTATAATGACCAGCAACTTCTAAGGCTTGAAGGACGTACATCGAATCTGTGAGAATAGCAATGTTTTGAGACCTTGAAAGAAAGGCATATACGCGTTGGATATGGACATCAGAACTGAGACGAATATGTCCAGGACTGCCTCAAGAGTCTACGCTCTCATCGGTGCAGTTCAACATATATACAGTAAAAGTGGCCAATATTCAACCTACAGGGACAGGACAAACGTTAACATTAGCGAATGACATCCTAACGTAAATTACTGGCTCAGACATGCAAGAGTTGGTCAAAGACATCCAGGAAACCTTGCAAGCAATCTCACAGTGGATATCAAAAACTATCCTCAGATGGTACAAAGCAGCTTCAAGTGCAGTGATTTCAGCTTCATAGTTGGAGCAAACATCCCTGCAAGCATCAGAAAGCTCATCAGAGGATCGGTCGGGTATTCTATATAAAGAAAAGATGGTGTATGTTTCATACAAGGTTTCTAGTGTTGAAAAAGAAATATTATCTTGAGTTGAGAGGCTGTAGAATTGATGCCTTCTGCAAGGTTGATGAATGCTTCAAAACACCAAGTGTTGATTTGAAGTGGAAAGAATGTATTCGTATATCTGTAGATGGAGCTCCATCAATCCATGTTGGGTCATGTTAGTGGCAATTCAGCTTTCCCAAAAAATAGAATCCAAAAGGTGAAGATACCTATTGTATGATCCATTGCCAGGTATTGCATGTAGATCAAAGTGTCTGAAACCAAGAAAGTGGAACACATAAGATGGCCGCCTTTCCAAAGCTAGCAAACTTTTGACTTTTGGGAAGATTGTGAAGATCTCAGTCTTTGCAGTATCAGAGTCAGTCAGCTACAAGCATCTGACCAAACTTTAAAAGGGATTCTCTGTTTACTTTCCTGGGTTTCGTTCAGATACTGATAGTCAGGTTGCAAATTTTCTTCAACAGTCAACTTGGTGATGTGCCTAATTGGCCTACACGATTTACAGACGCATTTCTAAAACTGCTAAAAGCTGCAAAGTATTGTTAATTGCCCACGTGGAAGCAACAAAAGTGCTACTCACTTGTACAACAACCAACCTTTGTGAACAAGGATTTTCTACTCTTATGAACTCAAAAACAAAGTACAAAAATCCATTGGACCCCAAAGTTGCCCTGATATCAGATAGTTCTCATATGGACGTTGGACCCCAAAGACAGCATCCAAGTTGCTCTGATATCAGATATAGCTCATATGGATGTTGTTATACTCAAAATAAAACTGCACCATTTTTCCAAAACCTGATGAGCAGATATTTTTTTAATGAAATATCTTTGTTTCATTATTTGGCATTTGTGCTATGCTATATACAACATTTGTGACTTTCTGCGTCATTTCTTAATTTTGGACTTTTAGAGCAGTTTTTTTTCCATTCAATGTAAGGGATGAGAGTGGGATGGATGTGTTTTTATTAAATAACATTTAACTAAATATATTTTGAGTATTGCCCAAAAAAGTTCGTGTCCCCTTTTCTACAAAAATTTTTATATCAGATACAGCCATTGGGAGGGAAGAGTATATGTTAATAATATACTGTCCATTTCAATCATCTAGAGTGTTTCTTTAACACCTTTTATCGATCAATTTTCTTAATATTTCTTTTGCTGTAGTCCTGCTGTCTCATTGTATAGGTTCAAACAGCGGGAAGGTTTCAAGACATTCTTTTCAAATGCCCAAGCCATTTCATTCTGTCTGTCTGCTACATTTGGCATTGTTCACACTTTCTATTAAATGTCTTCATTTCTCACTCGCCTCATCTAGTTCTTCTTCTTGTGTTTGTCTCAATTAATTACATGAATGCCCTTCCTATACTACCATGCTTCTCTAATCCCACAACCTTCCTATACTACCCTGCTTCTCTAATCCCGCAACCTTCCTATACTACCCTGCTTCTCTAATCCCGCAACCTTCCTATACTACCCTGCTTCTCTAATCCCGCAACCTTCCTATACTACCCTGCTTCTCTAATCCCGCAACCTTCCTATACTACCCTGCTTCTCTAATCCCGCAATCTTCCTATACTACCCTGCTTCTCTAATCCCGCAATCTTCCTATACTACCCTGCTTCTCTAATCCCGCAACCTTCCTATACTACCCTGCTTCTCTAATCCCGCAACCTTCCTATACTACCCTGCTTCTCTAATCCCGCAACCTTCCTATACTACCCTGCTTCTCTAATCCCGCAACCTTCCTATACTACCCTGCTTCTCTAATCCCACAACCTTCCTATACTACCCTGCTTCTCTAATCCCGCAACCTTCCTATACTACCCTGCTTCTCTAATCCCGCAATTGGATTATGGTGGGTCATGCTGTCACTTCTCCTTTTTGTAGAACCGGCAGACCTGGAGAACTTTATCAACCGTTTGTTTGTTCTCTCCAGATGGGCACATATCTGTGCATCCAATTTTAAATTTGTTATTAACAGAATATTTGTCAGTCTTTAATGACCTTTTGCAGTGACCTTGATCTCTTCTTGGCAAGGAATAATTATGCGGCCTGTCTTTTTTTTCTGACATGGTGTTAGGCCCATATTTAGTTCGCTAATGGTACACTAAGGGGAATGTGGTCAGAAATACGTCAGCTCCCTTTACTTCCCACTCGTTATCTGGTACAACATTTATGAGGCTTGTTCGGCACTGGTTTATCCGGTGACCTGCTGACACCTCCACAATCCTGCGCCATCCCTCTCTGTCTGCGGCTGCTTTTCGTCCCGCATTGAGTTGTAGGTTAATCGCTTTATGGATGTTGCCTTCCCACCTTTTTTCGGACATCCTTGTCTTTGCTTGCCCTGTACTGTGCCCTGTAGTATGGTATCAGCAAGGTCATGGACCTCAAGACGTAGCCATTTCATGTCAGCTTCGCCTTCTGATTGTTGTGAGGTCGTTGTACAACCACTTTCATTCTCGATTCTTCTACGTACTGCATCAGTTGTGTTACGGTCTGTGTATGTGACATTTAGAAGATAGAAAAAAAAGCCAGCACCAATTGAGGACGGAACTTAGATCTCTCGGCTTGGCAGCCAGTGCACTAACCAGTGTGCTACCGTGACTCCTAAAAGAAGGTGTAATATGCCTCTGGGGCCGAATATGCTATAGTAAATGAGCTGAAAACAGCCAGCGACTCATAGCTAGCTGCTTGCATCAGCGTCAGTCACCCATAACAGACCAGATTATTTCACCTCCAAGTGGCGGCCCTTGAAAAAAATTGCAACCACGCAGCTTGGCTTGGAGATTAGGGATTGAAAAAAGCTGACAAACCCGGTCCCAAAAATGGTGTGCTGTATCGGATGCATTGGACAGAAAACACAAAATATCACAGCCTTGCTGTAAACTTCGACATACTGTCAAAAAAGCCCCTTTCACAACAAACACCGAGAAAGAATTATACCTTTGCGATTTCAGATTGTATATGTTTTCTGTGGTATTTGCATTTAAAAATCATTTCTACCATTATATTTGTTTCTTTGTATGTGGCCCTGTCTTCAATTTGGGTTTTGCTTCCCCTCTCTTTGGCTAGTTTATCTGCACCATCGTTTCCATGTATCTTACTTTGTGCATGAATTAGTTGTACAAGGCGTTTTCAAATGAAACCGAACCAAACTGCAACAAGTGAACATACGTATAATGCGTATGATGATGTCACTTCTGGTGTAAACAGCTCTTATCAACCGTCAAGTTTGCAAAATGTCATTGTCCTCCGACTCATAGTTTACTCGGTAGACCGTTGAAAACATGGCGGGTGTGATACGGCATTCGTGATTCGGTTTCTAACAGCTGAATGATGTTGACCAGTTGACATTCATCGCAGAATGCAGGCAGTGTATGGTGACAAAAGTGTGTTGAAGACAACAGTGAAGAGCTGGACAACGATGTTTAAAGAAAAACGTGAGTTAATGGAACAATGTGTGCCTGGCCTGGTCTCGGAAGATCTTATCTTTAGTTAACTCATGTCCTTCTATAAACATCGTTATCCAGTTCACTGTTGTCTTCAACACACTTGTCACCATACACTGCCTGCATTCTGCGATGAATGTCAACTGGTCGACATCCTTCAGCTGTTAGAACCCGAATCACCGCTCACTTATCAACTCTGGAAGGATTCTTTATCACACCCGCGACGTTTTCAACGGTCTGCTGAGGTAACTATGAGTCGGAGCATAATGATATTTTGCAAACTTGACTATTGATAGGTGCTGTTTACACCCGAAGTGACGTCAGCATGTACATCATACGTATGTTTACTTGTTGCAGTTTGGTCTACTTTTATTTGAAGGCGCCTCGTATTTTTATTCTGTTGAAATTGTAGGTTGCATTCTTGAGTTTTAAGTGTCTCTGATATTCGCAGTGTGTCCAACTCGTTGTTGTTGTGGTTTTTTTTGTAGATGACTGATAGGAATTATAAGGAAATCTATCTTGTTTATTGCGTGGTCATTGTTATCTTCTAGCAACCCTAACTGTTGTTGACAAGCATCTCATTTCACATATAATCGTCCGGCTATGAAGAAATTCAATCCGCATTTGCTGTTCTTGTTTGAAATGCACAATAAGTATTCTTTTGGGCGCCCTGAACGTTTGGTTGCAGTTGCTCTCTTCACATCCCCGATGTGCGAATGGAAATGGACCAGGGCTCTCTATGCGGTTTTGCTACGCTTGTCTTCATCTGCATGTCGGTCACTACTAAAGGGATCATGTCGATTCCCCCCCCCCCCCCCCAATCTCATTTGCCACACTGCCACGAAACAGCCTGTTTCCAGGAAGAACTGCGTGGAAGTGAAGTCCGGTGTTAATATATTTTGCCTGACCCTCACTAACAATGTCCAACCAGTATATTTTGCCTGACCCTCACTAACATTGTCCAACCAGTATGTTTTGCCTGACCCTGACTAACATTGTCCAACCAGTATGTTTTGCCTGATCAGACATTAGTCTCCTCTTCCCGCAATCTGTGGATAAAGATAATGAAGAACAGCTTGAGGAAATAAAGTCTGCTGATGACCAAGCCATTGCAGTACTGGAAGATCTACAAACTTGCTCAATAAAATCAGTGAAACAGCAAAAGCTTAGATGAGAAAACCAATATAGAAAAGACTAAGACAATGATCACAGCCAAAGAACCAACGGACGTGAAGGTAACCATCAAAGGGAAAGAAATCGAGCAAGTATACCAATTCACATACCTGGCTCAAATCATAACAAACCCATACACTGACGGTTCTGCAACAAACACAACACAGAATGGAGGGGAAGAGGTATCCCTGAGCCTAACAAACAGTAGAAAGATAACACTCAGTGGCAACTGGAAAATTCTCAAGCAATTTCAGAGCGGAGGCAGAGGCATTGAAGGCTGCAGTAGAAGCAATGCTAACAGGCGAAAGCAATGAAAGCCAGATAGTCCTGTTTACAGATGCCCTGTCCGTGGTTACAGCACTAAAAAGCCAGAAAAATACAGAACTTAATGACTTAAGAGCAGTACTCTGTCAACTATGCCAGCAGTCCACACCAAAAAGAGTAGTGGTACAGTGGGTTCCATCCCACTGTAACATTCAATGCAACGAGGAGGCAGACAGACTGGCAAAAGAAGGTGCAAGGTTACCACAACCAGATTCTAGTGCGACCTACGAAAAGTTCAAAAGGTTTATTAGGGCCAGATACATGGCCAAATGTGAAACAGAGCATACTGGCTACACACAAAAATGATACCTATTACCAGTTGAACAGAAGAGAGCAGGTTGTGGTCTTCAGACTCCACACAGGACACAACAGACTGAGGTACCATCTATTCAATAAACAATAGGTGCTACTGATGAATGCACCTGTGATACAGGGAAAATGACTGCTGAACATCTGCTGCAAAATTGCCCGACATACGAGGACCAGAGAAAGCATACGGGCCATCACCAGTGCCACCGCTAGACAAGCTCTATGGCAGTGTCGACAGCCTCAGATGACAGCTGCTTTCTTCGAACAAATTCAAGTTCATGTCATGTAGCGTACGATGAAGAAGAAGAAAAAAAAATTCATAACAAGATGAACGATGCCAAAGAGAAATTAGAACCAATAGTAGCTTTCTCAAAGAATGTATTTAGAGAGGAACAGGGAGTCCTGATTTCAGGTAGCATTCATATGACATTACAGAAAAGAATCCTGACCACAAATATCTAATCTGTGTTGGTGTACATGTCTGAAACATGGAGAATTGATTTTAAAAGTACTTGGAAGCTTTTGGCTTGGCTTCTTTCGTTCTCGATCTTCCACTACAAAACCTTGAAAAGGGTTTAAGTATCAGAATGTAGTCCAGAGAACGTAATGACTGCGATATTTGTAGCTTTTGGCCCAACACATCCGACTTCAGCAAGCATTTTTTGAGTACCGGGTTAGCCTTCCCTCTTCGATCCCTTCTTCTTTGACAGTCTGCTCTGCTGCAGCCTGTTATCCAGGATCACCGCGTAGAGATGTAGAATGGTCTTGGCAGCTCTGGTTCGCTGGCCATGACGCTAGCAGTCATCTATGGTTCGCTGGCCATGACGCTAGCAGTCAGCTATGGGTCGCTGACCGCTGCAGCTCATGTGCTACTCCTCGTGCGCTACTTAGCCACTGAAAGATGAATAAAGTAAGCTGTTCAGAAAGAAAATTGAACGAAAGGCTGAAGACGAAATACAGCTGCAACAAAAGATATAAAAACGACTGGTCTGGCTTGATTAATATCTACATCATGAAGGCACAGTAAAAAAAATTATTAATTCTTGGAAGACAGAACACAAGGAATGAGAGAAGTGCACAGACCAAGAAATACCTTTGTAACTCAAGCATGCAGATACATGACAGTAAAGATATATGCTGAACTGAAGACAGCCGCAGATGACAGGCACAAATGGAAAGACAGAATCTTGAGCTTGCAAACCAATCCCAGGACTGAAAGACTTTGAGAATCGTCTGTTATTTTCCCTTGGCCGCAGTCTGTGATGACACTACAGCAGAGAGTTGGTATGTTTCTGCTTTTGATCGTTTGTCTCCATTGGAATGTTTGCATATTTTAATAATGGTACCGTTGTTCTTATTAATGTCACTCGTACGTGAGTTAGGTACTCTAGATTATTTTCTTTGATGGCAGATTACAGTTGCTCTCCTCACATTTGAAGCATACTTGAGAAGGTGGATGGGTTCCTCCTGGTTATAGTGCAATGTGAGGATTCTTAGTAAGTTCACAACTATGGGGATCACATAGTCAATCCCTTACCTGGTTAGCCAGTCATGAAACAGTCTGTTTCAGTGAGAATTGATTGGATGTAACGTGCGGGTCTTGATCAGTATGTTTCACCTGACCCTGCCTAACATTAGTCTGATCATTATGTTACATGAGCCTACCATAGTTTGATCAGTATGTTTCACCTAACATAGTTTGATCAGTATGTTTTACATGACCGGATGTTAGTTAATGGTGATAGATGGCATACTTTTTACAAGCTTCTATTTAACTTGACATAACCATTGCCGTTAACTCCCCATAACCTAGAGAGCTGAAATTGTGTATACAGACTCTACTAGTTAGTGCAACCGGTTAATCTATCAAAATTACACCCATGTAGCCCAAAAACAAAAAACATGAAAATTTCGTTTTTTTGGTTTGTTAATATTTACTTTCTTAGTTATAGCTTCATCCTGTACATTTTTGCATCGCATATGAACATGCTTCCAACACTTCTCAAGCATGTTGAAGTTATATATTTAGTTTAGTTTAGTTTAGTTTGATTTAGTTTACTCGAAGAATCAACGTCATTGCACACGGTTTAACCCATAAAAAGTGTTCTGTTCTCCATATTTTTTTAGAATCTCAGCAACGGCGAAGATTCCGTAGTAGATTTGTTTGGTTTTCAAACATAATTTTGAATCTTGCCCGGGCAGCGGTCGTTAAACCAACTCTTTTTTTATTTCCAACTGCTGATGGATTTTTAACATGCACTACACTACACACGGACGTCTGATCTCTACTACCCAGAGATCCGTGAAAATACCAGAAAGTCCACATGGAAAAATCCTGGTCTCCACTGTGATTTGAACCCACGACCTCTATCACCCGAGGCCGAGGTCTTACCTCAAGGGGTCTCAATCCCCAGTCCTATATTAATGACCTGGATATTTTTATTTTATTTTGGGGGGGGGGGGGGGGGGGGTCGGGGGTCGGACTTTCTGTGTTATAACTGTTTAATTAACTTAACTTTGCTTAACTTAACGTCTTTACACTAGTTAAGACGACTCTACAGTCTGTATACAACCAGTTTCTTGGAGGGTGGTTTAACCGATGTGCGAATCCATCTCAATAGACTCAAACACTAGAGCTAAGTAGATCCGCAGCCAGTTAGGCGCCATCTATAGTTGCTCTTAACCTGGGGAACAGTACATATAGTTAGTTACTAATTGGAGCTGCTAATTCAGTGTTTATTACTGCCATTATTTGTATTCCTCAACAGGAGTTAAAGGAGACCCGTGACTTCTGCCACCCTAATCGCGTGCACATCCCTACACTAGACAATGAGTCCTATCAGGGAAATGGAACATTGCCGCAAGCGTTCATCGGATACAGATGCCCCAACGGCAATGCCTCGTCCTCGGATCTGAATCCGGAAAATCCTGCTTTCGAAGCATACTTCACAAGAGTTCTTCAAAAAGTATGTCAGACTATCGAGAGTAATGACATCCGACTAGCGGATCAGGACAAAAAGGAGGGCATTAAGTTGGAGTGGCAGCAGGTGGCTCAGATCGCTGATAGGCTTCTGTTGACCTGTTTTGTTTGTGTCACTTTGACTATTACAGGAGTTGTGCTGTTGGTTTCACCTGCATCTGTCAATGTTTGAATGTTGACGAGGCTTTAGTGGTGGACAATTGCAAACATGGGTGTAGTTTAGGTTCAAGACCCTCCCCATTCTTGACGGCCTCTGGCATTCCTTCCAACATAGGGCTGTTGCAGATGCCCTACACCGATTCCTGTTTTGAGCCATCTTTCTCGGCACTGCCTATGAAATGCCCACTGCTATGACCTCTTCTACCACACTCTTCTTTGTCACTGATGGCATCAATTCAGCACGTGTCTGGTTATACTGCTAGACTGCTTTCTGAGAGTGTCCTACCCAATTATGCTTTCTGTGAGTCGGTTTTATCCATATTCACTTTCTAATGCGTGTCATATCCATCATTACTTCCTCAGAGTGTGTCCTACCCATCTTTACTATCTGAGAGTGTGTCCTATCTATCTTTACTATCTGAGAGTGTGTCCTATCTATCTTTACTATCTGAGAGTGTGTCCTATCTATCTTTACTATCTGAGCGTGTGTCCTACCCATCTTTACTATCTGAGAGTGTGTTCTATCTATCTTTACTATCTGAGAGTGTGTCCTATCTATCTTTACTATCTGAGAGTGTGTCCTATCTATCTTTACTATCTGAGAGTGTGTCCTATCTATCTTTACTATCTGAGACTGTGTCCTATCTATCTTTACTATCTGAGAGTGTGTCCTACCCATTTTTACTATCTGATAGTGTGTCCTACCCATCTTTACTATCTGAGAGTGTGTCCTATTCATCTCCACTTTCTGAGAATCTGTTCTATCCATCTCTACATCTTCTCCCCAATCTCCACCTGTATTGACAGTTGTCATTTTTTTTAAGGCATTGTCATTTAATCTTCTTTCTGTCCAAGCCACTCATGTCATTCTACAGTAGTACATTTCAAACGCTTCCAAGTTTTTCTCATCCTTTTTGGTAGAGTCCATGTTTCAGCCCCATACAGAGCAATTATGTCACTATTATTCTGTATTGGTTCTGTTTGTTTATTGTTTATTCTCATGTCCTTTATTTTGTTACGGCTGATTGACCATCCTGCTTATTGCTGCTTGTACAGTTAGTCAATCTGTATTTCCCTGTATATGTTGTTGCTTTTTCGACAGCAGATATTTACTTTAGTTGATCCATTCCAAAACAATTATTTACTCTTGTATGCCTATACGGCAATTGTTTCTAGATTTTATTTACTTCTTCAGCTTTTATCTTGAAAGGAATGTTTTATTACATTGTGTCAAAGTTTACAGCGAAGCTGCAATGCATGGGTCTTTCTGCCTATGACACTCGATTTCAGCACATCATTTTTTGTATCAGGGTTTGCCTTTTCTCTTTGATCCCTTTTCTCTTTGTCAGGCTGCATGAGACAAGCCTGGTTCTAGGGCCACCACTTGGAGATAGAATAGGGCCTTGGTCAGCTTCTCTTTACTGACCTTGAAGCAAGCAATCAGCTGTGAGCAACGAGCTGCTCTCAGTTCATTTAATACTGCATCTTCAGTTCCAATCTTTCTTTTAAAACCCAAATGACTAATCCACATTCAGCAGGATTTCAGCCTGTGCGATTAGTAGAATGTGTGATGTCATGATTTGGAGAGGGTTTAGAGCAGTGCTCTTCAACCTGGGCGTTAGAGCCCACTAGTAGACGAATTTAGCTTTCAGATGGGTGGTTGCTGAATAATTGCATTCTGTATTTAAAATATATTATTATTGTTATTATTATGGCAATGCAGACGATACACAACCTGAGGAAACTATGACAGAATACCAGCAAAACAATTGAAAATTGTGAGAACGTGTTTTTCCGATGACAGCATATGGCTGTGGAGCATGGACAATTACTCAAACCTCAAGGAAGAGAATCAAGTCGAAATGTTATAGAAAGGTTCTCAGAATACCATGAACCGAAAAATAGAAGAATGTAGATATTCGGCAAGACGTGGGCATAGACAAGAACTGATTCATAAATTCCATCAAGAACCAAAAATTGAAATACTTTGGCCACATCAAAAGACACAACGGTCTTGAGAGAATGGTAATGGAAGGTATGGTGCTGAGCAAGAGAGGCAGAGGCAGACCAAGAATGTGATGGTGCCAAGATGTTAATGAATGCTTGGGCATCAGACTGGAGCAGGTTGGAGATTTGACAAGAGATCAAGTTTCTTTCAGACGGGCTGTGATAGGAGCAACATTCTGCAAAGGACATGACACTTAATGATGATGTATGTGAAATGTTCTTCAATTTAGATTTTAGTGCGCTGTAAGGAAAATTTACCTTCACGAAAGTTATAAAGATGGGCGCAAATTATAACGAGCTCTGGTTTAGAGCATACTCTTAGCCATCTCTTCCAACATGTTGTCCAGTGTGTCAATCAACCATACCTTACCCCACATATGAGGCATTGACACTGACACCACATTTGGATTGAACTTATCAAAGCTTGGTTCTAGTAATCCTGTGTGGATTAATTGTGGTGTGGTCTTATAGGGAATAGTTTATACACGAGTGAGTCGGTCAGCCCCATGAACAACCTTTCCAAGTCTCTTGACCCTCAGAGCAGGGATGTCAGTGCATTAGTGGTCCTATTCTGATGTTTGTCAAGCAGTGCTTTCCTGAACCTCAATACAGCAATAGCAGAAATTCTTGTTCAAAACCACTCATACTGAGTTGAGCTGTTGTTTGTTTGTATTGAATGCCCACAATGAGTCGTTTACTCTTTTGTGCGTCCTGAAAAGGCGTTACCAAGATTGACACTAAAATTAGAAAATTCAACACCAATGTCAAGTCGGTGATGCTGTACGGAGCGGAGACATGGAGAATGACAAAGGTCATACAACAAAGACTCCAGTCCTTCATTAACAGATGCCTACGAAGGATAATGGGCATAATGTGGCAGGACATGGTGAGGAATGAAGACTTGTGGGAAAGGAGCCAACAACAGCCATTGAAACAACAAATTAGGCGAAGGAAATGGGGCTGGATAGGACATACGCTGCAGAAAGCACAGTCTAATATAGCCAGACAGGCTCTTACATGGAATTCTCAGGGGAAAAGAGACAGGCAGGCCCAAAAATATGTGGAGAAGAGAATGTAAGAAGGAGATAAAATTTAATTATGAAACCTGGAGAGAAGCCAAAAAAGCAGCCCAGGACCGCGTACGCTGGCGAGATGTTGTCGATGGCCTGGAGAGAAGCCAAACAAGCAGCCCAGGACCGCGTACGCTGGCGAGATGTTGTCGATGGCCTGGAGAGAAGCCAAACAAGCAGCCCAGGACCGCGTACGCTGGCGAGATGTTGTCGATGGCCTGGAGAGAAGCCAAACAAGCAGCCCAGGACCGCGTACGCTGGCGAGATGTTGTCGATGGCCTGGAGAGAAGCCAAACAAGCAGCCCAGGACCGCGTACGCTGGCGAGATGTTGTCGATGGCCTATGCACTGAGAGGAGCGACAGGCTTTGATTGATTGATAAGGATGTTGCAACTTGCTGTAGCTTTCCTCACATCCCGAGTGTACTGATGAAGGTGGACTGGGGTACTCCATGTGGTTGTGCTATGCTTGGCTTCATCTGCATGTCGCTCACTACTAAAGGGATTATGTCGATCCCTCACCCCGTTAGCCAGGCTGCAGTGAAAACAGCCATTTTAAGGGAGGGCTACTAGGAAGCCGAGGTGAGTGTCTTGACTAGTATGTTTTACCTGACCCTGACTAACATGTCTAATCAGTATGTTTTACCTGACCCTGACTAACATGTCTAATCAGTATGTTGTGCCTGACAAGATGTTAGTCTTCCTCCCCACTGAGTTGAGCTAAACTATTGACAACATTTCTATTGTAGTGAGTTACAGTGGTACTAAGGACGTTCAAATCAAACCAAGGTTATTTGTACTAGTTCAAACTAAAAGCCCTCTATTGATACGGTCTGGCTAATATTGAACGGGTGCTGGAAATAGACCCTCTGAAGACAGGTCAGCTTTACCCTACAAATGACAATGCTCTGCTACGGTAATCCTGCTAAGCCCGAGAGGAGCCGCAGACATTTTGGTTCACGTACTAGGCGGATAAGCCAACGGTTCGAGGTGAGGGTTTACGGCCGAACGCCTCTAAGCCAAAAATCCCGCCCAAAAGCAGCCCAGCACGAATGCAAAGGGAGGCTTCGACATGGTGGGGACCTCGGGGTCACGCTCCAGCCCCGCCCGGTCAAGCCGCAGAATGAGGTCTCTGCCGTCCGCTGATAAAAGCGGGCGGGAAGCTGCTCGATATTCACCCCATACGGCGATGAGGAATGAAATCATTTGTAGAAGACTTAGTTCTCGGTCGGGTGCCCTAAGCAGTAGATCAGCTACCTCACTGCGAACTGCTGAGACTCAACCCTTGACCATGTCCGCTCCCTAGGCGGACAACATCTCCGTGCAAGACTAGGCTTGTCACCTGGTCAAATGCACTATTTCGAGAGGAATCACAGGTCGCTGACATTTGGTCCACGTGCTTGGCTGATAAGCTACCATCTGAGGGATTACGGCCGAACGCCTCTAAGCCAGAATCCCGCCCAAAATCTCAGCACCGCTGAGATGGGAGGCTACGACATGACTGGGGCTTGTGTCCCGGCCCGATCGAGCCGCAGGAATGCACCTGGTAAAATGCACTCCTTCCTCGCTCTTTGCATCTGTCTGCTATCAGTCATTCCAATGGACGCAGAAGAGATGCAGTCCAGCGGACACTGCACCTCCTGTCCTATGGTGGCAAGCTCCCCGGTGGCGGGGAATGCTAGGCGTACCATCACTGCAGATGAGCCGAGAAAATAGAGCGAGCAAAAAGATACCTCACTCATATGCATATGCTACGTTTCTGGCAGGACGTGACGATCCTGGGAAAAAGTCACACTGGACTGCCTCTCTTCCGGATTTGTACAAACTAGTACATAGTCCATCATATCATTGCCAAACGCTATAGACACGAGTAGGGAAGACTCGATAGTCCTGCAAGACAACTTCCCAAGAGAGACAACTCTGACCAAAAACAACTGCTGCCTTGCAGTTAGGCTGGGGACAGCCAAAGGCTAAGGAGGGCAACCCTACAGAAACGCCTGTTGAAATCGGATGCACTGAGCCACTGGCTAACAAATTAAATCAGTGCAACGTAAATATCGCTGTAAACAGCGTACGATGAAGAAGAAGTACTAGTTCTACCTAAATAGGTTATAGTGTGCTGGAACTACTATCATTAGTTAGGGGCAATTGTCTGTCAAAGACGAATGTGTCGGACCTAAAGGTGAAAATATCACAGCCAAGCTGTAAACTAGCGACACAACGCATTCCATTCTCCGGACTACATCCTGCTACTTACAAAGCTCTGTTCAGGGCTTCGTAGTGGGAGATTGAGAACATTCAGGGCATGGTAGTGGGAGATTGAGAACATTCAGGGCATGGTAGTGGGAGATTGAGAACATTCAGGGCATGGTAGTGGGAGATTGAGAACATTCAGGGCATGGTAGTGGGAGATTGAGAACGAATGGAGAAGAAGAAGAAGAAGAAGGGGCAATTATGTCCTGTTACTGCTATGTAAAGTGATGGCAAATGTTTTCTGGGACAAACTTGGCATCATTCATGTTGATTTTTTTACCCCGTGGTGCCACTATCGACAGTGAACAACACATTCGCATTTTGAGTGATGTGCATAACGATTTGCGGAAAAACGGCCTGTTTGATCACAAAGGACGTGCAAGATAATGCCCGACCTCACGTGGCTCACCGCACTATGTGCCATCTGCAGCAACTCAACTGGGAGATATTGCCACATCCACCTTACAGCCCAGACCTTGCTCCAAGCATTTACCACCTAACAGAATTCCTTGGAGGTCAGCATTTCAGCATCGATGACAAAGTGAAACAGGTTGTTCTGGATTGGTTTAGACATATTGACAAATTGTTCTATGCTGAAGCTTTTCAAGCATTATGTAAACACTGAGATTAGTGCATAAACGTTGCAGGAGATTATTTAGAAAAAAATAAATGGTATTTTGACTACTTGAAAAATATAGTTTTTTCGTTACCAAAAAAAAAAAGTCTCGGTTTGACTTGAACGCCACCCAAACCTATTTGGGAAGGTGGGCCGTGGTTCTCCTGACTGTATTGCAATGCGAGATTTCTCATAGTATCAATCTCTATCTAGTTGGTTTGGACTGTTGTCACACAGTCTGTTTCCAGGTAGACCAGCAAAGACGTGATTTGGGGGTCTTGATCATTATATTAGTCTTCTCTCCCTGGAATAGCAGACATCAATCAATCATATGGGTATGCATGATTGTGACTTCCAAAGCTCCTTTCTTGGGAGGAAAGATTACCACCACTGCAGCTACTGTACATGTTGTGAAAGGGGACTAACAAGGGTTGGGCAAGAATCAACCTGCTGCAAAAGTCAACACTGTTTTGATATAGGCTTCATTTGCTCTATGCTTTGTAAGGAGATAAATGGAGCAGAAGAAGATTGAGACATTAAGGATGTCATTCCTCAAGAATTATAGAAAGCTGAATAATTGGACGAGTCTATCTTCAAGAAGTATAGAAAGCTGAATAATTGGACGAGTCTATCTTCAAGAAGTATAGAAAGCTGAATAATTGGACAAGTCTATCTTCAAGAAGTATAGAAAGCTGCATAATTGGACGAGTCTATCTTCAAGAAGTATAGAAAGCTGAATAATTGGACAAGTCTATCTTCAAGAAGTATAGAAAGCTGAATAATTGGACAAGTCTATCTTCAAGAAGTATAGAAAGCTGGATAATCTGACAAGTCTATCTCTAAGAAGCATAGAAAGCTGGATAATTTGTACGTTATTTTTAATGAAGTATAGAAAGCTGGATATTGAGCAAGTTATTATCAAATATTTAGCCCCTTTAATTAAGGAGAGCATACAAACCCCTTACTTGGTTTTAAAAACTAAAGAGGTTACCTGATCATCCTCTACACCAGAAGTTCAAAGAGAGAACAAAAAACAGACTACTAAGGAAAAGCCCTAACCATCTGGCGAGAGAAATCCACAGAAAACAGACATCCTTGAAGCTGAAACCAAAAAGTGCAAAGCACTCATTCCAGAACCTTGGACACTAAGCCAGGAACGGTCCAAAATAATCTTGGAGGTTTCAAAAATTAATGAAGAAAAGTGAGCAGTCAGAACAGAACAAAAAAATCCCCTTTAAGCAGGAGCTCAAGAGACAGTACCCTAGCAACTCTTGGACACATGTGTACACAGATGGATCGGCCTCGGTGAGCAATAAAGGAGAGGCAGTGGAATCTACATCGCACATTCTAATGGTGACATTGAAAATAACTCCATACCAGCAGGAAAGGCCTGTACCAATTTCAGAGCTGGAGCAAAAGCTGTTCATGCAGCAACTCAGATTCTTATCAGCGAAAACATAACTACAAGGAAAACGGTCATTCTAACAGATTCCAGGAATGTACTCCAAGCCATTCTAACCCCAAACAAGATACTCTCTCACACTAAATAAAATACATCGGATTGCTGTCTCAAAAAACAGATTTAGTTCTACAGTGGAATCTGGCCCACTGTGGGATCCCTGGAAACGAGAAAGCAGATGAGCTTGCAAAAGCAGGAAGTGGAGGCACACACTCCCCATCCACAGAGCTATAATAAAGCAAAGACACCCATCGAACGATCCATGAGAACAGAATGGACAGACCAGCATAAAGAATAAAAGCCAGAAAATGACAGCATAGACAAACTTGGCAAAGATGGGCAGACCTAGATCTTCAGACTCAGAACAGGGCATTGTAGACTCATTGTAGACCTCCACAAAATGGGTCTCAGAGACACCCCCACATGCAATTGTGGAGTACCCAAGCAAACACCAGAACATATTCTGCAGGACTGCCTGACCTATGCAGACCAAAGCGAGACAGTCTGGACTGGGGGAGCAACCATACTGAAACGCACAGTATCCTTCGTGAACCTCACCGGACTAGAAGCATAGCAGCATTTGATCAAAGAAGAAGAAGAAGAGCTATTATGAAGAAGTTATTCTTCAAGGAATATAGAAATCTGGATAATTGGGCAAATCATTCTTCAAGAAGTATAGAAATCTGGATAATTGGGCAAATCATTCTTCAAGAAGTATAGGAAGCTTGATAATTGGGCAAATTATTCTTCAAGAAGTATAGAAATCTGGATAATTGGGCAAATCATTCTTCAAGAAGTATAGAAATCTGGATAATTGGGCAAATCATTCTTCAAGAAGTATAGGAAGCTTGATAATTGGGCAAATCATTCTTCAAGGAATGTAGAAATCTGGATAATTGGGCAAATTATTCTTCAAGGAGTATAGAAATCTGGACATTGGGCAAATCATTTATTAAAGATGTATAGGAAGCTTGATAATTGGGCAAATCATTTATTAAAGATGTTTAGAAAGCTTGATGATTTGACAAGTTATTTTTCAAGAAGTATAGACAACTGAAAAAGTGGACAAGTTGATCTTCAAGAAGTAGCTGTTTTTGTATTTTCTTGGTTCCTGACTAAGGTCTTGTGACTGTAAAGTAGGTTTTGCCTTGTTTCTGTCCAGGTGTGGCAATTGAGCCATGCCTATTTATGCTTTGATCAACTTAATATTGAGATCTCATTCTCAATTACAATTCCAGGCTGCAACCGCATTTTAGGACGAACCTTTAATCTAATACCATCAATTATAATGGGATGCATAATATCGGTATGGTCTTGTTTATTCTCAAAGTTGCCAGAATTTGAAGGATTATTATGAAATGTACACAAAATATGCATTTTTGTATTTGTTTGTTTTATGTTCATACCTGAAAATAAATAAGTATAAAGAAGGGAACATATGCAAAGTGTGGACAAATAGATGATCATGCAGAAAATATAAGATAATGCAAGATATTAAATAACAATATACAAGAATCATGTTGTTATTTGCTTAATCCTCTTATTTCTTTTTAGGTTGACCGTCTTCTTCATATCTTTCACTGGTAGTTTATTAATTTTGTTGTTGCTGTGTTAAAGAAGAAGGTGATTAAATAGGGTACATATATGCAAAGAGGCAATCCTGTTTGCTTACACAGTCGATTCAGCATTTTAGTGGATGAAGTGCAAATAGTTCCTTATACACAACGTCGTCTCTGCTGAAGAGACTCTGGGAGTAAATCAAGAAAAATCATTCGCTTCTCGTGCTATCTCCAGTCATCTTGAGAACACATCTTGTAAATGAATCAAAGCAACTCACGACTAAAGAGTGCAGGTGGTGAGAGGACAAATTGTCCTCACCCAAATCTATTTAAAGGGAGGGTCACAGTGGCAGACCTAAACGATTCGCTAAATCGCTCTATCCTGATTCTTTCACCCAAATTATTTGCTAATATTCTCGTCTCAAAGGCACTTATGATGTGGGCTTCTAGCAATGTTTTTTTTTGTTTGGATTAACTCTTCCTACTCTTGATTATCACCAGACTACCTGGAAGGCAGCAGGAAATTTTAAGACCAACTTACCTACTCCCACATGAGTTGCCACCTGTGACTTTTGGTCTTCATCTGCTCAAGGCAATTGGATTTTAAGACTGTATTGGTCACGGAGTGGGATGAAAGCAGCCAGTATAGCTAGGTTCAACATCTGTCTCTCTCCCAATAATAAAAGTTGCCTATCGCAAGGAAAGTAGAGATTGACAAACATGACTGATCACCAAAGAAAACATAATTTGTTACTACTGTCTCCTTTTTTGCATATTGTAAAAGGCATCAAAGAATGTTGTGCATGGAGATGCAAGATGATCACAAGACTGGATTTTTCCTTTCAACTTGGGACGCAAGACATCTCCTCATTCCTGGTGATGCGATGTCAACGATCATATAAACTTTCCCCTTTGGTGTTGGCTTAAGGCACCCTGTTTCAATGCGACTTGTTCCATACTGGCGCAGCATATTCTACTGCAGAAATGCACAATGCAATGGCCAATGTGCGCACCACCATTGGTTAAGCTCCCCATGTCGTGTTTGTAAGCTTATGCCCCATGTTATTGCTTGCACTAACTTTTTATTTCATCGCTCTAAGTGTTCCTTGTAGGACAATGTTCTATCCATTGTAATTCTTAGGTACTTAGGTGTATCGTTATGTTCAAGTACATGCTCCTGCTATCAAAACTGGATTTTTCTTCTCGCTTCTCTGTTTTTCAGGTGAAATGCATATACCTGAGTTTTGCTGTAGTTAATCTTGAGATGGTTATCCTTTTAATAGTAAATCTGTCAAGGGCTTTAGTAGTTGTAGTAGTAGCAGTTACTCGTTTTTCTGTCCAAGACATCTTTATTTTGGAGGAAAGAATAACTTAACTTAACGTCTTTATACTGGTTTAGAAGACTCTACAGAGTCTGTATACAACCAGTTTCTTGCTTAACCGATGTACAAGTTCATCTTAATATACTCAAACACTAGAGCTAAGTAGACCCACAGCCAGTTAGGCGCCATCTATAGCTGCTCTTAACAAACCACATGGGGAAAGGTAGAAATAACTTGGGTATATTTTAAATTTGAATTTTCTCCAAGCAACGGCTGTTAAGCCTACTCTTTTCGATTTCCAATGCCAAGTGCTCAACACTGAACACAAGAGTCCGATCTCACTACCTAGAGATCAGGAGAATTTTTAACAGAAGATCTACATGAAAAAAATCCCAGTCACCATTGGGATTCAAACCCATGACCTCTGGCACCCGAGGCGAACACTTTACTGAGTCCCTTTAATAGTGAATAGATTCACTCATAACTGATTTGTGTATGTCATAAAAGAAGACTAATAATTATTATGCAAGCAGTTCTCAACACCTGTTAAAATAATTAGGCTGTAGCTCTTTTTAGGGGTTAACCGATCTTTAGACCTCCCAAGAGTTTAGAGCTGAACGCTGGGGTCAAAGACACAACAGTGAATGAGTTGGCGGCAGCCAAAGACTAAAAGCAGGCTGCTTGTGTCAGGGAATAAGAGCTGACCAAGACCCTTTTTCGCCTTTCAATGTTGGCCCTGGAAACAGGCTGCTCCTATGCAGCCTGGCAGAGAGAATAGAGATTGAAGAGGGAAAGTCTGAAACTAGATGTGCTAGGTCAAAAAGCACTGATTTCACAGTCTCACTGCAAACTACGACACAACAAAAGACTTTAATAGGACGAACATAGGGGAAGAAGGGCTGGACCCTGACTATCTGTTTATGTCTCACTCACTCTGATATAAACCACGCACAAAAAGCAACATAGTTCTGATTAATATGAACAGAGCGCCGACAAAAGAAGATTCAAGTTGTTAAGGTGTGTCAGTCTCGTCATGTATAGCACAATACGGCTTCATACGCCATCACCAAAAGAGCATGTGCATTATTTGAAACTTTTCTATAATTGAGTCAATTCTTTTTCATCTTTGATCAACTGATGATATGCTTCTAGCCCGATGAGATTCACAAAGGACAAAGTACATTTCAGGTCTTCACTGGTTCCCCACAGCTTTTCGAGCATGGTCGCTTCCCTGGGTCAGATTGCCTTTCTTAGGTCTGTATAAGCAGGGCAGTTCTACTTGATATGTTCTTGTGCATGCTTGGGTGCTCCACAATCACACATGACGGTGTCTCTGAAACCCATTCTGTGGAGGTGGGCCTTGAGTCTGCAATGTCCCTTTCTGAGTCTGAAGATCTTTGTCTGCCCATCTCTGCCAAGTTTTTATATGCTGTCATTCTCTGGTTTATGTTCTTTGTGCTGGTCTCTCCATTCCATCTTCGTAGATCATTTGATGAGTGTCTTTGCTGTTTTATAGCTCTGTGGATAGCGAATCTGTGTGTTGCCACTTCTGGCTTATGCAAATTCATCTGCGTTCTCGTTTCTATTTATCCCACAGTGTGCCGGAATCCCCTGTAGAACTAGACCTGTTCTTTTGGGCAGATATCTGATGTTGTATTTTATTTCGTGTGAGAGTCTATCTTGCTTGTAACTTGAGATAGCTTGGAGTACGCTCTTGGAGTTTGTTACAATAACCATTTCCTTGTAGTTGTGTTTTGACTTATAAGAATCCTCGTTGCTACATGAATAGCTGTTGCTTTAGTTCTGAATTGGTACAAGTCTTTCCTGCTGATATGGAGTGTTTGCCTTTCTGCCCATTGGAGTGTGCGATGTAGATTCCTCTTTTTTCACTCAAGAGATAGATCCATCTGTGTACACATGTGTCCATGAGTTGCTAGGAGACTGTCTCATGAGATCCTGCATTTTTTGTTCTGTTACTTACTGCTCACTTTTCTACTTTATCCCTAGAACCTCCAATATTATTTTGTACCGGCTCCGTATACATGGTTCTGGAACGAGTGCTTTGGCTTCAATCATGTCTGCATGTTTTCTGTGGATTTCTCTGGTCAGATGGTTGGGACTTTTCCTTAGTTGTCTGGTTTTAGTTCTCAATAGAGCCAATAAAAACACATATAGGTAATGACTCAGTGACCGCACCAGGGCACAAACAAAACGATGTATATGTTGCGGCCACAATGACTTCATCAGCGACATAAAAAAACAAACAAAAACTAACAAATCACAACAAATAAAAACCAAGATGGTGAAACATAAGTGGTTAAAGTTCAACACAATAACAAGATGTGCCAGGAAAATGTGAGACCAAAGAAGAAATGACCAATATGGATTGCACACAGACAGAAACAGGCAAAACGTGAACAAATCACTCACAGCACCCATAAAAAAAACAACAAACAAATATCAAGAGATATATAACTGAGCCATGTCTACCTTGTGTTTTTATCTACTTTTGATCTTGAGTACCGTTGCACCTTCTATCTTTTTTATTTCAAGGGTAGAGGAATCTTTATCTCATTGTTTTGCAAATTATACTATTCACACAATCGAACGTGGAGAAGCCACGAAACAGGGACAGTGTACCGCAGACATGTCAGAAAACTCAACCACCTCTTTGTGATTTATCACCGCAGGCTGCTCAGGATCGACTGGCGGGTTAGAGTGTTCAAATTTTAAGTTCTCAGCAGGACGAAGCTGATTAGAAGGTCTCCATGTCCAAGGAGCATCTTCCTAAGCAGCTATTCAATGGTGAGCTCAGGGCAGACAAGCGCTTGACCAGTTTCCTCATTGATGTCACACCCTGGATTCTGCTTGCTCCAACCCTGGCGTACTGCCATCACTCATGCTGTTTGCGTTGCGTCAGTTAGGAGAGAGTCATCACTGATGTGGCATAAAAAGCGAGCTGCACAGAAGGAAAGAATACAAGACTGTCTAATACCTGATGCTGTCCATGTGTGCCCTACGTGCAGTAGAGTTTGCCATGCTTAGATCGGACTGTACAGTTATATGTGGGCACATCTCAATACCAATATCTGATGCTGTCGCCAGCTTCGCCCTTTGCTATTTAAACAAAACCTTAGAAACAGTACAATTAATATGAGATACAGTAATGATTGTCGCGATTCTGGAGTCAATTTTGCCCTCAAATCTCATCTTGTGCACGACCTCGCAAGGCTCCTTAGGTATATCAGTGACTGACTAAGGACTCTGCAGATCACACTGGGAAGAAACAAAAATGCCACGCTGATCAGTTTTTACACACTGACGATGACCAATCTAAATGAAACCAAAGACATGTTCTATCTATAATGAACTTGACTGTTATCTCTTCGGCCCCAAATGTCATCTCGTCGGTCCCACAGTCCAAGAACCTAATCATCCTCGGTAACTTCAATGTCAGAGTGGGGATCGGTTATCATATCTGGGATGGAGTAATCAATTTGCACAGCACAGGCAAATGCAATAGCAACAATCTCCTATTGCTTGGGCTATGCGCAGCCCACGACCTAGCAATCACGAACACGATTCTTCACTTGTCCACTCCAAACAAAACATAACGGTAGTGGTACTTAATCGATCTGCAACACTATTCTTGACTGAAATACAATCAGTGTTAAAAAGTTCAGCATAAAAACAATTATGTTGTTCTAGTATTAAGAATCTTCATCATTGCACTCCGCTCAGATCCAACAACTAAATTACTTTTTTTTCACCTATTCGTTCTGTACGTTACCTAGCAAATAGCCAAATGATTTCATTTATAATGGGAGTGATATCCCTTTGGCCATATGGCAGACGACGGCCTGCTTGTTTGTTTGTAACTTTAAAGATGAGTTCATAGATTAAAAACATCCTATTCAATTGCGAGTCTTAGGTTTTCTTGGTAAAGATCTGTTTCTACATTAAATGTTGCATGTTTATTTTTATAGTAAGAAAGTTATTTGTTTAGAGTATGAAAGTGTTATAGTTATCCCATCATAATAAAAAAGCCGATGAAAGTCGCGACTGATAAGAATAAGTCAAATAAGTGATATTATTAATAATAATATTACTAAATATTAGTGATATGACCTTTAATTTTAAAGATTAGAATGAAAGGGAAAGCCTGAAAACAGATGGCGATTCACTTCGAGCAAACATTTGATTTTGTCGGCATCATTAACATACAGCAAGTTGTAACCATTAAAAATGTAATGAATCATTTACAGTTATTATTAACTTATAATTAAGTGAGTTATGATTAGTAAGGTCGCAGTAAGGTAAATATTTGTTTTCACTGGACTTATCATCACTATGTCATATTTACATATTACAATATACATCATACTACAAACTTGAAGCTAATATTACTAATAAAGTAAAGCATTTAAAGAGTTCAGACCTGGAGATTCCATAGCCCTAATTTAAATATTTTCAAAAGGGATGCCAGAACATGGACACAGGAGGAATTACAAATAGTAAATAGATCTAATCTAATTACAATCATTCTGCATTGTTATACTATAATTATTGCCAGTCATTGGTCATTACTCTTACTGATTACTCACATTATGAGAAAATGGTTTTTAAACAATTGAATTTGGATAGGTCGAAAGTGGATAAACGTCCTGATCAAGATGGTATTCATCCAAAATTACTATTTGATCTTCAGAGTGTAGAGACCTGTTTGTATTAATGTTATTGTTAGCAAAACCATTCAATTCTCTTTTGCTTTCCGTCACCCAGGGGTGCATACTGCATAGGCCACCAACCAACCCTCGCCAAGCAGCTCTGTCCTGTGCAATCTTTTCCCACTTCCTTCCATCTTTTTCTTGTTTTCTTTACGTCCACCTCCAGATCTCGTCTCCATGTATTCCTTGGTTTGCTTGTGCCTCACCTTCCCTGGTGGTTCCATGACAGGGATTGCCTGGTGATACTGGCCTGTGGCTTTCTTAATGTATGACCCATCTATCACCACTTTCTCCCTAAGATTTCCTGTTCCAATGTACCTTGTCCCGCTCTCTTCCACAGTCTGTCGTTTGTAACTTTGTCAAACCATTTTATACTCATTATCTTTCTCAAACATCTGTTGACAAAACCCTGCTGTCTCCTATCATTGCCTTTGGCCATCCTCCAGGTTTCCACTCCATACAGCAGGACTGGCTTCACATTTGAATTGAAAATCTTTATTTTTGTCTTCCTTTTTATTTCCTTGGAGTTCCATATGGGTTTCAACATTCTGAATGCAACTCTTGCTTTTTGAATCCTTGTTTGTATTTCCTCATCTGTCCCTCCTTCCTTGTTGATGATACTTCCTAAGTATGTAAATACCTCTACTTCCTCTAGTGGCGTTCCTCTCAGTCGGATTGGTCCCGTGTTTGCTGCATTGGCCCTAATTATTTTTGTCTTTTCCTCATGGATCTTCAAACCGACTTGTTTAGAGGTATAATCTAGTTTATCCAGTTTCCTTTGTATTTAGCTTTGGCTGTGGGATACAAGGGCTATATCATCCGCAAAATCCAGGTCCTCCGGCTGTTTATTCAAGGTCCACTGGATTCTCTCATTTGTTGTTACTTTCATAATCCAGTCCACTGCCAGGATGAACAGGAAAGGTGACAATAGGCAACCCTGTTGTATCCCTGATTTAATTTTTAATGGTTCTGTGAGTTGTCCTTTGTCTATCAAGTTGGAGAGCATATTAGTAGATGTTTCAACATCTGCATTTATGGCTTCCGGTAGTATCCCATCAAATCCTGCTGCTTTTCTGTTCCTTAGAAACTCTGTTGCCCTTGTAATCTCTTCTTTACTTGGATTATCACAGTTGATCGGCAGGTCCTCCTCTGCTGGTGGGTTGTCTGGTGCTGGTCTGTTCAAAAGCTCTTCAAAGTAATCTACCCATCTTTTCTTCTGTTCTCTTTCCCCCAAGTTTATTTTTGATTAGTCTACCTTGTTGTTGATAGTTTCTTGGTAGCCTCATATAAACCTTTCATATTTCCCTGTCCTGCAGCCTCTTCCGCTTCCTCAGCCAGACCATCAATGTAATGTCATTTGTCCGCTTTGATGCTCTTTTTAACCTCATTGTTGCTCTCTACATACTCTTTCTGTTCTGTGCTTTTTGCAGCTATTGTTTTACTATTTAGTGAGGCCATTTTCTTATTTGGCCTCTTGTCGTTCTTAGTGATTGTTTCAGCTGTTATCTATTCTTTATGCTACCGTTTCTTCATTCCTAGCACTTCCTCGCATGCAGTTTTCCATGTACTTTGTATTTGTTCCCATTTATCTTCAATGCTGGTCCCTTCATCTAGCTAGTAAGAGAAAAACTATTGGCTGTATTTTATTCTCACATTAGTACTAAGCATTGTTCAGATCATCTGACAGGCCAAAGATGCAGCAGTGAATGTGCTGATAGCAGTCTGTGACTCATAGCTGACTGCTTGCATCTGTGTCAGTTACAGTTACCCAATACTGACCAAATCCCTATTCTGCATCCAAGGGGCAGCACTGGAAACCGACTGCAACCATGCAGCCTGGCTGAGAGATTAGAGATTGAAGAGGAAAAGGAAATTTGGTCCCTAAAAAACCTGTTATGAAACTGAATATGTTGGGCCAAAAGGTGCAGATATCGCAGTCTAGCTGTAACATATGACACAATGTCACAAGTGTTCTTTTAAGGATGAATACCAAAGAAGAAAGAAGAAGGTCCACTAAAGATGACAATGTCATATTGATTTGTTCCATTTTGTGTAAAAAGCTATCCCTTTGCTGCACATAACAATCTTTACATGCTTTTCTAAAACCACATCTCTGCACCTTTCAGTGATCTGTGTTTTTCCATGAGTTGCTTTCATTTTATCAGGACTGACTCTATATATTGTCTTTTCATATCCTTTAACATAATTTTGCTTACAGATGATACCAGCATAATGCATGACAAGATGATGCGCTTGATGAATGCTGTGGGAAGGAGAAGTTGGGATTTAAAGTCCTTAGCTTTCCCCATAATGTCTCCATGGATAAAGCAATCCAGCTCTAGCTTGTGCAAGTCATATTCTGTCATGGAGATGAAGAAGAAATTAATGGCGCAAACAGCAGTGCTAGCCAATTCTGACCACGTCAAAAATCGAAGACCACAGGAACTGTCTTTGCTAGCAAGAAAAATTATGGAAAACTCAGATCAAAACAATGGAATGGCTGTTAATAAAAACCATATCATCACACAGAAAGCTACAGAAAGTGTGGAAGATTATGTGGATACATCCCACCCAACAGATCAGTTCAAGAAAAGACTAGAGGCTTTAGCAATTGATGTAGATGACACATTAAATAAGCCAAAAGAAGAAAGTGCTCTCTCTCTTTATTCAGACTCTATGTTTGTCGAGCATGAAGCTCAGGATAACTCTGTGGAATCTATTTTATTTTTAAAAGATCTAAAAACTAGCACAACAGTTAAACCTTCTCCTCTCCTGGGAACAGAAGACCCCACGATTCCCCCAAGCAAAGTGCCCTGTGTCGGATGTGGCTCGTTACTGCAGTGTCAACACAACACTTTTCCAGGCTTCCTACCAAGTGAGCGTTTCAAACTTCTGTCACATGAAGAGCTGAAAGTTTCAATTTGTCAACGTTGTTATTATATCCGTCACTGTGATGCTTTTGTTGAAGTCTCTGCCAAGCCAGAAGAGTTTGCAGAAATGATCTCTAAGATTCGACACACAAAATCAATAGTTGTAATGGTAGTTGATGTGATGGATATAGGTGGAAGCATTGTACCTGACCTGATGAAGTACATAGGACGCAAGCATCCTCTTATCATAGCTGGTAACAAGGTAAGTAAACAATTGCAAGCAACAAAAGCAGCTTACCCATAGGTCAGTTGTAAGATCACCAGTTTCATATATCAGCAGTCTTGACTAACCAAGTCTTTGATGTGTTATTGTTGTTATACCATAGCTGCTCTTGGCAGCCCAATGCCATTCTTATACATCCCTGTTCACTAAGTTCCTAGGCATATTTTTTTTCTGGTAAGCTGTAATACATAGCGAGGTGGTATTAAGCTAATTCCAGTGACAACTGCGTGCCAATGTACGTACCAAACGAAAAGTCTTCACGCAAGCACTGAATGGAAGCATATAAGTGACCATGTCATTGTCAGTTCGTCGCATTTTAAAAAACGGATGGTAGTATTCAACAACGTGTGCAATAAATTCTGCTTTCTTCTTGGAAAGACTGGTTCCGAAACTTTTGAAATGCAGCAATCAGCTTTCGGAGAGTCATGTCTAAGTCGAACTAAAACATTTGAGTGGTATTCTCTTTTCAAAAGTGGACGCCGATCCTTTAAAGATGACCCCCGTCAAGGCAGACCATCCACCTTTCACACCGACAAGATTGTGACACATGTACAAGAAATCATATGCGCTGACCGACGTCTGACTATCAGAGGTTGCTGAGGATATTGGAATATCAATCGGCACATGACATAAAATCGTAACGATTTGTGCAGGTGACAGTGAAACTCATGCGACGGTATGCAGACATCGCCCTGAGAAGTGGCGGCACAGGCAATTTAATTTTGCATCATGGCAGTGTCCCTGCATACAGGTCTGTCACCACAAATGCGTTTTTGACGAAACACAATATTCCATTGTTTCCACAACTTCCATGCCCACTCGATCTTGCTCTGTGTGGCTTTTTCTTGATTCCGCAACTTAAAAAAAACAAGGATAGGTCGCTGATTCTGTTACATTGAGGAGATTCAAGCCAATGCGACGAGACAAATGAGGTCTATTCCGAAAAGTGCCTACCAGAGGTGCTTCCTTCAGTGGCAGGAATGCTGGAATTAGTGTATATAATCACAATGAAACTAATTTGAAGGAGATAGAACCAACTAGTCTGTAGGTCTACTTCCAAAAAAATTAGAACCAACTAGTCTGTAGGTCTACTTCCAAAAAAATTAGTCCTGGAACTTAGTGAACAGCGGAGTATAGATGCAGGTCTTCTTCATTTGTTTCACTGCTCTGTACAGTGTGTTGGCAATTGTCGGCAGTGCTTGTAAGAATCTTTTCCTCATATCCGCAAGAACCTTGCACTCAATGAGTAATTGTCTAACTGTTTCATCAGGATGAGAGTAATGTCTGCACAATGGCAGGTGCTGGGGATTGATCATCATTCACTCTCAATAATTGCAATTGCATCTTATTTACATCATTAACTTAGTGGTCAATCTCAGGCTTCTCTCATCGCCACACAGTTTATCCCACAAATTTGGTGGGGGGGGGGGGGGGGGGGGGCGCATATTATCACTTTGCTCCTCTCATGGAGCTGGCTGGCAGACATAGTCTTGTTTGTTCAATTGTTAATTTGTTGAATAGATGATTTTTCAGTCTGCAGTTGCCTGTTCGCGGTCTGTATATTGTCATTTGATCTTCTCTTGGCAAGGACTAGAATGCTAGCGCATTTCCAATGGCCTCATTTGTATTTGGTTGGAAAAAATTGTCAAAGTCAACACGAGTGGTACCCGGGTTGGAAAGAAATAGAACGCTGCACTGCCGAAGATGGATGTGTCGAACCAAAAAGTGCAATTATCGCAGACAAGGTGTGAACTAGCGACACAACGCATGCCGTTCTCCAGACTACATCCTGCTACTTGCAAAGCCCTTTTCATGTCTTGGTAGCAGGAATTTGAGAACAAACGCAGAAGAAAAAGAAGAAACTTTAAAATCACTGCCAGAGAATTAAAGAAGACATCCACGCTTCAGCTAAAATATTAGACAAATTACTTGGTTAAAGTTTGTGAAGGAGAAAAAAATAGCAGTGGACTGAGGAAAGGCTGTATAACCAAGTTGCCAAAGAAGGAGACCTGCAGCAATTTGTAAATTACAGTAAAGAGATTGAAAGAGGACATAGATAAAGTAGTTGAGGAACGAACAGGTGGGCTTTCTGCAAAATAGATCCTGTGGATAATAGTTGAACAGCGTGACATGAAATTTGTCACTTTATATCAGATTTGGGTATTATGAAATGGCACTTGACAATTTAGACAAGGAATCGCTGGAAGTTGATGTAGAGTCTTACATGATGAAGAGCTTTCTGAGACCTTTGAGATAGATCTGGTGTGGGATGTCTCTTTTCAATATTTTTCTTTCTTCTGGCTATTGGTCCAGTGGTCTCGAGGTAAGGTGTTTGCCTCGGGTGCTGGATGTCATGGGTTCAAATCATGGCAGAGACCAGGATTTTTTCACGTGGAACATCTAGTAAAAATTTCCCCTGATCTGTGATTAGTGAGATCAGATACCCGTGTGCAGTGTTAAGAATCCCTTGGCAGTTGAAAATAGAAGAGAGTATGTTTAACAGCCGCTGCCCGGGCAAAATTCAAGTCAAAATTCAAAATCTACTCAAATTGTTCTACGGATTCTCGCCCCACAGAGAATATATCTGAAAAAGGAGACTGGAATCAAGATGCTGAGCTGCAGCGATCAGCGACCCGTAGCTGACTGCTAGCATCAGGGCCAGCGAACCAGAGCTGCCAAGACCCTTCTACACCTCCACGCGGTGATCCTGGATAACAGGCTGCAATAGTGCAGACTGGCTAAGAAGAATGGCTCGAAGAGGGAATGCTAACCCGATATTCAACAAATGCTTGCTGAAGTCTGATGAGTTGGACCGACAGGTGCAAATATTGAAGTCAGGCTGTGAACTACGACACAACGCATTCCGTTCTCTGGACTACATTCTGCCACTTAGGCCCGTGTCAGGGTTTGGTAACGGGAGATTGAAAACAAACAAAGTCAAGCCAAAAAGGAGACTGTGTTGCTATAACATCAGGTCTTTGTTATGTGGTTAGCGGCTACCTTGCTCTAATTTACGCTTCCACCACTACCAGTCCCAAAAATAGGCGATTGTATTCCAGGGGTTACCAACCTAGCAGCAATTCACCAGCGGATTTACTCCTGCCAAAAAATATGAAACAACAGAGGTCACACCTTCGCACGCCGTCTAATGAATCACACAAGTGAACTGAAGATAGATTAACTTGAATAACGCACTTCAGCCAATAAAAACAGAACTCAGTGGCTATTGACAAAACAATTTAATGATCTGGACTTTGCTGGTGATTTGGTCTTCTGTCTCACAACTTAGCAAGATGCAAAATAAAATAGTGAATGGTCACAAAAATTGATGTTTCTGGGTATAGAAAAAAAAAACCAAAGATTATGAAAATAACAGCACCTAGCAACAGTCAGATTGTATTATGAGTCAAAATACTACAAGAGCGGGAATCATTCATCTTCATTGATTGCTATATAGACAAAGAAGGAGGTCCAGATAGAAATAACAAATACAAAAGGCAAGAGGGGCTTTCATTGCTTTAGGGAATTTATGGAAATCAAAATAAATTAGGTGCTCTGCAAAAATACAGATCTTCAACTCCAATATTAAAGTCTGTCCTATTCAAAGACTCCATGACGTGAGGGGCAACGAAAAAAATTCCAAGCTTTCATCAATGAATGGTAGAGTGATCAAAACGATATAAAAAAGTCACTTTTTCAGCGTTCGTCTCAACAAAGACGTTGTGTCGTAGTTTATAGTGAGACTCCGATATCTGTGCATTCAGCCTGACACAACTGGTTTCAGCTTTCTTTGTTACCAGATTTACCCTTTCACTGTGGTCCTTATTATCTTAATCCAAAGTAAACTAGTGCAGTCTGTTTCCAGGGTCAGCACTTGGATACGGAATAGGGTCTTGGACAGCTGTGGTTCGTTGACCCTGATGTAAGCAGCTGACTGCTGTCATCTCATTCACCATGTTGCATCTTTGTTTCAAGATAAAGTCACTAATATAGATCTGTAGGACAGAAACAGGCAGATGTCAGTGGGACTTGATGTAAGGACGATGTAATCTATCATTGGATATGACACACATGGAAAACAGCTGATAGCATAGCAAGAGAGGTAGAAGCATACCTAAACGCTCATGGAGAAGAGAGCTTGCGATAAGCATAAAGTGTGACGCAGGATTTGGACAAAGCTATAAAGTATTTGTTGAATACCTATGTTCTGTAAGGAGCTGGCAGGTTTTGATTGATTTAATCTGGAAGTCTAGATTCTTCCAATCTTCTAGCAGTTCAGAGTTTTGTAATGTGTAACAGTGTTATGTGTCTATGACAGTGTCATGTTTCAGTGTCATTGTCATGTACGTCAGATGTGTATGGAAGACAGTGTCATGTGTGTATCATGTTATGTGAGGTGACATGTATGGAGCATAGGAGTTAGCTGAGACAGTAATATCATATTTTAGCACAAGTGGGAGAGGCCAACCACGGTGGCCATTCTCCAGCAAAGACAGGCCTCATTTTACTATTAGTTATTATTCACGGGATTGTGCGATAGTCTACAAGATTTAAAAAACGTTACTGCACTTTTAGCTTGAGAAATCATGTGTCATTTTGCCTTTCGAGTTTATCTTTTAGTTCTTATTTCTTGCATGTTTATTCACTTTAGGCTGATCTGTTAGCCCCAGATGGTCCACACTATCTAAAGAGGGTCAAAAGTGAACTGGAGAAGGAATGCTATAATGCTGGGCTGTGCAACATTAAAAAATGTACGCTTATTAGTGCAAAGACAGGATTCGGAATAGAAAAGCTTATTAGTCAGCTGTTTTCATTTTACCAAAAACATGGTTAGTATTTTTATTTGGTTGAATATTGATTAATGTCATCTGGTAAAGTAGAGACTAAAATTGGAAAGACCATAATCATGTTTCTGGCACTAAACGTGGAGATTCAGATAAATTAACATTCACACCGCACATTATGATATTCAATGCCAGTGTCAATCGGTGCTGTTGTACAGAGCCGAAATATGGAGAACAACCAAGGCGATAGAGTAAAGACTCCAGTCCTTCATTGACAGATGCCTGCAGAGGTTAATGGGTATAAAGTGACAGAACATGATGAGGAGTGAAGACCTATGGGAAAGAAGCCTAAAGCAGCCAATGGAACAACAAATTAAAAGAAGAAAATGAGAAGAGCATATGCTGAGGAAAGCACCATATAAAATAGCTAGGCAGACTCTCACATGGAATTCTCAAGGGACAATTTGTGCTTGTGAGATGTGGTAAATTTCTATTCACTGCGAGAAACAATGGGTTTTGATTGATCAATTGAATTTCATATGCTTTATACTTGTTACACTACATGCTTGAATTTGAGTTTAATTGATTTTGCTTTTTCACTAGTATTCAAGTAATTGTTTTTATATTCACGTTAAAATCAGTGGGACTGCAGTAAAACTGAAAACTAAAAGTTAATAGTAACAGAAATGAGTGTAGTATGAATCAGTTGATACATTGTGTCTGAGTGATGTAGCAGTTAGGCTGCTTGCCTCAGGTGTCAAAGAGACGAGGTTCAATCCCTGGTTGCTTCACTCCAGACTGCATAGTTGTTTATGAATCCCTGACACGGTTTGAAAAGACAAGGCAGCAAGAAAGAAAATTTATCGTCCATTATGAGAAAATCTGAGGCATAGTACAGTTAAGCCTCACATGCTTCATCCCTGATTGAAATGTCTGCTAAGAGACTACCTATGTTTGTTAAAAAAAACTACCTTTGTGTGTTGAGAGACTGCCTTTGTTTGCTATGAGACTATCTTTGTTAAAAACTACCTTTGTCTGCTAAGAGACTATTTCTATTTGCTATGCGACTACCTTTGTTTGCTACGAGACTACCTTTATTTGCTATGCAACTACCTTTGTTTGCTATGCGACTACCTTTGTTTGCTATGCGATTATCTTCATTTGCTATGCGTCTACCTTTATTTGCTATGAGACTACCTTTATTTGCTATGCAACTGCCTTTCTTTCCTATAGGAAAGGTCAGTCATTTCATTGATGATTCTTCTCCTTCGGCTTTCTAAAATATGTCTCAAGAACACCACTGTAAACCCACTACCAAAAAACATCCAGAATTATCTCGATACAGTAACTTCAAACAACTTCAAGATGACAATCAAGCATCATTTAAGAATAGATTGTATGCGCATAGATTTTAGAGCAGGGTAATGCATATGTAACTGGTTGTCTACAGACTCTGGTGAGTCTTCTAAACCAGAATAAAAAACGTTAAGTTAGGTTAAGTTAATCAAAATGAAATTAATTAAGTAGGGGAACTAATTGACTTCAATTCAAATTTGTTGAGAGACTAATAAAATACTTAGACATAAAACACCTAGACATTACCAGACAGGTTATACTCTGGACTCCCAAGTGTAAGAGGCAGCAGGAAGACCAAAATATATATGTAGTACAGAGAGCTTGAGTTTACCATAAGAAAGTCTGGAAGGGCTTGGTCAGAACTGGACCAATTAACCTAAGACAGGCGGTGCTTGGCCATTATTTGTTGAAGACCTATGATCAGCTCGGAGCTGAGAGGCCTTTGTTTGATTGAGACCTGAACAAATGTGGATTTGTAGGGTTTTACTGTCTCTTAGCAAAGGTACTTTACTCACAACTCCGAAAAAGTCTTTATCAGAGCATGTAAACCAAATAAAAATGTGTCCATTATGCAAGTCTAAACTTTGCCCTGAAAAGGGGCTGCATTCTAAGCAAACCACGATTTCTAATCTGTGGATTTTGTTAGTCTCACAGATGAAATATAGGTTGATTGGGGTAGTATAGGTCATTACTCTAAGCAGCCTATTTTGCATCTGTGAAATTGTGCTTGTTATTATTGATCAAAGTCATCATTATCACCATCGTGTAGCAGAATGTTGCTCTAATGACAACCGATCTGTAAGACCCTCAAACCCTGGCCAGCTTTCCTATCTCTGCGACTGTCAGCTCCAGAACTTCTGTAATGTCCATTGTCCATCTTCTCCTCGGTCTGGCTCTTTTGCCAGGTATCATACTCTCTAGTATCGTTCTTTCTAGACCAGTGTGGCGTTTGATGTGGCCAAATTATGTTAATTTCCTAATTATGTTAATAGCCAGTTTTGTTCTATATCCAGCTCCTATAAGATTTCTGCATTTTTCTGTTTCGCTATCCATGGTATTCTGAGCACCCTCCTGTAGCATTTTAGCTGGGTAGATTCAATGTTCTTCTGTAGGGTTTGTGTGGTTGAGCATGTCTCACATCCATACATTGCAACCAGGAACATGCATCTCCTCAGGATCTTTATTTTTGTCGTTTTGTTAGTGTTCTGCCAGCTCTATTTTTTCATTTTAGCTAAGCTCTGTAGTGACATGTCCATTCTTCTGCTTATTTCTTTTTGGCAATCTCCGTTGTAACTTATAGTCAAGCTGAGATATTCTAAACTTGTGACGTTATGAACTTGTATTGCTTCCCCAGGGAAACTTTAGGTCTGGTTTTTGCTTTGTCAGTGCTCATTGACTTAACCGTGCCAGTAGGTAGATTTTATTCCTCACTGTGTCAGTTAACTGAAGGATCATCTGTTCCGGTCTTGCAATGTTCTACGAGAGGACAACTGTATCATCTGCTTATCTTAGTTCTGGTATTTCATTCGCACCGATTGTGAACAGGTTGAACTTTTCATACTCTTTGTCATTCTTGATATTTCTCATTATGTTTTCAGCATAGATTTGAACAGATAAGAGAAAAGTATGTATCCTGGTCGTACTCCCTTGTGCACCTAGAACTAACCCAATGTCTCTCCAGCTATTTTGACAGTTTTTTTTTCACATTTACAACAATTCGATCACTCTAATCAGGTCTGTCACGCCACTGAAGACGTATGTGTCAGACTGTAAGGTGCAAATATCACAGTCAAGCTATAAACCAGTGACAACACATTTCATTCTCTGGACTACATCCGACTACTTGCAAAGCCCTGTTCAGGGCTTGGTAACGGGAGATTTAGAACCTCCGCAGAAGAAGAAGAGATCTGTCACAAATCCCATATATCTGTCATAATATTCCATAACATTTTGTGATTCAGACAGTCAAAAGCTTTGGTCTAAAATAATCCTTGGTCCAAAAAGTCTTGGGTAATTATGATATTACTTTAAATGGTAGTTAAATAAGGCAAGACAGCGAGGAAGGTATCTAGTCAAAGAGACAAAAGAGTAATCTAGTCAGAGAGATTAATGAACATTATGAGAGCAACATAGAAAAGATAGCAATAATGTTTAAACAAGACTGACAGCAACATGTTTTACATGAGAAACATTTTCAAACTAATGATATTTACATGACTCTTAGCAATACTTTTATTCATCAGTGGATGTATACATTGTTGGAACTGCAAATGCTGGGAAATCGTCTCTCTTCAACACATTGCTTGCCTCTGATTACTGCAAGCATACAGCAAGAGATCTGATAGAGAGAGCAACTATCTCTGTATGGCCAGGTAATAAGCTCTACCATTTCTTGTCAAATGTGATGCTATTTAAACGTCAGTATCTGTCTTTGTTTATTCTGTATGGAGTAACGGCAAGATCTCCATTGAAACAAAAATCTGCATCTACCAGTCGTGCTGTGCAGATCCGGACCTGGACATTACTCAAACATGTCATGTCAAGACTGGAGGCCTTCTACATGTGCAACCAACGGTGTATCCTGGGCATCCAATAGCATGACTACATCTGTAACGTGGAGGTCTCTGCTAAGACAAGCCTCCTCTCAATTTCATAAATATTTTAACGCCGCCTATTTTTTTTTGGTTGGTCATTTTTGTACGGCTGGGCCAGGAAACCCCAGCCCACAAGATACTACACAAGTCGTTTCTCAGCGTCAAAAGTCTTCCCCCCGACCGGCTGGAGGCGCATAAGAAAAGGCTGTCCCCGCACAGCATGGCTCAAGCAGATAGCAACTTCCACGTCCGCTTTGGACGAGGCCCGTGGCCAACTGTTACAACGGGCCTCGGACGCCTAAGCGAACATTATTAATATTATGACTAGTAGTTTTAAGAATAATACTTTTCTTGCTGTAAGGAAAAATTTATCCAAAATATTTTTTTAGGTTTTATGTAAAGACAGTCCTGTTGTATTGATGTGAATCATGTACAATCAGTAAACAAACAGAATCACACAAAAATTAATTGGTGTGTTTTTAGAGGAGACCATGCGAATTCAATGGATAAAAAAGAAGACTAATGATGTATAGTAAGAGACTAATAATGATGTATAGTAAGGCAAATTATTGCACATCAGAACAAAGCAATCATAAATATGTTGTTGTTATAAATGCAGCAGCATCCAGGCTATCGCTTCGGCTCAGGTAATGGTAAAGGCCGCTGTCCATCGTAGACGATGATGGCATAATTAATTTTAATATCGCTATTTTTAGTAAGGATTAACTGCGCTACTTTTTATCCTCACTCTCTCGTCTCGTTCTGCCCGCCCTCAGTGGCAAGTCAAGGGCCAGACGACTAGGGGGCGACTACGAGATGCAGGGGACTCCGCATCAAGCACCCGTGAAAAAGATGACAGAGTCCGGAGTCGAACCCACACCACCTGATCACGAGTCCGACGGCTTAACCACTTCGCCACGGAATCGCTTCGGCTCAATGCCATTTTAATATGTCTGCTTGTGTTAGTTGTTGTTAAGTGCCATTCAGAGTGTTCCATTTGTCTGGTCTTTTATGTTGCAAAACATATATGCTCAATAAAATTAACTGAGCAATTAACATATAATGAAGTTGTTTAACAATTATGTGTAATTCAACTGGCTATACTTAAACTTACATAACTGGTTGCTCTATTTGGTGGAGCATAGGTCCACAATATATTTGGCTCCATTATACAGTGTTGAGGAGAGAACGATTTTAGTTTGCTTTGTGGTTTACATAGTGAAGTGGCCCACCACAACCTTCTTAGTCACCTCTTGCATGCAACTTGCAGGGAAGGAAACAGTAGCCACAGCATTTGGCTACATAGAAGCTAGAACCAAAGCACTTATGCATGCTCTTGTAGTGATAGCTTCTATACCAATTTGTTTTACTAGATGATGACCCACACACACCCCTCTTTAGTTGCCTTTTGCAACATGCTAGAAAGGTTACAATGGCCCTATTCTGTTCTCCCTAGGAACCACTCGAGTGATATTACTTATTATCACTGACTCTACACATATGTCTGTCTATTAATAATTCAGTTCATTTATGGCTTACAAAATGTATATTGTAATAGCATTGGCCATGCTTTTTCTTTCATTGTTCAGGAACAACACTGAATCTACTAAAGTTCCCAATCATGCAACCACACCCTCGAACTTCGATACTACGACATTTTAGAATCCAGCAAGAATTGGCCATAAAGAAGGAGCAGAAAAACATTATGAAAATGAGAAAACAGGAGACAGCATTGACTTGGGAATTGAAAGGTATATATATATAATGTTCATCCATCACATATGATGAAGACGACTCATTTTGTTCAGTCATCTGGACAGTCTTTTCTCTTTCTGTGTCCACTGAAATGAGTGACTTGCGCAGTGATTAGGATTAAGGTGAGGAAGAAACTTTTGTCAACCTCACTCTCTGGTCCTGAGCTGCCCCTGGCCAGTGGCAAGATATTTATCGAGACGATTGGAGATAACACATAATGCTAATTTTTCCTCAAGGTTTACTCCCAAAGCCTTTCCTGCAAACAGGGGGGGGAGTCGAGGTGAAGGTCTTGACCAGTATGTTTTGCTATGCCCTGACTAACATGTCGTTTGATCAGTATATTGTGCCTGACCAGATGTTAGTCTTCCTCCCCATGTGTGTGTGTGTATATATATATATATATGTATATATATATATACACACATACGTGCATGCATAATACATATATACGTGCACACACACACACATATATATATATATATATATATTAGTGCCGCTTTGAATGCTGGGAAAGATTTCAGTACTAAATTTTAGTTTTTCAAAGTAAATATTTTTGAATTACTTTAATGTTTTGGTTATGTCGAATTGTATTCTGTGGCAGTACAATATATCTTGCTATTTCACATCTATAGAGGGAATCGCCATGACTGATTTGCGCACAGATACACAGAGAAAATTAGATGACGCTGGCAGTGCATGGGGCCAGGAAGTGTATGGGTTCGAGGCTGGAAAGGATGGTGTAGTGCAGTGTACTATGCCAGAGCCCACACCATTTGAACCAGAGGATTATAAGGAAAGTTACTGGGCTTATGATACTCCTGGCATTATCAACCCCAACCAGGTAAGAAGTGATTTATATTTTCCTCTACTAAATTGGTGTCCAAGACTGGGATTCTATTTTGTCCATTTGTAATTTCTGTAAATTTAGATCTACTACAAATTTAACCTCTACCAAACCACATAAAAAAAGTGACACAATTTCCCCTGCAAGCACATTATTTCGCGAGTGATCCACAGGGGTCTTTGTGTATAACAAGGACAAGAATAGCACCACTGCCCCACAGAGAGAATTTCGTGAGAGGGGACTAACTGGGTGACATGGTATAACACCAGCCATGGTTATGTGGTTTGTTAACCCTGCCAGACCGCTGTACCCTTTTTCCGATAATTTCCTTAACTGCCGCTATACTGCTGGACCGGATTTACGGTACTTTGGGTAGTACGTGAATAAAAGGCATCAGAATCTGAAAATAACCAACCAATCGTGGTCAAACCTCATGGTTAGTCATTGCAAAGTCTGCCCCCATGTTTGAAATGATTTTGTGGGGTTTAACGTGAACAAATTCGGAAAATTGACAATGAAATGAGCGGCTGATGAACCAAGCACTTCAACAAGAAAGCAAAGTAAGTCTAGGCTTATGACAGTCCAACAGGTGATCAATAATTTGGTTGATTCAGACTCTGAGGAGTCAGAATTTAATCAAGAATACTTTTCCAGTTCAAGTGAAACAGACAGTGAGAGCTCGAGTGATGAGGAGAATTATGAACCTTGTAGATCTAGAGCTAGATCGATAGTAAGAGAAGGGGAGTGTGTCCCTCAAACAGCTGATGGGGGAGATCTAGGTGGTGATGAAGGTTGGACAAGGAATTTTGTATCACCAAATACAGATCTGAATTTCAATGAGGATGGAAAAGGCCCAGTGAACATTCCTGGATATATCACAGAGGAGAGTGAAGCGATTGACTTTTCATCCTTGTTTTTGTATGACACTTTCTGGCAAAATTTGACTGAGAAAACCAACCTCTGGGCACACCAATTGCATTTAGCAAAGCCCAACTCCTACAATCCCAACAATTTCAAGGATGCCACAGTGGAAGAAATGAAGGCTTTTCTTGGACTGAGGATTTATATGGAATACTCATGTATAAAGCTCAGCTATTGGGATTATTGGACAAATGAGGGCTCTTTGTTGGGTTTACTCCCGGATTTCGAAATGTTATGACTCGAGACAGATTCTTGGCCTTTTGCTGAGTGGATTGGCACACAAAGGTGGAATATTGATGCTAGATGAAAGGTAAACCTATTTTCTACAATGTCTCCAAGTTATATCTTATTCTAACCACTTGTTTGCATGTAACTAACATTTTTCTATATCATGTTGGTTTTTTTCTCTTTAATGCTCAGGAGCCCAGGTATGGGGGACAGTTAGGTTAAGTGCCTCAGGTCTGGTAGGGTTAAGAGCAGCATAGATGGTGCCTAACAGGCTGCGGGTCTACTTTGCTCTTGTGTTTGAGTCTATTAAGATACACTCGCATATTGGTTAACCACCCTTCGCGGCACTTGTCCCAAAGCAGCGGAATAATAAGCTGCTCAAGTCTAGCCCGCTAAGCAGAAAATTTTTCTCCCGGCTACATCCAGCTCATACCAGAACTGGAACCTGCATAGGGAGATCTACCCCTGTAGAAGTACAGGTCGACTAAGAACCACATTATTTTTCAGCATATCTCATTTTACTATGTTTGTTGACTTTGAGAGCTTGTAACCTTTGTATTAGTTGATTTATAGATATGATTTTGTTGTGTGTAGAGACATAAATTAATAATGAACTTGTTGGTGTTATTGTTTTCATTGTGTGTTAGTTAGTTTCTGAGATACATGAAGGTGATAGTGATGAAAAACAGCACAAATGTATAGACGCTTTCGATTGTACATCTTTTTCTTGCTTTAATATTTTTCCTGTTCAGATTATGAATCTCTTAACACCCAAAGAAGCTCCATATTTGACACCTGTTTCTATGGTAGTGCCACGGTGCCTGTTTGTCAAGCCTGGTGGCACAGTGTTTGTGTCTGGACTAGCTAGACTAGATTATGTACAGGTAAATTTGAAGTCAATATTCACCATTTTATGTTGCCGAAGGAGCATAGGGTAACAACTGTTGTGCCAAAACAGACTGTAGATTCCTAGTAGATTCATTACACAGCAGAAGTGAGCACAGGCTTCAGGAAATAAGAAGTGAGCTAAACATTATCCAAATTACCCCAACGGTTGCCTGTTAGGTGGCTACCCTCCCACTGTGGGATTACAAGGAACGAGAGAGCCGAATGCCCTATTCAGAACTAGTTGCAAAATGTAGCAATTACTCCAGGCTTTGCCATACCTAGAGGCCAAAACTATCATTCACAACCATTACAACAACCTGTGTAAGAAAGAGATGGATGTGAAACTATAGTCAACCTCTGTGGTCTGCAATTCACAGACTGCAGATCTTTGATATTGAATGAGATTCGTGCAGGCGGTGGCTGGCGTAAGAGAGAACAGAGCAGACGTGTATACAACCAATGAGCTGCACGAACCACAGTGTCCACACCCTTTGCCATATACTGAGAGAGACTGAGCACCTAAGAGTATGACTCGAATGTGGTTGGTTCTTAGGAACAGGACACTGTAGACCAGTGCTTCTCAACCGTTTTACACATGCAGACGAGTTTTTCTCGGACCAGTGAAAATGGGAACAAATTTTCTCGGACCAGTGAAAATAAGAAAAACAATTTCTCAGGTCGTGAAAATGTGAACAATTTTTCTCTGACCGTCAACCGGAAATTAAAATCATTATTTATATAGTATTTTGTGTGTTAGTTTTTAAATCTAATTATCAAATGAAAATTTTAGTTACTTAACCTTTACAAGACCACACACAAAAATGAACGTAATTTTTCCTGCAACCACACTAATTTTCAACACATCACATTTTACTATGGTTCTTGTCTTTAAGAGCCTGTAACCTTTTCATTTGTTAGGTTATAGATATGTTTTTGTTGTGTGTAGAGGCAGTGGTTAGCACGCTGGCTTCACATCTGAGTGGTCCTGTGTTCATTCCCCAGTTGAGGCGGTAATGTTTTTTCAGACCGCAATGGCTCCTGGGTCAACCCAGCCTTAAATGGGTACCGGTTCAGTCCGGGAAGTAAAAGTGGCGAGGGAGAGCCTCATATATCCAGGCCTTTGAAATGTGAGATTGCTAACACCTCACACCCCTTCGGCAGTAATGCTATGGGTTACTTTACTTTACTTTAGAGACATAAATTAATTTTTTTTAAATCTTGTTTGTGTTGTTTTTGTTCTACGTGTGTTAGTTTCTGCAAGAAGATAAAGATGAAAATTTGTAAAAACAAAGCACACAAATTTAGATTCCCCGATTAGGGGTCGTCACTCCTTAATATAATCCTTTGAAATCATCACAAAACATTGTTACTGTTAATTTTTAAATAGGCATATCTGTTAGTTTTCACATCAAACGTATTTATTATACATATATAAACAGGGCCGTGTCGTGCTATGATACAGAGAGACGGCCACATCAGGTGTCACCGTTAGGGGGCGGCATCGGCAGCGAAATTAAAATACAATTTGAACCATTCAATAATTTAAAATCTTTATGCAACATTCTATATTGGTCTATGTTATTTCGATATTGATGTATACGATTTATGATTTATCGCACGCCTCTGCCTAAGCGCTTTCAGTGGCCTTTGATTTCGGTTTCTGGTGCAGGTGCATCGTTGGCGAGTGCTCACTTAAAGACTTTTGATCTGACAGCTCGAAGCTATTATTTTTTATTTAAATTTACCGCAGGGCCGCTCCTAAAAGCTGAGGCGGCAATTATAATTGTAGTTAAATTGTAGTAAAATTGTAGTTAAATGTAGAAGAGCTAAAAATAAAGCATGGAAAAAATATATAGAGGCAGGTAAATCAAAAGAAACATATTTAAAATATTTAGACAAGCAGAACATATCTCAGAAAGCAAATAAAACAGCAAAAATAGACTTCGAAAAGAAACTTGCTCAGAGGATCAAGACTGATAGTAAAAGCTTCTTCTCTTATGTTAGAAATAAACAAAGATCAAAGGACAAAGTAGGCCCTCTCATAGACAGCACAGGAAAAAAAATAAGTGAAAATAGGGAGGCAGCAAATCTACTCAATCACTACTTTGGCACAGTGTACACAAAAGAGGACTGCTCCAAGATCCCAGAGCCTGTAGATATTTTTCAAAGAGACATGGATACAGCAGGATTAGGATCAATCTGTATTACAGAGGAAATGGTTTTTAAAAAATTGGAGGGGTTGAAAGTGGATAAATGTCCAGGTCAAGATGGTATTCATCCAAAATTGCTGTTTGAAATTAGAGACCAATTAGCAAAACCATTGGCTATATTATGTTCTCAATCACTTGCACAAGGGATTGTTCCACGGGATTGGAAAGATGCGGGAGTGATCCCCTTATTCAAAAAGGCAGATCCAGCAAACTATAGACCTGTGAGCTTAACGAGCATAGTCTGTAAATTGTTAGAGTCAATAATCAAAGAAAACATTGTAATGCATTTAGACAAATTTAATCTAATTAGAAATAGTCAGCATGGGTTTACCAGAGGGAGATCATGCTTAACAAATCTATTAGAATTCATGGAGGAGGTTACCAAAATGTTAGATAAAGGGGAGCCAGTGGATGTTATTTATCTGGATTTTGCAAAGGCCTTTGATAGAGTACCTCATCAAAGATTATTTCGAAAATTAAAATCACATGGAATAGGTGGGGAAGTTGCCAAATGGATTGAAAATTGGTTAACGGGAAGAAGGCAAAGGGTGGGTATAAATAAGGAGTATTCTGAGTGGTGAAAAGTGGAGTGCCACAGGGCTCGGTTTTGGGACCAATTTTATTCTTGATATATATAAATGATTTGGACATAGGTATGGGATCCATTATTGCAAAATTTGCTGATGACACAAAACTATGCAGTAGTGTCTCATCTAAAGCAGAAGTGGATATATTGAGGTCGGATTTAGATAAAATTCGAGAATGGTCTGTAAGCTGGCAAATGGAGTTTAATGTAGATAAATGTACAGTCATGCACATGGGTAGATCCAATATGGAACATAATTACAGAATGGGAGAGAACAATATTAGAAAGATAGATAAGAAAGGGACTTAGGGGTTATAATAGATCATACATGTAAGGTGAGGGAGCAAGTTCAGGTAGCAGTAAAAAAGGCAAATGCAATGTTAGGGATGATAAAAAGAAATATTAAACATAGGAGCAAGGAAGTGATAGTCAAACTGTATAAAGCATTAGTTAGACCTAGATTAGAGTACTGTGTACAGGTGTGGAGTCCTTATCAGAGAGGGGATATAGACATGCTGGAGAGAATACAAAAAAGAGCGACAAAGCTGATAGTGGGATTCCAGAATTACAGTTATGAAGAAAGATTAAAAAGAACTGGCCTTCAGTGTCTAGAAGAGAGAAGAATTCGTGGTGACTTAATACAGGTGTATAAGATGATCAGAGGAATGGATAAAGTGGACTATAACAAGTTTTTTAAAGTACAACCACCAACAAGGACAAGAGGGCACAGCTACAAGTTGACTAAGGAGAGGTCCAGATTAGATATTAGGAAGTATTTCTTTAGCCAGAGAGTAGTGAATGCTTGGAATGCATTGCCAAGTGAGGGGGTGGAGGCTGGGACGGTCAATGCATTTAAGAACAGATTGGATGCGTACAGCTTCTAGAGGAAGGTGTTGTAAATGGAACTGGTTGTATACAGACTCTGCAGAGTCTTCTAAACCAGTATAAAGACATTAAGTTAAGTTAAGTTATAACAAAAGACAATTGCAAGTGCTACCGTTACGTATTGATAGTTCTGCTTTGAGCTTATTATTATTGATAATATTTGATTTTAAAGTTACTTTGTCTCGAGAAGTGGCTGTGCTGTGTTTAAATCAGTAAATCAGATATAAAATATATCTGTATCAGTATAATATTTTTGCATTTATACTAATTCAGTTTTTGTGTTTAAAAAGTAGATCAGGTAAGAGAATTATGTTTTTTTATAGCAATTGTAGTTACTTATTATCATTTAAAATGATTATGCTATGACAATAGGAACTCGAATTAAAATGTAGCATTTGCATGGACTGGGTATATCTCAGGTGCGGAACGTGTGCCTGTGTGTGATAGATAGAGAGTTATTTAGGTAATATTGAGCTACTTTTGCATTCTGTGTGTGATAAAGAGTTGCTTAGGAAATATTTGCATTTGCCTACTTTTTGCGTTCGTTATTTATTGCTTATTTTTACCAAATTCATATACGTTGAAGTGGAGACAATACAATAACAAGTTAAAGAAAGACATGTCAAAACGGCTGCTAGCTGTCAATTTTACAGATATTCGTTATCTATTTTATTTATTATGTTCTTTTACCTACAAATCTTACTAGCTTTGCAACTCATTTCTATCGTTATTTTATTTACTCTATTTCAATAGCATGATAAGCATCATAATGAATCATTTTCACACACACACACACCCACTCCACCCCCAATTATCTGGAAGTCAATATAAAAAGCAACGCTTGAAGAAAGAGGAACAAGCTAAGCTATGTTATGAAGGAATTCTTAGTACAAAAAGTCCTGTTTAGATGACAGCGACTGCTTTGGATTTGGCAAATATTCAGTGTCACCCCAATCACTTCCAGATGAAGTTGTTGAAGAGAGCCAAAAAAATAACAGAAGTTCATCAAGAGCCCAGTAGCAGTGGCAGCCAGCAGATATTAAATGAAATTCCTTCTCATCCTGCATTAGGGAATGCTTTCTGCATGTCCTCTGAAACTAGTAAAATACTATTTGAGAGGGGTCCACATCAAATTAAAGAATTTGAGTTTCCTATTAATAAAGAAAGGCGTAGATTTTCGCCCTCACATTATTTGAAAGTGTTGAGCAATGGTGAAGTCGTTGAGAGAAGTTAGTTGAATTACTCTGTTACAAATGATGCTGGTTTTTGCTTTTGTTGAATATTATTTGATAATTCGTCTGCTATTAGTGACTGGCCAAAAAAAAAGGCAATTCTGACTGAGGAAATCTTATAAAAGCCCTCACAAAGCACAAAAATGTGAATCACAGAAATGCTTTTCGAGCATGGAAAGAATTGGACATTCGATTCAAGCAGAAAAAAAATATTGAAGCTGAATATCAACGAATTATGGATATGGAAATTCAGCATTGAAGAGGAGTTCTAAAAAGAATTATGTCAATAATTAGACAATTGGCCTCACTAGGTTTAGCCTTTTGTGGAACAACCGAACATTTGTTTCAGCCTAATAAACGGAAACTTCCTAAAGTTGGTAGAATTGCTTTCTAGTTTGATCCGTTATTGAAGAACATATCAGGAGAGTTCAGCGCGAGTCTGATAAATGGTATGTGACTTATCTAATCAATAATATACAAGATGAATTGATACATTTGATGAGAAATGTAATTTTAAGCAAAATTATAAAAATAACAAAAATTGCTAAATATTTTTCTATAATCGCCGATTGTGCCCCAGACGTAAAGACATATTGAACAGCTCTCATTAACAATAAGAGTTGTCGCTTTTAACTCCATTCAAAATAAATATGAAATTGAAGAATTCTTTATTGGTTTTTTTTTAAGCTAAGTGATTCAGCCGGAGAGGGTTTGACAGAACTTATTCTGACACATTTGGAAAATTTTAGGTTTTGAGTTAAAGTGGTTTAGAAAACAAGACTATGACAACGGAGCTAATATGAAAGGAGTAAGAAAGGGTGTACAAAATAGAATACTTGATAAATATCCAAAGGCGTTTTATGTACCCTGTGCATGTCATTCTTTAAACCTAGTTGTGAATGATGCAGCATCCACTTCTACAGAAATAACAACTTTTTTTTTCTATTTAACAAGAACTTTACACTTTTTTTGCTGGTTCTGCAAAGCGTTGGGAAGGGCTACAAAAATATATTTTACAATTAACTCTAAAACCATTGAGTGCTACTAGGTGGTCAAGCAGAGTAGATGTGTTAAAACCTTTATGATTTCAACTTTGCTAAATCTTTGATGCATTATTCCAAATAATAGAAGACGTCAACAAGGATGCAGAAACTAAAGTTAAAGCAAGAGGGTTAGCAACAAATATTTAAAATTACAAGTTTATATGCGGTGTCATTCTTTGATATATTTTATTTGAAATAAATTCAGTCTCAAAGCTATTGCAATCTGTAACTATAAATTTGTCAGATTGTGTAAGGATGTTATCAGAAACCATGATTGTGTAAGGATGTTATCAGAAACCATACAAAAAGTGAAAAGTTATAGACAATCTAAATATGATCAGATGAAAATTGCTGCTAATGAGATTGCAGAGAATCTTGAATGCAGAGCAGAATTTCCTGCCGAAACTGAAGGAAAAAGCGTCAATTTGACTATGAAGAAGCTGTCGATGAACCCTTAACAGAGGAGAATAAATTTTAAATAAACTTTTTCATTACCCTTAATTCTCTAAATGAACGATTCACGCTTCTGGATACCTATAGCAACAAATTTCAGTTTTTATATGACATTATAAAACTCAAAGATATAGATGACAAAACGCTAGAAAATTATTGTACCAGTCTCCAGTCAATACTTTCATTCGAAAATGAATCAGATATAAATGCATATGATCTTCAAGAAGAATTACGTGATGTATCCCGAATGCTACCATATTCTATGAAACCTTTGGATGTTTTAAATTATTTGTGCTAAAATAACTTAATTACTTTGTATCCGAATAATGTTTTAGCTCTGAGAATTTGATTAACATTCCCTGTCTCTGTAGCTAGTGGGGAAAGAAGTTTTTCCAAATTAAAATTAATAAAACACTACTAAAGAAGTTAAATAAGCCAAACAAAACTTAGAAATATGTCATTAATTTCTATTGAATCTACATTGGCTGCCACTCTAGACTATACATCCCTAATTAACGAATTTGCTAAAGTTAAAGTTAGAAGGGTAAAACTGTAGTTGATTGTTGTAGTAGGTTGTTGTAGTTGATATCATTATTTTAAAGCAGTTTATATTTTCAAAATAAAAATAGTATTCGTACATTTCTTGCAGTTTAAAAAAAAAGCACAATCGAAGGTTATTTTAAAGAAAAAACATTTAAGGGGCGGCATTTAGAAGACTTGCATCATACTGAGAAAATCTATTGCACGGCTCTGTATATAAATGAACTATACAAATCTACCTCACAAAGATGTTTTACAACTTACGTCACCATCCCCAATAATGAACAGAGTCCACACTGAATGAAATAAAATCCAGTAAATTTGTTACAGGATGGTCTTCAATAAATACATTCCACAATCTACTAGCTTAACATGAAATGGAGATGTTCTGGTTAGCCAATCTGAGACAGAATAATTAAATTAAAGCACATAGTTTTGTCATAGTAAATAGCTCTCCTCATATGTCTAACCTTGTGCAGATTTTCTCAAGAGTACAGAGGAATGAGATTTTAGGAACTGGTTGGCCAGGGCTCAAAGGGTTAGCATTTGTCTCCCCCCAATTGACAGTTACAGAGCTGGCTACTTTTACTTTTTACATTAAGTTGGACATATTTTGTTATATTTATATAATAGGAATGTCTAGTTTTTTAATTTTAATTTGAGAACTTCATCTGCACCACAGGGAACAGATATTGTAATCCTGGTGGTCCACACTGGGCCAGACATTCCCATACACGTCATTACCACAGATGAGGCAGACCGATTTTATGAGGAGAATGTTGGAACTGCAACATTGGGGGTAAATAAAACCAGTCTTAGATATTGTTGTCTTATGTTGTGTGAAAGCTGGGGAACAAGGAAGAAAAGGCTACTGTAACCACCCAAGCATACCACAAGATTACATCAATCAATCAAAACCTTTCAACTCTCTGTGGAGCATAGGTCTTCAACAAATAGTTGCAAAGTCTTCCTGCCATGTTCCATCATTTGCAGCTCCCCTCATGTCTTTCCTGTCATGTTTAGGTTTATCTTGACTTCCCTTTTAAGTGTTTAAGTCTGGCCCTACTTCTTTTGCCCTGTGGATTCTAGAACAGTGACTGCCTTGTAATGCTATCAGCTTGTTTCCGTAATGTGTGTGCTGTTCATCGCCAACACCTGCTCTTTACATTTGGTCCCACTGGCATCTGTATGACTCTTTCGCACAGTTGTATTATATTAGTGACATTATCATATTATTTTATTACCTCAATTCGGCGCAAGCATCCATTGATGAAAGCTTGGACCTTTTTAATTGAACTATATTATTTTTTTTCAACGTCACAGAGCCAACTGTGTGACATGGCATAACACCAGCCATGGTTAGATGGTTTGTTTAGAGCAGCATAGATGGCACCTAACACACTGCAGGTCTACTTTACTTTAGTGTTTGAGTCTATTAAGATGAACTTGCACATCGGTTAACCACTCAACGCAGCGGAGTATTAAGCTGCTCAAGTCTAGCTCGCTAAGCAGGAAATCCTCCCAACTATATCCAGCTCATACCAGAGCTGGGACCTGCACAGGGACATCTGCCCCTGTAGAAGTACAGGTCGACTAAAAACGCCACAGAGCCATACAATAGAACGGACTTGACACATTTCAGTTGCAGATCAGTATTTTTGTGGAAAAATTAATTTCTTTTGTACCGTACATGGATCTAGCAAACTCATGTAAAACACATTGCTGCAGAAACCACTACTGCAGGAGTAGAGCAAGTGTTTTGGCACATGCTTTCTTTTTCATGGTGCTAAAATAGTGCTTCATTAGGTGCAAAAATGGGGGCAAGGAAAAGTAGTGCTTAGATTGTATTGAGTGTGTGCACAATGGGAAGTGTTCAGTTATCATGACTAGGTGCTAGCTGAAGTGTTGGTACAAGATGTAGATGTTTAAGATACCATTTTTGCCATACCAAGATTGTCTTCTTGCAAATTTGTTGATGCTGTACACAGACTGATCTGTTTGTATATCTTACTTGTTTGTAGATACCTCTTGGAGATAGTGATCGACTCATGAAACTTCCATCCCTGGTTGGGAAAGAGTTGACAGTGAAACGTGTTGACGATGACACCGCTGCAGCTGACATCCAGTTATCCTCTTTAGGTAAGTGTTACTTACTAAATGTTTTTTTATTTTTTCTCTACCAAGCATTGAACAGGTCTTTGCGAGTAGGATATAGTTCAGAGAACGGAATGTGCTGTGTCGCTAGTTTACAGCTTGACTGCGATATTTGCACCGTTTGGTCCGACACATCCATCTTCGGCAGAACGAAGTCTCTTATTATCTAGTGTTATATTTGCTTCTGTGTTTTTTATTGTGACATTCTGTTCTGTTCCTAAGCATTGACTTCATTGCACTTGGGACACACCCATACAGAAGGCTGTTATGAATGTCTTCCTTTACTCAGCGACAACCTAAACTCTCACTAGCAGAGAAACCCCAACCAGATATCTCACTGCAAAGCACTGATCCATCGGTGTACATGATGGCATCACTATTCTGAGTGTTATCAGCTGGTAAACCTCAAGCTCTGCTCTTCCATTGCACCACTCTCTGTATTCCCTGTCTAAGGTTATGATGAATCCATGGTAATCTATCATTCTGTCACCAGTGGGCACAATTCTTCTCTCTTGACCTTAACCAACCTCATCTGCAACTGCATGCATTATTTTTAGCGCGTTACATTTTGCTATGGTTGTTGCCTGTAACGTTTTTGTTTGTTTATCTATAGATATAATTTTGTTGTGTGTAGAGACATAAATGAATAAATACCTTGTTGGTCTTATTGTTTTTGTTGTGTGTGTGTGTGTTAGTTTCTGAGATACAAAAAGATGATTATTATCATGAAGCATGTCCGTTATAGAACGTTGCTCGCATCACAGCCTGTCTGAAAGAAACTCTTTTCCTTGCCCAAAACTCCAGCCTCCGCCACAGTCATACCCAGGTATTCCCGGATATTTTGGTACCATCGTTTTATTGGTCTACCCCTTCCTCTCTTGCCTGGCACCATACCTTCCATCACAGTTCTCTCAAGACCGTTGTATCTCTTGATGTGACCAAAGTATTTACATTTTCTGGCCATAATGGAATTGAAAATCAGTTCTCCTCTATGCTCAACTCTTGTTGAATGTCTACATTTGTCTTTTTCTCTGTCCAGAGTATTCTGAGGATCTTTCTGTAACATTTTGACTCGAAGGATTCGATTCTTTGTCTAGAAGTTTTGGTAATCGTCCATGATTCGCAGCCATAAGCTGCCACAGGAAAAATACAGGCTCTCAAGACTTTTACTTTTGTCGTTTTGTTGGTGCTCTCCCATAATTTCTTCAGGCGGTTCAGTCTTTGCATTTCCATGGCTATTCTTCTTCTGATTTCTTTGAAGCAGTCGCCATTCTTGTCAATTCTGGAGCCCAGATATTGAAAATGCATGACCTGATCTATTTTCTCACCACCTACTGTAAATTTATCTTGACATTGTGTTTTGTTGGTGGTCATTATCTTTGTTTTGTTTATATTTATAACTAGTTTTTGATCTTTATTGTGTCCATTTACAGCTAAAATTAGCTGTTCTAGCCCTTCTGCACATCTTGATAGTATCACTGTTGTCTGCGTATCTTAACTCTGGAATCTCGTAAATCGTAAATGTATCAAAATTTTCAATGTTCTTGTCTTCTCTAACATTTCTCATTATACATTCTGCATAGAAATTATATAGATAAGGTGAGAGGATACATCCCTGTCTTACTCCCTTTTGTACTGTGAACCAATCTGATGTTTGCCCAGGTACTCGGACAGCGGCTTGTTGATCTTGGTATACTGTTTCAATGAGATGTAAAATGTGCACAGGAAACCCCATTTCCTTCATGATGTTCCACAGATTTTGATGTTTTACCGTATCGAAGACCTTGGTGTAATCAATGAAACATGTGTTCTGGTCTATATTAAACTCTCTACATTTTTTGTAGCTATTCCTCATATTGAATATGTGGTCCCTGCTCCCTCTGTCTTTCCTAAAACTTGCTTGGACTTTGTGAATTTCAGATTCAAACATTTTCTCTGTCCATAATAGGAACCGCAAGAGTATCTTACTAGCGTGGCTGATTAGCGCGATAGTTCGGTAGTTTGTGCACAGCTTTAGATTGCCTTTTTTGGTGAGGAGAATATAAATTGATTTCTTCTGTGCTTCTGGCCACTCTCCGGTGTGTCCTATCTGTTTATACAGCTTGTGATAGACTCGAACACTGGCCTCCCCTCCTGCTTGTATTAGCTCTGCTTGGATGTCATCACATCCTGGGGACTTTCCCTTTTTCAGGCTTTTGATTGCTAAGTGTACTTCCTCCAATGTTGGTTCAGGTTCTTTCTCATCCTTTGGTAGGATTGTAACTGAGCACTTTGTGCTATCTTCATACATGGTTCTGCAGTACTCTCTCCATCTATTCAGTATGCCTTTGGTTTCTGTTAATGTGTTATCCTCTTTGTCATTGATGACATGTGGAACCGGACAGAATTCCCTGTCAGTGTTCTTATCGCCTTAAAGGCATCTCTCTCCCTGCCTTGTTGCTGTAGATGATGATAGTGTTGAAAAACGGCACAAACATTTAGATTCACCAATTCGGGTACGCTGCTCCTCATTAAATCCTACAAAATCACCACAAAGCACTGATAGTTTTCTGAACACAATCTGAATATCTGTTAGTTTACACTAAAAGTAAACTAGAGGCGAGCATGCTCGACTTGGTGTTGGTCAAGGTTAGCTATCATCTCAACCGTGTACAACTGTTCTCTGTCTGTGCCATTCATGACGCTCCTCTCTTGATGTCTGAGGTGTTATTGTGAAGTGGGTGTCACCTGTCAGTGGTATCCTCCATATAGACTTTGGCGCATGCCAATGTATATCTGGGTGTCACAGACAGAAGTCCCAGCAGGTACCACTTCTTCAATATTGGGGTATATCTTGTGAGTCTCAGAACCAGTTACACACATTTATTCTGATACATTAACCGTTCACACTGTAATTTTGATAGTGTGAGGATGCCCATTCCGTAATCAACAACCAACAATACTAAGCAAGTTTTCTCTTAGACCTCTCTTGCATCTCTGTATGTTCTGATTGACTTGATATATATATAAAAAGACTACGATAAATGTAACTCCAAGGTATTTCAACCTCTCACACCTGTCAATGGTACATCTATAAAATGTAACATCCATTAATTGTAACACTTGGGAGATCAGCCTTCACTATATAATTGTTCAGGGAACACCACATCATACAGGCCTTGCTAGGATTGATGTTGGTACTGGAATCTGTAGACCTCTGTGAGATTGCATATAAGGTATTCTGGATATTTCTGGCTATCTCATAACTATATGAGTGAATCCTGTATGTCAGGATGTCATCTGCAATTGTTAGTGTAAATCCCCCAACACTAACTGTTGCTACTGTAAAGTTTTTATGTGACAAGTGTTTGACAATGGCAGAAATGACGACACCCAGAATCTGATATAGCAGAAACCTACTACTCCTTACCAATTCATATTGTGAACATGTCACTGCAGACTGACATACCATCTGTTCAACAATTCAAGCTTTTATGGAGGTCAGACTAACAATAGGATGTGTGACCTCCAAGTCTATGAACTCTTTGAGATGAGTTGAGGTATAGCATTGTTGGGCCCAACCCAGATGAATGATAAATTGGTAGGTGGTGAGAGAAACCTGAGACAGCCCTCAAAGTTAATCTGGGAATAAGATGGGATGAATTGAGAGTGAAAGGTAAAGACGTGGTAGCAAGAAAGTATTCTTGCAAGGATAAAAGGTTCCAACTCATATCTTTGCTTACTTACTTGAATCCTGGTATTCAGTCAGACAAAGTTGCCTAGTCTGATGCCAGGTAGCCAAAAGCTGCTTGAATTCAGATCAGTCCTTTGCCCTGGTCTACTATGATGGTCCAAAGACGTGATGCAGATCATCTCATTGACAAGGTGACCGCCAGGTGGTTGTAGTTATATAGTCACCAGAAAGACACCCTCCTCATTCATCTATCAATAGTGATGCAGAGTCAACGACATCTCAGAACTCTGCTTGATTGCGGATGTCATTATTTCTGATGTGTTCTCTTAGGGAGACATTTAGGACTCTTCACTCTTTCGAAAATTCAGAGCTTCTCTGCGTCTGATTTGCGCAGTCTCCAAACCTCACACCCATATACTTTTGTTGGGATAACCATGCTATTGAAGGTGTGAGCCCTGGCCTTGACATTTGTCATCTGCTGAGCAAGTCCGTCGCTCTACTGTCTGAGATCTCCTTATTATAGTTGTGGTTGTTATAGATGTCCTGGTCTAGGTAGACATCCGCATTTATATTTTATATGAGCTAGTTTTCCAGCTGTAGTTCCCCCGTGGGGCAAAAAGTGTTCAGTAGAAATTGGGTCAACCTCCTTGCCTGCTTCATTCATTGGTACAAGTGTAGAAGCACTGCACCGACTTGATATAGGCAACGACCACAGTTCTATTAGGGTGGTGATGAACCCGAACACTTATCTTCCCCCAAACTGCATCCCTATGTGCCCACAAAACTAGATGCTGCGAAGTTTGCGGAACATATTCAAAACCAGAATTGGCATTGTGCAGGATCTCCTACCCATCACCTGATGCATGTTCTGAATAGCTGCACCACCCCTGCCAAAATACCTAAACCAGCAGCAGGATATTGAATCAGTGTGGGTACACTGCAACTAGAAAAATGTTCAAGGTCAGAAGTAGGCTCGATGGAATGCCCTCCGCAAACTAAACAGAAAAATCAATCAAAGAAGATTATGAGCAGTATATCTTACAACGTCTGATAAAGGTCGCTGAGACAAGAAGTAGTATCATGAAATGCAGAAAAACACTAGAACAAAAAAAGAGCCTCATGACAGCCCTGAAAAAGAAAGACGGTACAACATTGACAGATATAGAGCAAATCGAAGAAGAATGCATAAAGTTCTACACCGGTCTCTTATCATCGAAAACAGTAGTGACTAGCAAACTACTAAATACAGATTACGAGACACTACACAATTCAGGAAGCGGTGAGATCCTGCTCGCAATCCAACATCTGAAGTTAGGCAAATCACCTAATCTGGGTGGAATCACTGCAGAAGTGCTCTAAGCTGGCGGAAATACACTTGCCTGCCAACTGACAAAAAAGGTGACAGATAAATTCTGGTGAACTACCACCTAGTGTGCTTGCTATCAACTATTTATAAACTGTTTACAGAAGTCATTACTTGCAGATTAGAAAGACAACTCTACGAGAACCACCCATGGGAATAGTTAATGGTGAGAGCTCGGGAAGTCCCTATGCACATCTTTGCACGCCTCACAATTCTGGGAGGCTAAAAATCTACTTAATGGAGAGTTGTTGTTGGAAGCCACTTTTACCAAGTTCATTTCATTGTGTTTCTAATAAAGACAGCAGAATTTATTGAAGAATTCAGTCCCGGTTTTAATAAGCGGTGATCGCAGAATAAGAAGAAGAATTTCAACTCTTAACACCATTTCTTTGGTGGCAGGAAACATTGGTTCTTCTTACATCCCGAATTATATTTGAGGAGGTGGACCTAGGTCCTCCTTGCTGTAGTGCAATACGACGTGCCTCAGTAAACTCACCACTATGGGGATCACAATTTGAAAAGCCACCTCAGTGACAACACTACTGTGACACAGCCTGTTTCCAGAAACATGGCATGGAGAAGACTTGGGGTCCTTATCTGTGTTTTTCCATGACCCTGATGTTACTTTTCACTTCCTAGTACGCAGCAGCCATTAGGGTTTAAAACAGGTCTCATGAGGAAATTGAGGATTGCATTCAATCTGAGAAACCATTTAGGGATGTTTTAGTGTATAAAGGATAATATAAATTAGGCAATAATATAGGGCATTATTTCCAATAAAATAGAAGTATGGTGTATCAACAGAGAACACATAGATTAAATTTGAATTTAGGATACACAAAGATATTAATACAGTTAAAAACCTGCAGAGAAGAAGTGTGAATTTGATGGAAGAAATCAGGGAAAAGCAGCACAAGCATGTGTTAGTCCGTCATGTGTCTATTTACAAAAGTGATCTTGCTGAAAGTTTCAATAATTTTATTTTTTTTGCATTCGCCACATTTCTCTATTACCCAAGACAATGTGCGGTGCACTTTGTTTTTATTTTGCGCCTGTCAGCCCAGTGCAGCCGACTTTGGTATGCATTTTATGTAAGAATCTGCTTCCTCCTGCATTTTCTAAGGGTTTGCTTCTCCGAAAGATAACAGCCGATGCTGTGATGTGGAGCGAACCCAGCAATATTGTGGGGGTGCAAAACCAATCGTCCCTCTTCAGCTTAATTCGCCTATTACCAGTTCAACAGAAGTGAACAAGTCCACACAAGATATTGAGAGAGATACCATCTATTCAACAGACTGAAGATCGGAAATACCAATGAATGTGTCTGCTGTGCTGATAAAATTACTTATGAACAAAGGTTGTCAATATATGAGGAACAGAGAAAGCACATATGACCATTTTCAGTGGCATTCCTGGACGATCTCTATTGTGATATAACCACCTCAGGCTGACCACTGATTTCTTAAGATATGTTCTAGTTAATGTCTGAAGGGATAAGAAGAATTCTCCTGGTTTAAAAGAAAGATCTAGAAATAATAACCTAAAGATGAAGAACACATACATATTCCACTACATGATACATGGATGAAAATAGTGAAAAAACCTGTCTTTGTTCATGGATCTTCTTCAGTGCAATCCTCATTTATTTACTTTTTGTAGAATTCTCAAATTCTCCTGTAAATACACCCAAGTAATTGTAAAGACATTGCTCAGATATAAGTAATAGGCACTCTGATGATTTGAAGTCAGTCCTGGTAAGTGCCACCTTACCTCACTATGAGAATGTCATGAGTTTGGGAATTTGGCTAATGGCATGCCAAGACATATATTAAGTTGGTTCCTATTTTCTCACCTTGAGTTTTCAGAATTTGGCCAACAAAATATTAAAGAAGATAAGTTGGTCTATCATTTCGCACCTTGGGTTTTGGGAATTTGACCAACAAAACACAAATAAATAATATAAATCCATTGTTTTTCACCTTAAATTTTCAGAATTTGATAAATTTTGCTCCAAAAATATGATAAGTTGATCTATCTTTTCCCACCTTCAGCTTTGAACTAAGGAGCATTGACCTAACTCAATCACGAAATGTTGTGACCGTCAGTACTGTTTAACTTTTTTATTGTCGGATATACACCATAAGGTCTTTATGCTTGTTATATAAACAGCATTGCATTTTGGTATCATTATTATCATCAGGTTAGTCAGTCCGGAGACTGGTGTTAAAGTCTTCTGATCATGTCACGCCACTGTCCTATGTTAGTCAGTCTGGAGACTGGTGTTGAAGTCTTCTGATCATGTCACGCCACTGTCCTATGTTAGTCAGTCTGGAGACTGGTGTTGAAGTCTTCTGATCATGTCACGCCACTGTCCTCTGTTGGTTAGTCTGGAGACTGGTGTTGAAGTCTTCTGATCATGTCACGCCACTGTCCTCTGTTGGTTAGTCTGGAGAATAGTGTTGAAGTCTTTTGATCATGTCACGCCACTGTCCTCTGTTAGTCAGTCCGGAGACTGGTGTTGAAGTCTTCTGATCATGTCACACCACTGTCCTATGTTAGTCAGTCTGGAGAATAGTGTTGAAGTCTTCTGATCATGTCACGCCACTGTCATCTGTTGGTTAGTCTGGAGAATAGTGTTGAAGTCTTTTGATCATGTCACGCCACTGTCCTCTGTTAGTCAGTCCGGAGACTGGTGTTGAAGTCTTCTGATCATGTCACGCCACTGTCCTCTGTTAGTCAGTCCGGAGACTGGTGTTGAAGTCTTCTGATCATGTCACGCCACTGTCCTCTGTTAGTCAGTCTGGAGACTGGTGTTGAAGTCTTCTGATCATGTCACGCCACTGTCCTCTGTTAGTCAGTCCGGAGACTGGTGTTGAAGTCTTCTGATCATGTCACACCACTGTCCTGTGTTATTATGCAGACTAGTGTTGAAGTCTTCTGATCATGTCAGGCCACTGTCCTCTGTTAGTCAGTCTGGAGACTGGTGTTGAATTCTGATCATGTCACATCACTGTCCTCTGTTAGTCAGTTCTGGAGACTAGGGTTGAAGTCTTCTGATCATGTCACGCCACTGTCCTCTGTTAGTCTTGAGACTAGTGTTGAAGTCTTCTGATCATGTCACGCCACTGTCCTCTGTTAGTCAGTCTGGAGACTGGTGTTGAATTCTGATCATGTCACATCACTGTCCACTGTTAGTCAGTTCTGGAGACTAGGGTTGAAGTCTTCTGATCATGTCACGCCACTGTCCTCTGTTAGTCTTGAGACTAGTGTTGAAGTCTTCTGATCATGTCACGCCACTGTCCAGTTAGGCATCCGGAGACTGGTATTGAAGTCTTCTGATCATGTCACGCCACTGTCCTCTGTCATTCAGTCCGGAAATCGCTGTTGAAGTCTTCGGTTCATGTCATGCCACTGTCCTATACTAGACCAAAGACTAAGGTTGAAGTCTTCTGATTACGTCACGCCACTGTCCTCTTTTAGTCTGGATACTGGTGTTGAAGTCGTCTGACCATGTCAGGCAGTCCGGAGACTGGTGTTGAAGTCTTCTGATCATGTCACGCCACTGTCCTCTGTCAGTCAGTCCGGAGACTGGTGTTGAAATCTTCTGATCATGTCATGCCACTGTCCTCTGTTAGTCAGTTCTGGAGACTAGTGTTCAAGTCTTCTGATCATGTCACGCCACTGTCCTCTGTTAGTTCTGAGACTAGTATTGAAATCTTCTGATCATGTCACGCCACTGTCCAGTTAGGCAGTCCGGAGACTGGTATTGAAGTCTTCTGATCATGTCACACCACTGTCCTCTGTCATTCAGTCCAGAGACCGCTGTTGAAGTCTTCTTTGTCATGCCACTGTCCTATACTAGACCATAGACTAAGGTTGAAGTCTTCTGATCATGTCACACACTGAACACAGGTGTCCGATTTCACTACCCAGAGATCAGAGGAATTTTTACCAGAAAATCCATGTGAAAAAATCAGTGTCCACCGTGATTCGAACCTGCGGCACTAGAGGCGGACATCTTACTTGAGACCACTGAGCCTCTGTAATAATTTGATCCGAATATGAAAACATCTGCACTTGTTCAATAATCTGTTCATCGATGCTGATATTTAGTCTTTGGGTTTGGTTGGCTATTACCATCGCTTTTGTTCTACTGGCATTTATCCTCATACCAAATGCCTTGGCTGTGTCGTTGATACTGTGATTTCTCTGCTCCTCCTTTGATGGCTTGATCATCCACAAACTTGAAGGCATTTTTTTTTCCAGTTACACCTTGACTTTTGTGTTGCAATTTCTGGTGGCTTCTTCCATTATCAGCTCTGAATACCGATTTTAAAAGATTGGAATAAGTAAGAAACTTAATTGGAAACTATCTGTGTTGTTGTTGTTGTTTGCACTTCAAGTGTTGTGTGTTTTCCAAGCAACCTTGTCATCAATGATCTTTCTTCCATCTTTTTTCAGAAGCTCTTTGTCTTGTTCTTGTTATTGCCAGGTTTTTCACAGCTCTCATTATGAAGTATAAATCCATTTAATGTTGTCTGTCTTCTTATTATAGTTATCAGTTTAATGATATTTACTTTTGTTAAAAGTTATTTACTTAAGCTGTTTTCTTGCTCTTCTACTATACGACTACATCTGACCTGACCTTCTTATGCTATTCTTGTCCTCAGCTGTTCTTTGTCCTCCCAACACTTCATATCTGATAGGTAAAAACAATAAGCAGAATTTTCTGAGCAAATTTTTAACAAACTTTATTGCTCTGTTAATTTTTCTGTGTTGTGATAAGAAAGTTTACCTATGAAATTTATCCACTTCAGCAGAAATTATTAGAATAGAACCTAGCTTATACAAGATCTGTTCAAAATGTATCCGATCTTTGACTGGGGAAAATACAGTTACTCACCTGTAACTTTGAATCCATAATACCCTTCATAGTACTCTCCTTGCGACTACACACACTTCTACTAGGGTCCCGCCATTGTTGGAAGGATTTCGGGAAGGCTTCTTTGGAAATGGAGTACAGCTGGGCTGTCACGTTTTGTAAAATGTCTTCTTGTGATTGAATTTGGGTTCCTTTCAGCTGCATTTTCAGCTTAAGGAACAGCCAAAAATAGCAGGTAGCCTGCCAGAAGAGTAATTAGCCTGACAGACTAGAGGAATGTTGTGCTTGGACTTTGTGATGCTGTGCGATGCAATTGGCTGGACCTGTGGGCAACAGGACAACTCCAACATGACAACTCACCCATTTTTTCGCCGCATCTGATTCAGACTTTTTTCGCCAAAAACAAAATTTCTTTGAGTCACAAGAAGACATTATGCAGAGCGCGATGATCCAGCCATACGTCATTCCCAAATAGGTTTTCCTAAAATTCTTCCAACAATGACAGGACCGCTGGGAGAAGTGTGTTTAGTTCCAGGGAGAGTACTTTGAAGGGTATTAGGGTTTCAGACCTCCATTTTTCGTGGTCGAAGGTCCAATGTATTTTGAACAGACCTCGCACTGCAGTTTTAAATCATGTTCAGTGCAGTTTTCCACATGATGTGCTCATCACTTGGGTTTGATAAACCGGAGGTGTATCTTGCTCCATTTTGACCTTACTTGCTCAGTCTATATACTGGATTACTGGACGACCCATTCATCAGAGGCGTTTACGCTGCTGCTGGTCCCAACTTCACTTCCATTGTCTTTTGTCTTTGGCCACAGTGGACCAGTGGTTGTTAATTTTCCCATCTGTAGCATCGTAGATGTTGTTTCTGAGTTCCAGGCAGTCGGACTAGATCGTAGGTGGTCTTCCCCATGTTAGTTTTCTGTCTCGTGGGTACCAGACTGCTGTCGCTGTGCTCTAACGTTCTTATACTATATACAGTATATGTTAAGTCAGATTATGAAAATGACCTACAATCTTACAACAATAAATATACCGCATATTTCAAATTGACATTCGTCAGTCACTCACTATCTGCTAATGATGAAACTATTTTAGGGTAAGCAATTTGTGTACTGTATATTCATATTTCTTGTGTTTGTTTTACTGCCTTGCTGTGTTGTACATATAAAATATAATAATGTAAACAGGTTATTAGGTTTTTAGATATATTCACAAGTGACAATTGTATTGACCTGGGCCAATAAATGACAAACTCCCCAAAAAGAAATAGCATGATTCTAGTATAGCATCAGGGTGGTTCAGGATTTGTATCAAATCTATTCTTCTATGGATGAGAAACAACAATGCAAGAACCTAGACATTGAACAGCATAGTTATTTCAGCCATTGGAATGAAGAACATTAACAGCTTGTCTATTTGGCTGAATTCACAACACAGCGAACTCCTTTCAATGATGTTGTAGATGTTAAAGAAAAATGCCAGGAACAGCACTGCGAACTGTACATAACCTTCATTGACCTGACAAATGCCTTCAATAAGGTCAACAGAGTTCGATAAGGTCAACTATGTAAATCATGATAAAGTACGGCAACTGCATGATGAAATGCAGGCTAGAGTTCAAGAAAACAAGAAAATGATTTTATATCGAAGTCATTTCCAGTAACAAACATCGTTAAACAGGGGTGTGTGCTTGCACCAACTTTGTTCAGCATGCTGTTCTCTGCGATGCTGACTGATTCTTTCAGAGACGGGAAATAGGACATAGGAATCGACATAGGATATTGTATTGATGGCCAGCTGTTCATCCTAAGGAGGCTTCAAGCTAAAACTAAGGTCCAGTCACACACCATCAGAGATCTTCTGTTTGCTGACGACTGTGCCCTGAATGCTGCCTCAGTGGCTGATCTGCAGAAAAGCGCAGATAATTTTTCTGTAGTGTGTTTAAATTTTGGACTTACCATCAATACAGAGACAGCTGAAATAATATATCAACCAGCTCCTGGTAAAACATATATTGAGCCAATCATCAAGATCAATGATGAAAAACTGAAGGTTGTGAATAAATTCACATGCCTCGGTAGTATACTGTCTCAGAACGTAGTCATGGATGATGAGATGAACATCAGAATCGCCAAGACAAGCGCCACATTTAGCAGACTACACTCAAACGTCTAGAGTCTAAATGTCATTAGCCTCCAGACGAAGCTGAATGTACACAGCAGTGGCGGTCCTAATGTTGTTATGTGCAATAGAAACATGGACTGTAAACAGGCATCACGCAAAGAAGCTGAATTATTTTCACACACTGTCTCAGGAGGGTGGTGAATATCAAATGGCAAGACATGATCCCGTACACTGTGGTTCTTGAGAGAGCTGGTATCCTTAGCATTGATACCATCTTTGATGCAGTCACAGATTCGCTGGGCGGGTTATATGGTTCGCATGCCAATCGGTTACCAAAAATAATCTATGACGAGATGCAGAAGGGAAAAATGCTCACAGAAAGGCCAAAAAAGCACTTTAAAGACACATTAAAAACACCTCTAAAGGCCTTCAGCATAATTCTAGAAACATCGGAAGAGGCTGCAAAAGACCATACAAGCTGGCGCACAGCTCTCCGCAGAGGAGCAGACTCATCCAAGGCATTAAATAAGCTGCAGCAGAACAACGGATTTAGATTAGAAAAGCCCGTGAACTATCGCTGTCTCAAGCGAACATTCCATGCTCTCACTGCCTGCGATTATGCAGATCACTCGTGCTGAACGAACAACACAACCATAGATGGTGTATTGTTAATACAAAAATACAGGTTAGCGGGATGCGTGGTGCATATGCCGGACAATGGATGGTTACGAAAGGCAATGTTTTGCTGGCCCTACAGCTTCAAACGCCCACGCAGAGCTCCACCAATGTGATAGCTCCACCAATGTGATGGGGAGATGGCATGAGTAAAACTGCTTTGGTTCGCTGGCCCTGACGCTAGCAGTCAGCTATGGGTCGCTGACCACTGCAGCTCATGCGCTGCTCAGCATCTTGATCCTGCTATATTATATAACAGTTACCAGTTTACACTAATTAGATAAGATTTTATTGAGGATGGTAAATAATCAACATAATGCCCACTCTTTCCTCTGTCAGCACTGACAAAGTTTCATTTGATGTTGTATGTAAACTTGATACTTCACAGGATGGGTTTCTGTAGCCCCCAGGACAGATACAGAAGTAATCATGAAAGCATACACACCTGGAATGATGGGACTTAGTCTTCGCATCCCTGCTCTGATGCCAAAGTTCACAGAGTTCAAAGGCAAGAGAGAGAAAAAAACACAGTTTTTCAAGACTCTACCTCCTGGATCAGCCTTGGCAAATAAATATGTGAATGTGAAAGAGGATAATTAGTCCTATGTTAGGATATTGGATATACTATTGTAAGTTTTCTGACTGAGTGATCAGCCTGCTGTTATTTGTACCTCCACAGAGTTGTCCAAGAATGGTTAACCAAATAAATGATCGGACTGCAGTCTTCTTCTCCTTCTAATAAGCATCCCTGAGTAAATAGCTCTTGGGGATTCTAGATATGTGCTTATGGTGGGGTGTACCATGGTTTTTCTTCTTGTCCCAGGCAGAAACTAGAAATGTATTTGGCCCCTTCCTGACCACAAGGAAGAGTGTAGTGCAGACGACAGTGTGCAATGTCGATGCAACGCTAAACAAAGCTGAGGAACCCCTGACAGGCCTTACCCTCCCCATCAACATACAGAACCTTGAGAGGAGCCCTCTCTTTGTTTGCTTCACAAAAATCTGCAAACCGCTCTCCGTTTTCATTTAGGACTCCTAGTCCCTCCTTCCCCATGATCTCCTCATATCCCACATTGTTATGTCCAATTTTTGCGTTGAAATCTCCCATTAGTATGGTAATGTCACTCCTCCCTGTCTCCTCCACTAGTTGCTGTAATCTGCTGTAGAAAACCTTTTTAACTGTTTCTTCCTTTTCATTTGTTGGGGGATATCCCTGAATTATAGTTTAACCTTCTTATTTTTGTTTCGAAATGTAGCCATCAACAGTCGTGATCTGGCTGCTCTCAACTCTTTGAGAGCACTTTGGGCCTCTGCTAAGAGCATTAGGGCTACTCCCTTTGTGTGTGGTGGGTTTTTCTCACTCCTGTCCTGAGTGTGTCACAGTCTCCCCTGTTGCCAATAGTACCTTTCCTGACTCCATCTAGTCTCACTCAGCCCAAGGATACTAATGACATATCACTCCCTCTCTTTTGCAATCTGTGCTGTCTTCCCTTCCTCCCACATCGTTTTAACATTCCAGGTGCTGAGTCTGGAAGGCTTCCTTGTCGAAAGAAAGGTAGTCGGCAGTCGAGCTTTCATTCGGGTTTGGCTAAGCCACGTCATAGGCCCTGCTGAGGGGACCTTTCCCTTCAATGACGGTTTTTGGTTTGTTTTGGTTGTTGTTTTTGTAGCAATTGTTTTTTTGACGAGATGGGGTAGCTGGCCTCACGCTCAGCCTTCCTCCTTTCTCATCCGGGCTTAGTACCGGCCATGGCGGAGACAAATGGTGCTTGTGAGGCCAGAATGTCTGCTCTTTCTTTGCTGAGAACCTCAGCATGACCAGGACAGTAGATCCACATCAGCTGCTGCAGGCATGAGGCCTTCACAGCTGCCATCCACTCATGCCTTTGCCAGTCCTTTTGTATCTTCCAACAAGTGTAACAGATCCACGGGGATCAGAGGAAATTAGGGTTAGAAACTTATTCTCGGAGTGTCGAAATTAGCAAAAGAAATATATTTCAACTCAGCTGGGGTAAGGTCAAACATAGCGGGTCTTCACTATTATATATATGGGCAGAGTCCATGCTGCTATGACAAAAAATCTTGATGTTTTAATGTTGTCCTTACACGCTTTCTTTTTACGCGTATTTAAATTTGTATTGAATTTTCTATATTTTTGGTACCACTGTGTGGAACTGCTCAAATTTTTTGAGTCCACTGTAATTAATAAATATAAATGTTAGTATACAGTTGGTTTTATCTTTTAATTTATTCTTGTTCTTCATCTTGAGGACCCGTTCCTCAGCGTAGCTGCAGTTCCTAACTTTGACTTCAGTGGACCCAGTCTTGGGCCACGTAAGTCCAGTGCATGGTAAGCCCTCCTCCAGAGGCATCTCAGATGCTGCTGTGTACAGCAAGGGAGTCTGATCAACGAATTGAATGTCTTCCTCGTGATCTCTTTTTACCTCAGGGGTACCAGATTGCAGTTGCCATACTCCATGGACCATCTTTTCGTCGCAACATGAGACCTGCCCATCTATATTTTGCCTTGTCTGCATAAATTACTCCATCATTCACCAAGGACAATCGTCATATGTCAGAATTGTGGAGCTTTTGTATATGTTGGTTCCGGAGAGTGATTTCGACCAAGCGTCTTTCAAGAGAAGCCTGCATCACTCTCAATTTGTCCTCCAATGATTTTGTTAATGTCCATGTCTCAGCACCATAACACATTGCAGGCAGCACATTGGAATTGAAGAGAGAGACTCGTAGGTTTTGGTGTTGACAACCATCCAGGATCGTGTTAATGGACAACAACGTCTTGCCAATTCAGGTTACAGGCTATTCTCCATTTTGAGGAGGCTACAAAGATAGGTGTACTCATTGACATTCTCTAGTTGCACCCTGCCAAGGAAGACTGAATCACAATTGACGAAACGATTGTGCAACACTATTATTTTGCCTAGTACGAAACTGCACTTGTCATCAGCCTTACTTTCTTGTCCTAAGCCACCTTGGATCAGTGGCAAGACATAAGTCTAGAGGTAACTCAGTATGCAGGCACTCTGGTCCCACCTCCCTTGAGACCAAGGGTCACTGAAAACCTGCGCAAGTCAATCACCAACCGTTTCCATTCATCTCTTTCAGAGGTGAGTGTCTTACCTTTCGACCACAGTGACCCCCAAAACGATGGTAAACTGTTTGCAGCCTTCTCAGTCTTAAATGGAGTCAAGTTAGGTTATGTGCTGACCTCAGCGCTCTTTCACATGGTATTTCAGTCAATCATTCAAAGTATATCGCTCATCTCAGTACATAGGCCAAAGACAAAATCTCGGCAGCATACACAGCCCTGGGCAGCACATTCTGATAGATAGATAGATAGATAGATAGATAGATAGATAGATAGATAGATAGATAGATAGATAGATAGATAGATAGATAGATAGATAGATAGATAGATAGATAGATAGATAGATAGATAGATAGACAGACAGACAGACAGACACGACAAGAAGACAGACAGGCTAACACAAACAGAAGTAGAACGTTTACTCAGAGACACTGGTCTAGACTGAAACAAGCTTAACACACTATGAGGTGAATGCAGATATTGATTTTCTCCATCATTGTCTCTCCAGTATAAGTATTGGTAATTCTTTCAACCTGACCTTTACAAGCGGACATTTCCACGACCTCTTCATTCTACTTTTCAAGATTTCCACTTCTTCTTCTTCCTTTGTCGTCTCACTTTCTACCAAGTTGTAGCCCAGTGACGGGATATGTATTTGGTTTTCGCCTCTCTCGTTGCCTGAGTAACATTTTTTCCCATTTTACGGCAGGTCTCATTTACGCTGTCTATCCACTTTTTCCTCCTCGGTCTACTTCTCGCCCTTCTTCCTGATGTTCTCCTGTAGAAGGTTGCATGAATGATGTGGTCTAGTTGCATTCTCACAATGTGGCCAAACCAATTCATTCTCTGTTGCTTGATGTACGTTAGGCAGGGAATTGTTCCAACCTTCTCCCGAATACTCGTATTTGTGATTCGGTTTCTGTGGTGTTGTTAGTGACCTTTCTTAAGCCCCGCATTTCGCAGGTGGCTAATTTTCGTTCCTGGCACTGATAGCACAAGATTGAGATGAAGATATTATTTATCATCTGCTTTTTTGCTTGGAGGGAAACCTTGGGGTATCTTAGTAGGGGAGACAGATGGTAGGTGACATCGTTTGCTCTCTGCACTCTCGTCTCTATCTATCTGTCGAGTCTGCCATTCTCAGTAAAAACAGTTCCAAAATATATAAATTCTTCCTTCCACTTGGAAACAGAAATGTAACGATGGCCTAGTAGCGGACACTGAAGTCGGAGATGAAGTGTTAAAGACTTCATCGCATTCAGTTTATCTTAGCTTGTTGTGCAGTACGGTGACCGTCTCAGTTGATCGTTGTTTTATCTTCCATTCATCATCATGTAGCATGTCCTTTGTAGAACGTCGCTCCCATCACAGTCTGTCTGAAAGAAACTCGTTCCCTTGCCAAAACTCCAGCTTCCGCCACTGTCATACTCAGGCACTCCTGGATATCTTGATGCCATCGTCTTCTTGGTCTACCCCTTCCTCTTTTGCCTGGCACCATACCTTCCATCACCGTCCTCTCAAGACCGTTGTGTCTCTTGATGTGACCAAAGTATTTGCATTTTCTAGCCAAAATGGAATTGATAAACCAGTTCTCCTCTATGCTCAACTCTTGCCGAATGTCTACATTTGTTCTTTTCTCTGTCCAGGGTATTCTGAGGATCTTTCTGTAACATTTTGACTCGAAGGATTCGATTCTTTGTCTAGACGTTTTGGTAATCGTCCATGCTTCACAGCCATAAGCTGCCACAGGAAAAACACAGGCTCTCAAGACTTTTACTTTTATCGTTTTGTTGGTGCCCTGCCATAATTTCTTCAGGCTGTTCAGTCTCTGCATTGCCATAGCTAGTCTTCTTCTGATTTCTTTCGAGCAGTCACCATTTTTGTCGATTCTGGAGCCCAGATATTCAAAATGTGTAACCTGATCTATTTCCTCACCACCCACTGTAAATGTATGCTGACATTGTGTTTTATCGGTGGTCATTATCTTTGTTTTGTTTATGTTTATGAACAGATTTTGATCTTTACTATGTCCATTAACGGCTGAAAGTAGCTGCTCTAGCCCTTCCGCACTTCTTGATAGTATCACTGTGTCATCTGCATATCGTAACTCTGGAATCTCGTACCCCCCAATCGTAAATGGGTCGAAACTTTCAATGTTCTCATTTTCTCGCACATTTCTCATTATACATTCCGCATATATGTTGTACAGATAAGGTGAGAGTATACATCCCTGTCGGACTCCCTTTTGTACTGCAAACCAATCTGATGTTTGCCCAGATACTCGGACAGCGGCTTGTTGATCTTGGTATAATGTTTCAATGAGATGGACTATATGCAAAGGAAACCCCATTTCCTTCATGATTCTCCACAGATTTTGATGTTTTACCATGTCGAAGGCCTTAGTGTAATCAATTAAACATATGTACAGGTCTACATTAAACTCTCTACATTTTTCATAGATATTCCTTAAATTGAATATGTGGTCCCGGGTCCCTCTGTCTTTCCTAAAACCTGCCTGGACTACGTGAATTTCAGATTCAAACCTTTTCTCTATCCTTCTTAATAGGATTCGCAGGAGTATCTTGCTAGCATGGTTGATCAGTGCGATAGTTCGGTAGTTCGTGCACAGCTTCAGGTTGCCTTTTTTGGGGAGGGGAATATAAATTGATTTCTTCCATGCTTCTGGCCACTCTGCACTGTGCCATATCTGTTTACACAGCTTGTGGTATACTCGAGCACATGCCTCTCCTCCTGCTTGTATTAGCTCTGCTGGGATATCATCGCATCCTGGGGACTTTCCCTCTTTCAGGCTTTTAATTGCAGAGCGTACTTCTTCCAATGTTGGTTCAGGTTCTTTCTCATCCTTTGGTAGGATTGTAACTGAGCGCTTTGTGCTGTCTCCATACATGGTTCTGCAGTACTCTCTCCATCTATTCAGCATGTCTTTGGTTTCTGTTAGTGTGTTATCCTCTTCGTCATTTATGACATGTGGAACCGGACGGAATTCCCTTGTCAGTGTTCTTATTGCTTTGAATGCATCTCTTTCTTTGCCTTGTTGTTGTAGGTTTTCTATATCCTTACATGTTTCTACTATGTATCTTCTTTCATCTTTTCGTATTTCTCTTCTAACTTTTCTTGCGCAGTTTTTATATGCTGTGTTGGTCCCCTTACTTCCCATTTGTTTTAATTGTTGCCTTTCTGCAATGAGTTTCTGTGTTTCGTCTGTTATATAGCTCTGTGTCTTGTGCAATATCTTTGGAATCATTTCTTTTGCTGTCGAGATCAAAATATCCCTTGCGTACGATGTCAACTCCTCAGATGTCATCTCTTCCTGTATAGCAAGCAACGCCTCAAATTTGTTTTCTACTTTGATGTTGTATTCAGTAGGTATTGCTGATACATCGAAGCGTATTGGCTGGCAACCTTTGTAGATCCTGCTTAGTCTTGTTTGGAAAACTGCAAACAGTAATTCGTGGTCCGTATCGCAGTCTGCTCCTGGCAGTGTTTTTGTCGCCAGCACATTTGATCTCCATCTTTGTTGCACTAGGATGTAGTCTATTTGGTTTCTGCTGTTGCCATCCGGGGAGGTCCACGTGTACAGTCTTCGTGGATGTTGTTTGAAGAAGGTGTTGGCAATGGAGAGGTTGTTTTCCGTGCAGAATTCAACCAGTCTTTCTCCTCGCTCATTTCTGTGTCCCAAACCAAAAGGTCCTCGAACACTTCTCTCCTCTTCGGCTCTTTCCTCTCCGACTTTCGCATTGAAATCTCCAATGATGACCAAGATGTCTCTTTTTTCAACTTTTTCCATCGCTTCTTGCAAGGTGTTATAAAAATCATCCATTTCACAATCGTCTGCTGCTGATGTTGGTGCATACACTTGAATTATTGTTAAATTTCTAGTCTTTTTCTTTAGTCTGATTACAATTATGCGGTCGTTGACTGGATTGTAACCCAGTAGTGAAGGTGCTGTCTTCTTTGACAGAATAAAGCCGACCCCGCTTTTTCCACCCTTGTCCGTTTCAGAGTATATAAATGTTTCTCCTGAGGAGCTGGTACAGTGCCCTTGTCCGGCCCATCTATGCTCAGAGACTCCAAGAATCTCTATCTTGGTTCTCTTCATTTCTCTTCCGATCATGAATATATTGCCCTGGTATAGGCTCCTGACATTCCAGGTGCCTATTCTTAGTTTTGTTTTTAGTCCCATTTCAGAGTTGTCCACTGTAATGCAGTCAGGCTTTAGGCCGTCATCTCTATTACTTGTACTGACTCTGAAATTAGCCTCTTCCCCAGTTGGCGTCGATGATCTGCCTGGTCTGAGGGCCTCACCATCAGATCTTTGAGTTTCGTTTCTCTCGACTGTCATAGGTTTCTTGGCATTTTACATCCAGTAGTTTGCCATTGCTTTCTGGACATTGTTCTGGCCGTTTACCAACTATGGTCTCTGGTGCGCCCTTAGCCCGATACCAGGCATTTCCAGCTCCCGCTTTCAGAGTCGTTGTCGCACAGGTCGATCTTCCGCCTCTTCCACCAGCAGCTGTGTGTACTTGTCAGGGGTGGACTCCCCTTCTTGTCATTTCACTCACGTAGTTTAGCCGGCCAGCCAAAGCCGTTGCCTAGGGGGGGTGGCGCTGCTGTACACAGGCAGACTCTAGGAGCCATACGTGAGCTAGACAGAAGTGGGGGAACCAACTCTCACAGTGAGGTGCTATCCCTTACACACTTCTGCCCTACCCCCTTCCATTACAGTCAGTATATAAATATAGATATTCGACAGGAGTTGAACATAGAGGAGAACTGGTCTATCAATTCCATTTTGGCTAGAAAATGCAAATACTTTGGTTACATCAAGAGACACAACGGTCTTAAGGGGACATGCGATTTGGAAATTTCTTGTTTGGGTGAAAAATTTGTAAATTGTTATTAAGTTCGACATTAATAGAATCGTTTACATATAAAATAATGTTATTTTGCAAGCTTATTGACATTTAAAAATTAATTATAAACACCCTACCCCCGGTTCTAAAGTTGACCTACTTTAAAAAGATACCGAAAACCGATGATACATAGCAACAGCTTTTTCAAAAAAGGATAAGGGGTCATATTATATATCATAATGACCGGGGTCCAAAGTTCTCTTCAAATTTTTTAATTCGAAAGCAAATGCTAGCTTTGTCTAAACGATACGATACTTCAAATATAACGACTGATGCGATACTTCATTGTTTTGATTATTTTAATATTTCTGATTGGTCGAAAAAGGTATCGTCCATGGGAACAAAAAAGTCGCGCATGCGCAAAAGAGGGGTTTTTCAATTCCTTGTCGGTCATTGTTTCAAAACTGTCCTAGCATTTAGAAACAGCAAAATGCCAAAGAAAGGACACAGCAACTACAACAAGCGTGCTCACCAAAAACCTAGAGGAATTCACGCTCGAAACTAAGAGAACCTCTAAATTCAAGGTAAGTTTACTGAATTATGTTTATTATTTATGACCACATTGTTTTGTACCTTGCCTTTCTTCAATATTTAATTCAAAAAGAGCTCTACGCTATTCAAGAAATATTATTCTGTGTAGATTGTGTACGTACTTATTCAGTAAGTTACTCACTCTAAGTATTACTTTAATATCTGCTATATTACTAGAGTTACGAGTACACATTTAATACTAGAGTTACGAGTACACATTTAATACTAGAGTTACGAGTACACATTTAATACTAGACATTAATAGTTAGAATGCCTGTGAAAATTTATGAATACATCGTGAAAGTTTAGAAAGATAGTTTAGTCTTAGATTGGACAGAATGTTACATGTGAGAATGTCAAACTGCCATTTATTTTGAAAACAAATTGGGCTGTTTGTGCCATGTGTATGTGTGCTTTGTTAATGTGAGTTTATTTGTCATTGTATTTGACATTAATGGGTATGGGTCATTTTCTGTATTCCAGTTCAACTGTGGATGCTGAAGTCAGTGAGCCTACAAGGTGATGTTGAAACTAAAGAACTCCCAAATTGGTTAAAGAGTGGAGCCGATTTTTGATGTGTACAAGAATCTTACTCAAGGGATACTGAACCTGAACAGTGATCAGTATACTGTAATCCATCAAAGTTTTCTACATTATCTTGTTTCCACAGTTGGATGTAGAAATTGCAGAAGCAATAATCTACAGTTGATTACAAAATAACCAAATGGTCTTGCTGTTCTTAAACAAATTCTCTGTCCAGATTGTGAGTCAGAGTGGTCAGACTGGACATCTCCACAAGTGAATAAACAACATGACATCAACTATAGGACGGACAGTCATTGGTTGTAATGACAACTGTATTGGCTATGCAAAGTTGCAGTCATTGCTTTCCACCATGAACATAAAGAACCAGATGCACCACAAATCATTTTACAAGGTATCCAAAACTGTTAGTATCGCAGCAGAAGAAACAATGTGTCAAGCAGCTCATGTAGTTGCAGAAAGAGCAGCAGCTACAGGTCCCCTCCCAGGCCATGTCAAAAGTAACACAGGGCGTCCTATCATCGTTGTGTCTTAATACGGTACATGACAAAAACTTGGTCTTTCATCGCACAACGGAGTTGGTGTTGCCATTGACGTTGACAGTTGCCTAGTTTTGGATACTCAGGTCATCAGCAATTGTTGCAAAATATGTGCAGTTGATCCAAAGCCAGGTTCTTCTGAGTTTATGAATTGGATACAAATGCACAAACCTCAATGCCAGCAGAATGTAGATTGTTCCTCAAATGCAATGGAGACTGTGGCAGCGAGGATTATTTATTCAAGGTCAGTAGACAGAAGATCTCTGATTTATGGGACTATGCTTTGCGACGGTGATGCAAAGGCATTCATTGAAGTCCAAAATTCTAAATGCTGTGACATTGAGATAAAAAAAGAGGATTGCATCAACCACATAGCAAAAAGGATGTTTAATGCTCTGAGCAATTTGAAGAAAACAAATGAGTCACTAAATCTTAAACTGACCACGTCGTCAATCGAACAAATTACAAATACATATGCCAACAATTTAAAAGACAATGCCCTTGATGTTACAACAATTAACCGAGAAGTGTTAGCTGGGTTTTTTCACATGATGAGCACTGACAATGCACCCAACCATAGACTTTGTCCAGAGGGTGAAAATTCCTGGTGCCTCTTGCAGAGAACTCTGAAGACATGGTTGCGCGAACAACATTGGCCTACATTTTTGGCGGAAGTTTGCAGACTCATCTACCCAATTGTGACAAGGCTGAAAGATACAAATCTCCTCCTGCAAAAATGGGTACGCAGAATGCCAATGAAAGTTTCAACTCATTGATTAGCACTGCCCTAGAACAACATTTTCTTCACTGTCAGCGGTAGAGCCGGCAACTTCCTTTGCCACTCTATCTTTCAACTATGGTCCTGTAAGGCTAAAAATGGTAACGGACAGAATTGAACTGGAATGGGGTGTTGTAAATCACACACATGCTACTCGAATGCTGAACACAAAATACTATGATTTAAGAAGATGAACATTGGGTGAAACAAAGTGGAAAAGGAAAAAACTTTTAAAAAAGGCGTATTGGACGAGAATACCAGCATGAGTTAGCAGAAGGTGAAACATATGTTGCTGGTGCATTTAACAATTAATTGTATTTGCAAATGACTATGTATATGCTGCTTAATTAAAAAAACAATGCAAGAAGACTTTTTTTGTTATTAAACTTATTTTTATTTGCTTTCAAAGTTTAAAATTGAATTATCTCAAAATCTTTTTTTCCCATTTGTTATGTATCTGAAACCCTAAAATCTCAGCTAATATAGATGTTGGAAACATGCAATTTTGTGTGTACATTTCTCATACACTCTTGTTGGTAAACTTTTAAAGAAAAGCTAATTTGGTCAAAGATATTTTATTAAAAAACATTTTTTATGCCAAATGTTGATGTATTTTGTAAACTTTTCGTGGAGCTCAAATAGAAAAAAAGAAAGAAAAAAAATTGTTGAACCTTTCTCATAAAATAAATATGCCCTTTCCCCAGAAATATGCTTAACATTTATGGATCATTCATATTATTTTTAATACATATGTTTGTTTTTTTAAATTGAAAGTATTTGCAAGCAAGCATTTTTTCAAGGTCACCGCAGTTATCATGGCAACCGAGTATTCTTTTTTATTTTTTAAACCTGCAAATATTTCTACATTCATAGCCTAACATTGCCATTATCAAATATTTCTACATTCATAGCCTAACATTGCCATTATAAAATATATCTACATTCATAGCCTAACATTGACATTATCAAATATATCTACATTCATAGCCTAACATTGACATTATCAAATATTTCTACATTCCTAGCCTAACATTGACATTATCAAATATATCTACATTCATAGCCTAACATTATCAAATATATCTACATTCATAGCCTAACATTGCCATTATCAAATATATCTACATTCATAGCCTAACATTGACATTATCAAATATTTCTACATTCATAGCCTAACATTGCCATTATCAAATATATCTACATTCATAGCCTAACATTGCCATTATAAAATATATCTACATTCATAGCCTAACATTGCCATTATCAAATATATCTACATTCATAGCCTAACATTATCAAATATATCTACATTCATAGCCTAACATTGCCATTATCAAATATATCTACATTCATAGCCTAACATTGCCATTATCAAATATTTCTACATTCATAGCCTAACATTGCCACTATCAAATATTTCTACATTCATAGCCTAACATTGCCACTATCAAATATTTCTACATTCATAGCCTAACATTGCCATTATCAAATATTAGGTCTGATTTTATTAATAAAGAAAAAAATAATTTTGGTAGGCTGACCCCTAAAGAGAACAGTGATGGAAGGTATAGTGCCAGGCAGAAGAGGCAAAGGTAGACCGAGAAGACAATGGCACCAAGATATCAAGAAAAGGCTGGAGTATTGGCAATGGGAAAGTCTTCCTTTCAGATGGACTATGGTAGTGTCGACAGCCTCAGGATGACCGCTGCTTTTTTCGAAAAAATAATGGTTGATGTCTGACTTCGTACGATGAAGAAGAAGAAGATGGGCTGTGATGAGAGTGGCATTCTATAAAGGACAGGCTACATGATGACGAATGAACTATCAGTGAGGTACCCATTTATAGCTAGGTATGTATGAGTGCGTCAAGACGGGTTGAACCCATGCCCTTTGCTCGAGAGATGATGATGTGGAATGCCCACAATGAGTATGTTTACGCTTTTGTACGGCCTGAAATGAGCAGGTGGCTGATTGCAGTAGCTTTCCTCACATAAAGTTGGTCCTCCGTGCGACTGTGCTATGCTTGGCTTTCTCTGCGTGCCGCTAACTATTACAGGGATCACGTCGACCACCACCTTGTTAGCCAGACTGCTATGAAACGACCTGTTTCCAGGGACAACTGTGTGAAAGTGAGACAGGGATTACTGGAAGGCCGCTCTTCAGCGGTGGTTACACCGTTGCGGGTCTCATTTCACTTACAAGCCTTTCTGTGATATCGGAGGGTTAATAGCTAGGGTCACAAACAAAAGTCCTGCTGTGATATCGGGGGGGGGGGGGGGGTTAATAGCTAGGGTCACAAACAGAAGTCCTGCTGTGATATCGTGGGGTTAATAGCTAGGGTCACAAACTAAAGTCCTGGTGTCATGTCGTGTCACCTGTTTTACACATTCAAATTCCCACCGGGGCGTCTGTTTCATCGGCATTTATTGAATTGTGTAAACGTTGTCTACATTAGTTATTTCCAACTGCTGGTCCTCGGAACCCTGCCGGTCCGCAGAAATGTCCAGCCGGTTCACGAAAAAGGAATTACCGCTGAACTCCTTATCTGGCTATTTTAAATGGCCTTAGAATTTTGCATTTTATAATGTCAGCTTTAACAACTAATAGTCAAAATACAGTATAAATAATTGGATTTCTTTCTGTCTGAGAGGTCCTCGTAAATTGCTACTTTTCTCACTGGTCTGTGAACAATTTTTCCTATTTTCACTGGTCCGCGAACAATTTTTCCTGTTTTCGCCGGTCGGCGAGTGTAAAAAGGTTGGAAAACACTTGTCCAAATTAACTTCTGATGTATTTGTTCGTGTTTCTGTCATTCTATTATTATATCTTTCTACGTATCTCTTTATTTTAAATGTTAAATCTCAAAACATTTCTTTAAGCCTTCGCAGACCCACTGAGAGAACCTCGCGGATTCCCAGGGGTCTGCGGACCACGGGTTAAGAATATCTGGTCTAGTCTATTCTGTTCTGTTAAGAACTGGCAGCATTACTTAACTTAACGTCTTTATACTGGTTAAGAAGACCCTGCAAAGTCTGTAGGTAGGCCAGACTCAGGGCAGACCGATATGTGCTTAGTCCCTCTCAGCTTTCTTCTTTTGTCCTACTGTCCTTGCCATACGGCGTCGCAGGGATGTGGGATTCGTAAATTTCTTGTCATCGCCAAGTGGAAGTCTTGTGCTGTCGTTAGGTGTAACGTCCTGAGAGTGTCAGAGACACCCTCGATCCATCGACGTCGTGGTCTGTCTCTTGCGTGTGGACCGTATACCTGCATATGATATGCTCTTGGTGCAGGCTGGTCGTAATGCATTCTGACTAAATGACCAAACCACTTAATTTGTTGAGAGTCAAAGTAGGCACTAATTGGGCTTGTGTCCCACTGTCTGCTTCAGCGTGGTGTTATGGATTCGGTCACGGATTGTCTTTCCGGCAGCACTTCTCACACAGCGCATCTCACAGCCCTCTAACTCCTATTTGTTTCTAGTAAGGACCAAGACATTGGTAACACAATGTATGAACAAATAGTGTATTTACCAGCCTCCTCTTATTCAGACGCTCCTCTCTGCTGGACACGCCATGGGATTTCAAAATCCTGCATTCTGTGCGTTGTTAGCCCATCGACTGCAATGTCTTCGTGCAAAAAGGCGGTCGTTGATAAACTTCAAGATGTCACCTCTATCCACTGCCAGTGTCCCCACTACGGATGTCCCTAAGGCCAGAATGTCAGCTCTTCCATTCCCGAAACCCCACCATGGTCAGGACGGTAAATCCAAACATGTTCCCTGAAGTTTGACGCCTCTTTGTTCGCTATCCATTCATGTCAGTACTTCTGCCACCTTAGAAGCAGGGACTTTTTATTAATTTTTTAAAATGTATTTGTTGTTGCGTTCGCCGTATTTCTTTAATTCCCAAGGCGGTATGCGTTGCACTGTGGTTTTTATTTTGCGCCTGTCGGCTCAATGCATCCGACTTCGATCGAGTTATCTTCTGAGAACTGGGCATAACAGACTCGAGGGTCATCTTTTCAAAAAAATGAGGGTTGGGACAGATTTGAGGTGTCCACGTGGAGTAGCAAAACATGACCATGGAACACATCCCACAAAACTTGTCATCAGACAGATATGAGACAAAAGTTTTTTGTTTTTTGCGTTCGCTTTATTTCTCTATTCCCCAAAGCGGCGCGCGTTGCACTGCGGTTTTTTATTTTGCGCCTGTTGCCCCATAGCTTCTGACTTCGGCATTCATTTTATGTAAGGGTCTGCTTCCTCCTGCATTTTCTAAGGGTTTGCTTCCCCGGGGTAACGCCCGGTGCTGTGATGGGGATCGAACCCAGCACCTTCGAGTTGTGAGCCATGCCACTTAACCACTAGGCCATGCCGTCCCCGAAGCAGGGACTGAAAGTTAGACACGAGTACAGCCCTCATTAAAGTGGTCCCAGATAGCCATCTCAGAGGCGAAGCCGCTGCCTCGATCTCCATTCTGATACTGGACATCCTTCTCAAGTGTGCACCACTCCTCACAGCAACGACTTTGCCTCTCGCTCTAGCAGAGAAACTCCAATCGGCTTTCGTACCACATAGCACAGATCAATTGGTAATAGCACCAGAATCCTGGCCATTTTTACTTACTAGTTTAACCTCGGACAGAGGAGAGTAACGTCTGGTCAGATAAAGCATGCTGATCTGAAATGTTAGGGTCAGATAAAATATACTGGCCAAGACCCTCAAATCACTTCCCTCAGAGTTCTCACTAGAAACAATGTTTAATGGCAGGTTGGCTAACAACGAGGGGGGTCGACTTGATCCATGTAGTAGTTAGTGATAAACAGATGAAGTCTGATGTAGAACAACCACCCGGCCACCCTTCATCATCACTCTCTGGTTGTGATGCTGCAACCTGCCACCTAATGCCCTCTTCAGGACGCACACAAGAGTAATCAAACTCGTGGTTATTCAGCAACAACAACTGCGATGCCCACTTCTCCACCAGGCTCTGCAGGGAAAAAAACCTATGGCTAGCTGAGGTTTTAGGGAATGAAGACTAACGTCTGGTCAGGCACAACATACTGATCAGACGGATTAGTCGATCATGCTAAATATACTGACCAAGACCCTCGCCGGCTTCCTCGTAGTTCTCCCTGGAAACGGACTGTTTTTCTTGGCAGTCTGGCTCCCTGTCGTAGTGAGCGACATGTAGATAAAGCTACGCATTAGCACATACGCCTGGAGGACCGCCGGTCCATCTTCATCAGCACGCTCGGGATATGAACAAAGCAACTGCAACCCGCCACTAAGCGTGCTTTTCAGTGCACACAAAAGAGTAAACCTACTCATTGACGGCATTCACAACAACAAACAGAGGTTTTAACCGCGTGCCACCGTAGTCATAAAGCCGGTATCCACATCATTCGGCCACCCGTTTCTCTGCCATTTATACAAACCCATCTAGAATCCTGGCGTAAGCTGTAAACCTGCTACGCTATCAGCACCAACATTTGCAAACATTGCACTAGGAATGCATATTCGCATTCAATTAACCATTCCTATTTGGTCCAATAGTACTCCGCTATCGAAAACAAATATAGCAAAGATATGGGAGATCATTTTAGATTCAAAGAGTCGGATACGTTTCAGTTTCAATTCTGTAAAGTATAGTGCAAATTAGTGGTGTTTATTGAATGTCTGCTAGGCGTGCACCGCACATCCAAGTGAAACTCATTCAATTTGATTCGAATAGTATGTTGTGAGAGTCTTTTTGTTAATTAAAAGATCTATTATTTTGCAATTTTTCATAAAATTGGTTTCCTTGCCCGTTACTAGGCGTAATAGCCGCTGACTGCTGTGTTGGTCGGTGTTCAAGAGTATCGGGCCGTTTCTTTGCGTGCGACTAGAAACATAGCACGCAAACCTATGCTAGATGTGAATGAGAGGGGGAAGGCATGAAGGTTGTCACGGTTTGGTGTTAGCGTTAAACTTAACCATTGACATATGTGCAACAAATGTCCCGCACTCAGCTAAACTCAAGATGATAGGCTTTGCATTTTAAAGAAGATGTATAGTTACAATAGTGTGGGAAGCACCTATTAGTATGTGAAGGGGGATCAAGATGTAGCTGTCAGCTACCCAAAGCTGATTGCTAGCATCAGGGTCAATGACATGGCTACCAATACCCTGTTCCACCTCCACGTGGTATCCCGATAACAGACTGGAACAGGGCAGGCTGGCTAAGGAGAGGAAATCCAAGAGGGAAGGCTAACTCGGTACCCAAAAGTGCTGCGCTGAAGTTGGATGTGTCGGATCGAAAGGTGCAAATATCACAGTAAAGCTGTAAGCTACGACACAATGCATTCCTTTCTTCAGACTACATCCTGCTACTTGGAAAGCCCATTTCATGGTTTGGTAGCGGGAATTTGAGAACGAACGACAAAGAAGAAGTGTAAATAGTGTTGTGAAATGTATTTTATACATTTGAGTTCCGCTAAGTTCCTTATATTTGATGAAATTATGGAAGAACAGAATTGTGTATTAGAAGATCGTCTGAATACATCTTCAATGAGCATTTGCTGTGTGAAAGTCATTCTAGAAACATTGATTTTATAGAGCAGTACATTCCAAGAACGAATCACGCCTCAAATCTGGGACCAGGATATGACACTGAACTGCACGTTTATCAAGAGTATTGCCATCCACTTAAGTCATCTTGTTGTAAAAAGTTAGTTGTCTATCACTAGCGACATCATCAGACAGTTTTGTCTTGATGATGTATCTTGTGCTGTATTCGAATTATAGTGAGGGAGTAGCTACGCTGGTCATCATCCTCACTCAATCGTCCTGAACTACTTTGGACTAGTGGCAAGACATAAGTCAAGACGATTGGAGGTAATTCAGGATGCAGGCACTTTGATAGCTGGGGTCGCTTGGAACCTGCGGGGCTTGAACTCACGCCGTTTACGTTCCTCGCTTTGAAAAGCAAGTGCCTTATCTCTCGACCACAGCGACTTACTTCCCTTAATGTATATATATAAGGACATATGTTCTAATGAAATACAAACGGCCGCTGCCGAAATAATATCATCTTTTAAACACAGGCTTACTGGTCTTTCTGGCGTTCGTCCTGATAAGGAATTTAGGACGTTGTGTCGCAGTTTGCAGCGAGGTTGTGATATGCGGGTCTTTCGGTCCGACGCATCCCGTTTGAGCACGGCATTCTGTGGAACCACGTTTGTCTTCTCTCTGGGACCTATATTCTCCTAGTGCGCCTGTTTCGAGGGATGCCACTTGAAGTCAGACTATAGTCTTAGTCAGCTCTGGTTTGCTGACTCTTACGCAACCAGCCAGCAATGAGTTGCTAGTTGCCATCAGCTCATTCACTGCCGCATCATCGGCCCCCTGTTTGATTATGAATGTTGGGTTATTTCTGCACGAGTTGATCCGCCGTGTCAGCTTAATTTCTTAACTGAAGTACACATTAAAGGCAGGATGAGTATACTAGCAGCTTATTGATCTTTACATGGCCTACTTTAGATAGACCGTCTGACTCACTAGGAGAACCCCCTGAACCCCATTCCACCGCGGACTAAATAACGTAACTGATATTGTGCCAATGTTTATAATCAATCCATGCTTCATGTAGAGAAATAAAACAAATTCACGGTACAGATCACTATTGAGAGTGATCATTTCACATATTCCTGCCCTGAAACCAACTGCAAATTCATCTTTGTCTCCCGAACAAGCTATTATAGTTGCACTGATAGTTCATACATGTAAGTTCCGTTATTTAGTCAGCCGTGGAATGTGACGTTTCAAAGGGATTTCTCCGTAAGTCAAAATGCCTGTATCTACAGTAGGCTGTGATCTATAAGTATAGGAAATGACGTTTTACGCGTAGAACACACATTTGAATGTCAAATGTTCAATTCAATTCAAGTGCCGTTTCCACAACAAAGGTTGGCTGCAATATACCTCCAATCTTCTCTTGACAGTACACTCGGTCAGACTAACATTAATCCATCTTTTGATGTCGCTCTCTGAATTATATCGCTGTCCGATTGTCCGCCGGCCTTCAACCATACACTCCAGAATTGTTTTCAATAAAGTATCGTGTCATTTTAAATGACCAAAATCTTTGACTTTCCTAGTCTTAATGTCTGTCAAAAGTTCACTACCTATGCCTATATTTGTCAGGATGTCGTTATTTGTGTGTTTCTCTTTCCACGAAATGCGACACATTCTTCTGTTTAACCACATTCCTTGATCCCTATTCTGTTCTCCAACTGTTTGTTCAGCCCATGTTTGAATACCGTATAATAATGTTGAATATATGTAACACCTGGTGAGTCTCATGTTTAATGTATCGGTTATTTGCCTGGATACCAATATTCTCCTCTTCACAATAAATACACTTTTGGCCACTCCCACTCTCTCGCTCACTTGCCTCTCACAATAAATACACTTTTGGCTACTCCCACTCTCTCGCTCACTTGCCTCTCACAATAAATACACTTTTGGCTACTCCGACTCTCTTGCTCACTTACCTCTCACAATAAATACACTTTTGGCCACTCCCACTCTCTTGCTCACTTACCTCTCACAATAAATACACTTTTGGCCACTCACACTCTCTCGATCACTTACCTCTCACAATAAATACACTTTTGGCCCCTCCCACTCTCTTGCTCACTTACCTCTCACAATAAATACACTTTTGGCCACTCCCACTCTCTTGCTCACTTACCTCTCACAATAAATACACTTTTGGTCACTCCCACTCTCTTGCTCACTTACCTCTCACAATAAATACACTTTTGGCCACTCCCACTCTCTTGCTCACTTACCTCTCACAATAAATACACTTTTGGCCACTCCCACTCTCTTGCTCACTTACCTCTCACAATAAATACACGTTTGGCTACTCCCACTCTCTTGCTCACTTACCTCTCACAATAAATACACTTTTGGCCACTCCCACTCTCTTGCTCACTTACCTCTCACAATAAATACACTTTTGGCCACTCCCACTCTCTTGCTCACTTACCTCTCACAATAAATACACTTTTGGCCACTCCCACTCTCTTGCTCACTTACCTCTCACAATAAATACACTTTTGGCCACTCCCACTCTCTTGCTCACTTACCTCTCACAATAAATACACTTTTGGCCACTCCCACTCTCTTGCTCACTTACCTCTCACAATAAATACACTTTTGGCCACTCCCACTCTCTCGCTCACTTGCCTCTCACAATAAATACACTTTTGGCCACTCCCACTCTCTTGCTCACTTACCTCTCACAATAAATACACTTTTGGCCACTCCCACTCTCTTGCTCACATACCTCTCACAATAAATACACTTTTGGCTACTCCCACTCTCTTGCTCACTTACCTCTCACAATAAATACACTTTTGGCCACTCCCACTCTCTTGCTCACTTACCTCTCACAATAAATACACTTTTGGCCACTCCCACTCTCTTGCTCACTTACCTCTCACAATAAATACACTTTTGGCCACTCCCACTCTCTCGCTCACTTACCTCTCACAATAAATACACTTTTGGCCACTCTCACTCTCTTGCTCACTTACCTCTCACAATAAATACACTTTTGGCCACTCCCACTCTCTCGCTCACTTACCTTTCACAATAAATACACTTTTGGCCACTCCCACTCTCTCGCTCACTTGCCTCTCACAATAAATACACTTTTGGCCACTCCCACTCTCTTGCTCACTTACCTCTCACAATAAATACACTTTTGGCCACTCACACTCTCTCGCTCACTTACCTCTCACAATAAATACACTTTTGGCCACTCCCACTCTCTTGCTCACTTACCTCTCACAATAAATACACTTTTGGCCACTCCCACTCTCTCGCTCACTTACCTCTCACAATAAATACACTTTTGGCCACTCCCACTCTCTCGCTCACTTACCTCTCACAATAAATACACTTTTGGCCACTCCCACTCTCTTGCTCACTTACCTCTCACAATAAATACACTTTTGGCCACTCACACTCTCTCGCTCACTTACCTCTCACAATAAATACACTTTTGGCCACTCCCACTCTCTTGCTCACTTACCTCTCACAATAAATACACTTTTGGCCACTCCCACTCTCTTGCTCACTTACCTCTCACAATAAATACACTTTTGGCCCCTCCCACTCTCTTGCTCACTTACCTCTCACAATAAATACACTTTTGGCCACTCCCACTCTCTTGCTCACTTACCTCTCACAATAAATACACTTTTGGTCACTCCCACTCTCTTGCTCACTTACCTCTCACAATAAATACACTTTTGGCCACTCCCACTCTCTTGCTCACTTACCTCTCACAATAAATACACTTTTGGCCACTCCCACTCTCTTGCTCACTTACCTCTCACAATAAATACACGTTTGGCTACTCCCACTCTCTTGCTCACTTACCTCTCACAATAAATACACTTTTGGCCACTCCCACTCTCTTGCTCACTTACCTCTCACAATAAATACACTTTTGGCCACTCCCACTCTCTTGCTCACTTACCTCTCACAATAAATACACTTTTGGCCACTCCCACTCTCTTGCTCACTTACCTCTCACAATAAATACACTTTTGGCCACTCCCACTCTCTTGCTCACTTACCTCTCACAATAAATACACTTTTGGCCACTCCCACTCTCTTGCTCACTTACCTCTCACAATAAATACACTTTTGGCCACTCCCACTCTCTCGCTCACTTGCCTCTCACAATAAATACACTTTTGGCCACTCCCACTCTCTTGCTCACTTACCTCTCACAATAAATACACTTTTGGCCACTCCCACTCTCTTGCTCACATACCTCTCACAATAAATACACTTTTGGCCACTCCCACTCTCTTGCTCACTTACCTCTCACAATAAATACACTTTTGGCCACTCCCACTCTCTTGCTCACTTACCTCTCACAATAAATACACTTTTGGCCACTCCCACTCTCTTGCTCACTTACCTCTCACAATAAATACACTTTTGGCCACTCCCACTCTCTCGCTCACTTACCTCTCACAATAAATACACTTTTGGCCACTCTCACTCTCTTGCTCACTTACCTCTCACAATAAATACACTTTTGGCCACTCCCACTCTCTCGCTCACTTACCTTTCACAATAAATACACTTTTGGCCACTCCCACTCTCTCGCTCACTTGCCTCTCACAATAAATACACTTTTGGCCACTCCCACTCTCTTGCTCACTTACCTCTCACAATAAATACACTTTTGGCCACTCACACTCTCTCGCTCACTTACCTCTCACAATAAATACACTTTTGGCCACTCCCACTCTCTTGCTCACTTACCTCTCACAATAAATACACTTTTGGCCACTCCCACTCTCTCGCTCACTTACCTCTCACAATAAATACACTTTTGGCCACTCCCACTCTCTCGCTCACTTACCTCTCACAATAAATACACTTTTGGCCACTCCCACTCTCTTGCTCACTTACCTCTCACAATAAATACACTTTTGGCCACTCACACTCTCTCGCTCACTTACCTCTCACAATAAATACACTTTTGGCCACTCCCACTCTCTTGCTCACTTACCTCTCACAATAAATACACTTTTGGCCACTCCCACTCTCTTGCTCACTTACCTCTCACAATAAATACACTTTTGGCCACTCCCACTCTCTTGCTCACTTACCTCTCACAATAAATACACTTTTGGCCACTCACACTCTCTCGCTCACTTACCTCTCACAATAAATACACTTTTGGCCACTCCCACTCTCTTGCTCACTTACCTCTCACAATAAATACACTTTTGGCCACTCCCACTCTCTCGCTCACTTACCTCTCACAATAAATACATTTTTGGACACTCCCACTCTCTCGCTCACTTACCTCTCACAATAAATACACTTTTGGCCACTCCCACTCTCTTGCTCACTTACCTCTCACAATAAATACACTTTTGGCCACTCACACTCTCTCGCTCACTTACCTCTCACAATAAATACACTTTTGGCCACTCCCACTCTCTTGCTCACTTACCTCTCACAATAAATACACTTTTGGCCAATCCCACTCTCTTGCTCACTTACCTCTCACAATAAATACACTTTTGGCCACTCCCACTCTCTTGCTCACTTACCTCTCACAATAAATGTTCACTCACAATTTGTGTTCTATCGAAGAGTTTTAAAATACAAACTTTTAAACTGTCGCTCGTCCCATTGCTGGTGTAGTCGAGGTGTGTTAAAGGCTGAGAACTATAAACCGTTCGCCTCTACTGTCACCGCGTTCTGGATGTATGTATGTATCCCACCAAAAACAGAAGAAAACAAACCTTCTATCTGGTCTCTCTGGGACAGTCTGACCTTGTTGTCATGCACTTCAATGATATGATCATCCATGCGTTCAGGACATTCCAGTTACAGCCCTGTCGCAAGTTTTAGCACATCCGGTTATTAATGTGTGTCACATCAGAACAGATGATGGTAGATATGAGATGTAGGTGAAGAAGAAAATAGGAATGGCTAACAAGGCATTTAACGACATAATAAAATATAGTGACATCAGACAATTAACAAATACACTGAAAATGAGAGTCGTTAAGTGTTAGCGCACACACACACATATATATATATATGTGTGTGTGTGTGAGAATTGTATGTGCTGTTTGTTAAATAAACAGTATTGTGGTGGTGGTAATTGTTATTACATGTTGATGATCACATCAGAATTAGTTATCTCTACCAGTTCTTCCTTATTTGTTCTAAAAAAATACATCTTGTCTCCATCATAACCCTTAAGACTGAAATGATCGACAGGCCGGGTCACTTTCGTTGGGTCTAATAGGGAACGTGTGCTGGAATTAGACCCACGGAAGACAGGTCAATTTAACCCTCTCAATGAAAGAGCGTTGCTACCGTAATCCTGCTCAACCCTAGAGGAATCGCAGGTTTCAGACACTTGGTCATTGACTGACTAAAAAGCCCTCTATTGATTTGTTGGGTCTAATAGTGAACGGGTGCTGGAATTAGACCCTCGGAAGACAGGTCAGTTTTATCCTATTAATGACAGGCCGTTGCTACGGTAATCCTGCTCAATTCGAGAGGAGTCGCAGACATTTGGTCCACGTCCTAGGCTGATAAGCCAATGGCGCGAGGCTACCATGTGAGGGATTACGGCCGAACGCCTCTAAGCCGGAATCCTGCCCTAAATATCAGCACCACTGCGAGGGGAGGCTACGATATGGTTGGGACCTGGGGCTCGCGTCTCACCCGATCCGGTCGAGCCACAGAAAGAGGTCTCTGCCATCCGCCGATCAAAGCGGGCGGGAAACTGCTCGATATTCACCCCATACGGCGATGATGTGTGAAACCACTAGAAGAAGACTTAGTTCTCGGTCGGGGTGTCGAAAGCAGTAGAGCAGCCACCTCACTGCGAACTGCTGAGACTCAACCCTTGATTATGAGATGTCTGCACACCAGGCGAACAACATCTCCGTGCCATGACCAGGCTTGTCCCCTGGTTAAATGCACTCCTGTCTCGCTCTTTATCTCTGTCTGCTATCAGTCATCCCAATGGACGCAGAAGATATGCAGGCCAGCGGACATTGCACCTCTGTCCTATTGTGACAACGTCCCAGGTGGCGGGGAATGCTAGGCGTACCATCTCTGCAGATGAGCCGAGAAAATAAAGGGAGCAAAGAGATACCCCACTCACATGCATATGCTACGTTTCTGGCAGGACGTGACGATCCTGGGACACAGTCACACTGGACTGCCTCTCTTCCGGGATAGTACAAACTAGTACATAGTCCATCATATCATTGCCAAACCCCCTAGACACGAGTGGGGAAGACTCGGTAGTCCTGCAAGACAACTTCCCTAAGAGAGACAACTCTGACCAAAAACAACTGCTGCCTTGCAGATAGGCTGGGGACAGCCAAAGGCTAAGCTGGGCATCTCTACAGAAACGCCTGTTGAAATCGGATGCACTGAGCCACAGGCTTAACAAAATAAAACAGTGCAACGTATATCGCTGTAACCAGCGTACGATGAAGAAGTGTCCTATCGAAGAGTTTTAAAATACAAACTTTTAAACTGTCGCTCGTCCCATTGCTGGTGTAGTCGAGGTGTGTTAAAGGCTGAGAACTATAAACCTTTCGCCTCTACTGTCACCGCGTTCTGGATGTATGTATGTATCCCACCAAAAACAGAAGAAAACAAACCTTCTATCTGGTCTCTCTGGGACAGTCTGACCTTGTTGTCATGCACTTCAATGATATGATCATCCATGCGTTCAGGACATTCCAGTTACAGCCCTGTCGCAAGTTTTAGCACATCCGGTTATTAATGTGTGTCACATCAGAACAGATGATGGTAGATATGAGATGGAGGTGAAGAAGAAAATAGGAATGGCTAACAAGACATTTAACGACATAATAAAATATAGTGACATCAGACAATTAACAAAAAAACTGAAAATGAGAGTCGTTAAGTGTTAACGCACACACACACACACACATATATATATATGTGAGAATTGTATGTGCTGTTTGTTAAATAAACAGTATTGTGGTGGTGGTAATTGTTATTACATGTTGATGATCACATCAGAATTAGTTATCTCTACCAGTTCTTCCTTATTTGTTCTAAAAAAAAATACATCTTGTCTCCATCATAACCCTTAAGACTGAAACGATCGACAGGCCGGGTCACTTTCGTTGGGTCTAATAGGGAACGTGTGCTGGAATTAGACCCTCGGAAACTTGGGGCTAGTCTCTCGGTGGCTCGATTAACTTGCATCCAGTGTTCGATAAAGGAATTGACGGAAGGGCACCACCAGGAGTGGGAGCCTGCTGCTTAATTTGACTCAACACGCCAAAACTGTAAAATGACTGACAGACTGGGAGCACTTTCCTTGGGTCTAATAGGGAACGTGTGCTGGAATTAGACCCACGGAAGACAGGTCAATTTAACCCTCTTAATGAAAGAGCGTTGCTACCGTAATCCTGCTTAACCCTAGAGGAATAGCAGGTTTCAGACACTCGGTCATTGACTGACTAAAAAGCCCTCTATTGATTTGTTGGGTCTAATAGTGAACGGGTGCTGGAATTAGACCCTCGGAAGACAGGTCAGTTTTATCCTACTATTGACAGGGCGTTGCTACGGTAATCCTGCTCAATTCGAGAGGAGTCGCAGACATTTGGTCCACGTGCTAGGCCTTTTTCGGCCTAACACAACCGGCATTTTTTTAAACCGGAATTGCCTCACCTATGTGATCCAAATTTCCTTAGTTAGTCAAACTACACTAATACAGCTCGTTCCCAGTGCCACCACCTGGGTGGAGATTAGGGTCTTGGTCAGTTGTGTTTCGCGACCCTGATGCAAGCAGCCAACTATGAGTTTCTAGCTGCTGTCAACTCATTCATTGTGCTGCGTCTTTGGATCCAGTGTTTGATCAATTTGGTTATATCTTGCTTTCTCTCACATCTCCTGTCCGTGGGCAATTTATTCATGTTTAGTGACTGTACTACTGTTGCTTTCAGTTCCAGACCCCGTATCTCTTTATTGCCATGAACCCAATTGAACATTGTGCTCTAAACACATCCAAGCGATGGTACCTCACTCCTTCAACTCTTCGATAAAAGAAAACATTATTGTTCATTGTTATTTGGTGTCATATCTGTATTGGTATGTTCTAAGCACGTGCTTTCAAGTATGTAGCTTAATGACCGACCCAGTTCTGGATACAGCAGACGACCATCTATCAGTATTGTAAACCTCTCATTTTGAAACTTCCGATAACTCTAGCGAAAATTCACAAATTGTCCCCGCTAGACGGCGTATGTACTAATTTTCTCCCCAGCATGAGCGTCCGTATCCTGCCACGTGTCAACCCCACTTAAAATTCGTAATGTGTGCACATCTTGCGTGTTTTCCTTTTTTTTCCCCGTAGAGTTCTCATACCGATTTCTACCCGATACTCATTTGGAAATATCAAATTCATTGGAGGACGGCGTGCTGGGTTCGATCCCCATCACAGCACCGGCCGTTACCCTGGGGAAGCAAACCCTTATAAAATGCAGGAGGAAGCAGACCCTTACATAAAATGCATGCTGAAGTCGGATGCACTGGGCCGACAGGCGCAAAATAAAAACCACAGTGCAACGCACACCGCCTTGGGGAATAGATCAATAAGGCGAACGCCAAAGAAAAGAAAACCATTTTTTAAAAATTCATTGGAAACACATTTCTCATTTTTGGTGTCCGCGTTTTACTGTTGCACTACGAACATGCTTAGTCTGATTATATGTTAATCTAGAACTGCATGAACTCCGGCATGAGAGCACAGTAGTTGCACATGATGATGTTCATATCACATGTTATGAAGACCACTCTCTTTGTTCAGCCGTATGGACAGTCTTTTCTCTTGCTGTGTCCGCTGAAATGGGTGACTTCTGCGGTGATTTGTATTAAAGAGTAAGAAAATTGCGCCTTTTGTCAACCTCACTCTCTCGTCCTGAGCTATCTTTGGTCAGTGGCAAGATTTTATCGAGATGACTGGAGATAGCACAGGAAGCAGATTTTTCCTCAAGGTTTACTGCCGAAGCTTTTCCCGTATACAGGTATCCTGCAAGGCAGAGTAGGGGGATGACATATATTGTTTTTAGTCGTGTTTAAGTTAAGTGTCCGGAGGTTCGAGGCCACTATACCCACTATTCACTCATGCCCCAGTCAGCCCTCCTGCCCAGCAAGGATTGAGAGTCAGTGACGATAACGTTCCTTATTAAAGAGCTCCGCTTTAGCCACCTCAGAGCCGAGGTCACTGCCTTGATCTCCATTCTGATACTGGATGTTGGTGTAAAGAACGCACCGCTCCTTTCAACACTGACCCTGATTATCATTCTACCAGAGAAGCTACAGCCGGCTTTCCAGCCACGTAAAGTGAGTGAGCAAGTCCAGGTAACAGTGAAAAAAGCAAATGCAATGTTAGGTATAATAAAAAGAAATATTAAACATATGAGCAAGAAATTGATTGTCAAACTTTATAAAGCATTAGTTAAAACCAGATTGGAGTACTGTGTACAGGTGTGGAGTCCTTATCGTAGAGGAGATATAAACTTGCTGGAAAGGATACTGAGCAGCGCAAGAGCTGCTTTGGTCAGCGACCGATAGCTGACTGCTAGCGCCAGGGCCAGCAAACCAGAGCTGCCAAGACCGTTCTACAACTTCATGCGGTGATCCTGGATAACAGGCTGCAGCAGGACAGACTGGCTAAGGAGAAGGGATTGAAGAGGGAATGCTAACCCAGTACTCAAAAAATGTTTGCTGAAGTCGGATATGTTGGACCGAAAGGTGCAAATATCGCAGTCAAGCTGTAAACTAGGACTCAACGCATACCATTCTCTGGACTACATTCTGCTACTTAAACCCTTTCAGGGTTTGGTAGCGGGAGATTGAGAACGTACGAAGCCAAGCCAAACTTGCTGGAAAGGTTACAAAGAAGAGCGACAAAGCTGATAGTGGGATTTCAGAATTAAAGTTATGAGGAAAGACTCATAAAAACTGGTCTACATTTATTGAGAATAATTAGAGGTGACTTAATTCATGTTTATAAGTTGATCAAAGAAAAGGATAAATTAGGGCGAAGGGCGCCAATCTCGTGAAGTTCAGCCGTGTGAACTAGACCGTGAAAATACGACATAGGCTTAAGCGTAGTACTAATTCATATAGCCGATGCACAGGCCAGGATAATCGAAAGAAAACACTAAAAACGGACGAATTGACCAGTCCAAATGGAAAATAACGACACGTTTCCCTGAACACAAGTGTAAGTCGTCGACTAGTATGAATTCCAGGCAAATCCGTGGTCTGGCGGCTACCAGAGCAATGTAGACCCGCAGCCGGTGCTATCTTTGCCGCTCTTTGCACATATTCATATGCTGAAAGAATGTCCATTCATATTTGGCAGAAAGCATGTGACACCGTCCATTGGCTCTTTCCGTCTTGTCAGACAATAGTAAGTTGTGCTTTGAAACAAAATTGATGTGACTAGTTCATGACGATAACGAATGTGACTCGTAAAACCAATCGGAGCAGAGAAGCGTCTTCCATAGTTTGTGCAAGGAAAATCAGGCATGCTTGCGTCATCGCATGGTGTGGCACGCCTTCTCAAACGTTGAATCCTTAGCCTATCTGTAATCAGTATTCCAGGCCACAACATACTTTAGGTTCCCTCAATTCAATAAACTGACGAATGCACCTGTGGTGCTGATAAAAAGACTCCGAAACATCTGCTTCAGAATTGCCCGACATGCGAGAACCAGATAAATAATACGTGGTCATCACCAGTGTTAACATTAGACAAGCTATGTGGCAGTATCGACAGCCTCAGGATGACCGCTGCTTTCTTTGAACAAATTCAAGTCGACCCCTGACAGGGTACGAAGAAGAAAGGCACGGTCATCGCAGAGTCGCTGTAAATACACACACGCACGCACTCTCTCTCTCTCTCTCTCTCTCTCTCTCTCTGTCTGTCTGTCTGTCTGCAAATCCGTGAATTGGAGATTATATTACCCTAGTTCAATATCTTAGAATACATCAACAAGTAGCGAAGGATTCGTAAGCCAGTCAATGGTTTCTGGATACAGATAAACATACACGAATCACGTAAATTAATTCATTACTGATATTTACATCAGCATAAGCAGGAAGGTCTTACTTAGTCTGTCATTTATAGTTACATCAATAGAAACAGGGTCTCACTTAATCTGTCATTTATAGTTACATCAATAGAAAGGTCCCACTTAATCTGTAATTTATAGTTACATCAATAGAAACAGGAAGGCCCCACTTAATCTGTCATTTATAGTTATATCAATAGAAACAACAAGGTCTCACTTAATCTGTCATTTATAGTTACATCAGTGGAAACAGGGTCTCACTTAATCTGTCATTTATAGTTACATGAATAGAAACAACAAGGTCTCACTTAATCTGTCATTTATAGTTACATCAATAGAAACAGGGCCTCATGTAATGTGTCATTTATATTTACATTAATAGAAACAGCAAGGTCTTACTTTCTCTATCATTTATAGTTACATCAGCATAAACACGAAGGTCTCACTAATCTATTATTTATAGTTATACCAATACAAACAGGAAAGTTTCAACTAATGTTATCATGTATAGTTATATCAATACAAACAGGAAAGTTTCAACTAATGTTATCATGTATAGTTATATCAATACAAACAGGAAAGTTTCAACTAAAGTTATCATATATAGTTATATTAATACAAACAGAAAGTTTCAACTAATGTTATCAGGTATAGTTATATCAATACAAACAGGAAAGTTTCAACTAATGTTATCATTTATAGTTACATCAATACAAACAGGAAGGTTTCACGATATCTATCATTTATAGTTATATCAAAAAACACAGGAAAATGTTAAAGGTTAAAGGCGAGGAGTCGACTTCATCGCCGCAGGTCTCCCCAAATGGCTCCGTCACTAAATGCCCAATGCTTATAGTTACATTAACAGACAGACACTAAATGTCCAATGTTTATAGTTACATTAAAGTAAAGATAATTGCTTAAATTAGGCTAAAATTTGTCATTCCGTCCAAAAAAACTGGAAGGTATTGTTGATCCAAAATTTGGAACTACAAAATTCCCGACCTCATAGCAACCAGAAGCCGCCATGTGCGCTCAGTCCCGTTCATTGCTGAAAGTGCCGATGACAAATCACGAACTCTCTAGCTCCTGTAGTGCCTTCGAAATTTCCTGCTGAGTTGTCAGGTACCCATTTGCAGCGGGATCAACTGGGAGAAGCGTTCATATCAATTTTTTTTCAACTACGACAAGCCTGGTCTATCAAACAGTGTGCGACGTGATTTGTTGAGACGTTGGAAATGTAAACCAAGCTTCCAATCCATATGTCAGTCATAAGCTCCCCTATCCAATCGATCTAATTACTTCTCAAATGTACGTGTGACTGTTTCCAACGTTTGTGGGGAAGATTTGATTGGCTGACCGAATCACCATAAGTGGGTCAGAGTGGCACTTGGCACGAGACGCTGACCTGGATAACTATGAAATAATGTCGCTAAAAAAATGGGATCGTTCTGAATCTGAAACAAGGTTGGATAAGGTGAGATGGGGAGAAAGAGACGCACTGGTTGATAGGATGGGTTGTTGGGTGCCGGCGTTGATTGAGAGGACATATGTATGGGTTGGAGGGTTGGAAGGCCGATTGGAGAGGGATAATCTTTTATTGTTAAACTGCTATTGTTTCTTTCATATTTTTTCAGATTCAACTGACGGGCAGATCGTCAGCACTGATCTGCTAATATTTATTATTTCTTCAAAAGAAACTGGAAGGCATTAATCAAACCAATATTTATAGTTATATGAAAATAAACAAGGTATAAATTAAACCAGTATTTATAGTCGCATTACAAAGAAGTGATGAATCCTAAACTTGTCAAGTATTTATAGTTTTGTCAAAGTAGTCTGTCAACAAACACGTAAATTAGTCCAGAGTTTATAGTTATGTCAATACATGCAAACAGTCCAAATAGTTGTAATGTTGTGTGAAGCAGAATAAACACAATGCGGTTCTGGTAGACCCACAGTGGCCAAGTCTCTTTCTGCAGATAGCGATATGTTATTGATACTAATGGATACTAAAGGTTTCTTAAGTTCTCTGGTTGTACATACTTATGGCCATTACTAGCATAAGAGCAGTACCTTTCACGACCTTCATTTCTTCTTCTTCTTTCTTCTTCTTTTTCTTCTTCTTCTTCATCGTCATATTCTGTATAGTATGAGTATTAGGGCATTACCTGACTCCATATAGTATTTAGCATGTGTATTATGGTCTTCACTGACTCCACATTGTATAGTATGAGTATTAGGGCCTCAACTGACTCCACATTGTATAGTATGAGTATAAGGGTCTTCACTGACTCCACGTTGTATTGTATGAGTATAAGGGTCTTCACTGACTCCACGTTGTATTGTATGAGTATTAGGGCCTTCACTGACTCCACATTGTATTTATGAGTATTAAGGCCTTCACTGACTCCACATTGTATTTTTATTTTTTTTGCTTAGATGTTTGCCTCACTAGTTTCTACTGGCGGAGGCGCGCCATTTTCCACCCCAGACCGTAGTCCATTGGGCGATATCAGGACGCATAAACCAGTGCTTGGATGCATGTGTGGGTCTGTATGTACCTATGCTAGGTTTGTGCGCCCTGAGAAGCTAGCCCAACCAAAGTGCAATGGAAGGGCTTTACCACGAGGGCGCATGTGAAAGTTGTGAAAGGGTGTGACTGTAGGACAGAGTCAAATGAAACAGAGTGAGGTGAGAAGAGAGAGAAGATTGTATGCGTATTAGGGTTCATGATTCGTGATTCTAGGAACTAACATCATCACACAGGGGACATTCCCATAAGTTCTCCGTTCACCGTCCAAGCAGCGATCCAAGCGTGTTTATACTCAGTCTCAGTCAGGTGTTGATTTCGTGTGCTTTGGATATTTTCAGACAGGACAAACTGTTTCCACTCTCCCCTTGTCACTCCCGCATATGTCATCCTCTGCACATACAGATATGCATTATCGCGATCTTCTGTCCCTTTATCAATCTGTTGTGCCCATAACTGAGTATTAGGGCCTTCAGTGGCTCCACATTTTGATCCCACTATTGCAACTCTTTCCCTCATCATTTCAACGTATATATATACACACACACACGAGTATGTATTTTGTTGTTGGTACCAGGTCCATCTTGAGAGACAGTTGACTTTCAGCGCCAGAGATAGTCCTATGATATATGTTACTTCCGTTATGGTTTGACATATTTTGTGTCTGCAGTTTACCGTAGCCGTGTTCCTCCGGCCTATTCATTCTGAAGAATAGGTGATGCGTGATTTCACTTCAGCAAGTGTATGAGAGGAGTAGGAAGTTCCAAAATGGCGTGAGTTCTGTGACAGACAGTTCACGACGGGGTAGTGAACACAGAGTAGTGACCCTAGAATCGATTGCAGTCCTTGACACCCTCGTAACGTAAAATCGCCGATTGATTGTGTGAAAGGGATGTATCTCCGTACGGGACCTTCATTCGTTGATGAATTTATATTAGTTTTCACTCCTTCGCTGCTTCAAAAATGGATTACAGAACGCTGCTACTCTTTTATTTTTTTTGTTTTGCGTTCGCATTATTTCTCTATTCCTCAAGGCTGGGTGCGTTGCACTATGTTTTTATTTTGTGTATGTCGGCCCAGTGCATCCGACATCGGCATGCATTTTATGTAAGACTACTTCCTCTTGCAATTTCTAAGAGTTTGCTTTCCTATCGGTAACCGCTGATGCTGTGATTGTGGAAACGAACCCATCACCTTTGTTTTGTGAGACGTCTCACTTAACCACTAGCCCATGCCGGCCCCACTGTTGCTCCTCTTTGGCGCATATCAATAGCGGGGCGGCCATCTTTTAACTGCAATTATGTTCGTCTGCACAGTGATGGCATATGCAGGATGCTCTTGGCATCCTTAGCAACCAAATCAACAAGTTACAATACAAATGCATGGTTTTTCTCATTTCTGTCCCACTTTTAAGATTTTAATTTGTTTTTATATAGTTAGTAGTTATTGCCCAGGGGTCGCTTGAAACTTGCGGGATTTGATCGCCCATCGTTTCCGTTCATCGCTGTGAGAGGTGAGTGCCTTCATATTTTAACTACATCGTGTGTTTATATATATATATATATATATATATATATATATATATATATATATATATATATATATATATATATAAATGAAAAAGGTGATGGAGATGAGATGAGAAAGGTAAGATAATATATTTGGTAATAATTAAAATTCTCATTAGTACAAACTAAAGCAATTATCTAACACTCATTATTTGGAAATAATGAAATGAACACTCGACTGATATTACACAGCAGACTAATTCTAACTGAGTTTCGCTTTTGCAGAATCTTTCAAATAGCCAACTCCGTGTGCGTGGGGACCCATGTTCCGATCGAATATAAAATCCCAGACCACCTTAATCCAGGATGTGTGGTAAGGCAAGTTGTTGTAGTACTCCGGAGCCAGATCTTTTAGTTGTGGCAGGCGCCTGTATGGGATGTAAGGAAAGTCGTGGTGTTCATTGTGGTAGCCTACGTTATAGAGGATAAAATTGAGCGGGCCGTAGTAAGAGTGCGTTGCCTGGCCTTCTGTGAAGAGGTAGTGCTCCGATATGAAATGCCCGGCTAAAGGATGAAGCCCCAAGGCTAAGAGTGTACCGGCTATTAAGTAAACCACTGCTTTTATTCCGAAGAGATTGAAGATGACCAGATCAAAAATGGCTTGGACCAAGGTGTTGATCAGCTCCCATCCAGATAACGGTTTCGGGCTTTTGTAGAATGGTCTGATAGAGTGCAGGATTGGGTGAAAGATCAACCAGATTATTTTGGTCAAAGGGTGGCGAAAGAGAAAAGCCTCAAGGCGTGTTGGGATATCAACGTCCTGCGTCTCCTCGCCCAGGTACCTATGGTGGTCGGCATGATACTTCTTGTACGTTATAGCGAAGGGAATCCCAAGTGGAAGATTACACCACAAGCTGAAGATACGGTTCCAGTAGGCGAATTGTCCATGACCAAAGGCAAGATTATGTCCGACCTCGTGGATGGCTGATCCCAAGGAGTGGTTGAAGACACCGCCTATACAAAAAGCCAGGACAAACAGGGTCATCCAAGTCGCGTCTTGTATTAACCAGCACATAACGACTTGCGACATAACACAGGTGGATACAGGAACCACGATCCATGGATCGGGCCCCATAAGAGATTTAATTTCGGGATGTTTCTCTAGGATTTCCTTTCGCCGACATGTGTGGGGTTCTTCTGTGTATATCCAATCGTCGTCACTGCCTAGAATTTTACTATTCAGTGTAAGGAAACCCAAGAACCATTTACACGAGTCTGTGGATGCACGCTGACATGGAGAATCTTGTTTGTGACGTGGTGATGTTGTCTGTGCTGTTCCATTCAGGTGTCCATTCTGCTTTACAGTCATATTCGATAACCTGCATGTATGAAACAACATTCATTACTGCAAGGACATTTTGGACGCTTCAGGGGAGTAGCTAAGGAATGTGGCACCGGGTGGCAATCTTTTTCTACACGTTAATTTAATCATTATACAATTATGTATGTTAAGTTTAGTTTAGTTTAGTTTAGTTTAGTTGAAGAATCAACATCATTTCACACGGTTTAACCCATAAGTGCTTTGTTCTTCTCCATATTTTTTGGAGAATCTCAGCACAATGCACGAAGTCGTAGCACCGGCGAGGATCCCGTAGCACCGAAGAGGATCCCGTAGCACCGGAGAGGATCCCGTAGCACCGGAGAGGATCGCGTAGCACCGGCGAGGATCCCGTAGCACCGGAGAGGATCCCGTAGCACCGGCGAGGATCCCGTAGCACCGGCGAGGATCCCGTAATAAATTGGCTAGATTTTTAATATATTTTTGAATGTTGCCCGGGAAGTGGCCTACTCTTTTAGATTTCCAACTGCCGAGAGATTTTTAACATTCACGAAACTACATGTGCACCCGATCTCTACTACCCATAGATTCGGGAAAATACCAGACAGTCCACCAGAAACAAATCCGGGTCTCCATGGTGATTTGAACCCGCGACCTCCAGCACCCGATGCCGACGTCTTTTACCTCGAGACCACTAAGTCCCCTATAAATGTTAAGTTACATCATTTACCCCCTAGTTGCAATATAAAGCATAGGGCCCTACTACTGATCCATTTTAATGGAAGCCTGTTTCTAAGCATTTATAATAATTCACAGGTTCCTCTGTGTTTCACACTCCTCGCCACCACTTTTACTGGTGTTTATTAGTTTGGCTATTTCATTCGCAGTCACTCGGTGACTGCATGACTTCCTACTCCACTCGTACGCTTCCTGGAGTGACATGCATGTATTACCACACTTAACCTATATTCTTCGATGAATTTAGATAGGTTTTACCGTTTCGCTGCTTAAAAAAAACAGATAACAGAACTCTGTCTCTCTTTGGTGCATTTCAATAGTACTGCAGCCATCTCTAAACGGCCATTATGACGTCACGTGGCTCGTCTACGCCATTCAGATAGTATCGCTTCGCTGCTAAAAAAAATAGATAACAGAGCTCTGCTTCTCTTTTATGTATGTCAATAGTGCGGCAGCCATCTTCAAACGGCTACTACTACGTGACGTGGTGTTCGTCTGCACGGTGATACCGCCCACAGGACACTCTTGAAGTCCATAGCAACGGTAGTGCCAATTCAATGGCATTCTCTTCGTTTCGAATTTATATCGCGATATTAAGGCTTTCATTTGAACTGCGTGCGTGTGAGTGAACAAATCAATAGAGTATAATAATTTTAAAAAACAACTAAATCTGGCCTTCATTGATCAAGAGAAAGCCTTTGCTATGACCAACACGATTAAACTATGGATATGTCTGGATGAATACAGTGTTAGGGGAGAGCTACTAAACAATTTAAGAGCCATGTACGCCAACAGCGAAGGTGCGGTAAGGACAAGTGTCAGACGAACAAATTGATCCCCAGTGGGGAGCGCGGCGCGTCAAGGAGGTGTGCTATCCCCCTCTCTTATTCATCATCTATATGGATAAAATCACTCGACTGTCCAATCACCGTGACGAATCGCTCAAAGCATTGATGTTCGCAGACGACCAGAACTTCTTCTACAATAAACAAGAGGATTTACAACAACACATAACCTGCCTCGACTCAGCTTTCCCAGAGTATGACATGAAGATCAGCTATGATACGACATCAACCATGACAATCAAACGTCAACCGACCCAGCGCAGTTTCTATTCTGGTGGCAAAACCCTAAAGCATGTACGAGAATTTTATGTACGTGGGAAATGTCTTCGCTGACGACGGCAGACTGAACAGAGAGATAGAAAATATGAGGGACGTTCAAATCAAACCGGGACACTTTGTTTTAGTTCTGAATGGGTTATAGCGTAGTGGAACTACTATTATTAGTTAGGGGCACTTGTGTCCTATTACTGCTAGGTGGCCCATTTCTCATGGGGCCAGTCACATGGCATATAAATACAAATGGCGGACAATACTGTTAGTGCTTGCATGGAACAGCGTGTTGTGAAAGAAAGCATGAAACCTGCAGAAAGAAGACTGCAATCACAATACGATGACTCAGCCGCAGTAAGACACTTGAATGGTGTAAACGTTTTAGAGAAGGCCGTACATCCGTAGTGATCCGGGCTCTCAACCCACCGCAGTCATTCCTGTGAATATCTAGATTGTGAAACGCCTTATCCTGGAAAATCGACGCATAACCTGTTGTACAAAAGGCAAGTCTTTCTCTGAGTACAGTGAGCACTATTATTCATGAACATTTGCATTTTCGGAAGGTTTGATCACAAAGGGCGTCCTGCTCCTGCAAGATAACGTTCGACCTCACACACTCACCGCACTATGTGCATCTGCAGCAACTCGGCTGGGAGGTATTGCCACGTCCGCCTTACAGTCCAGACCTTGCTACAAGCATTTCAACACTGATGACGAAGTTGTTTTTTTTTGTTGTTTTTTTTTGTTGCGTTCGTCTTATTTCTCTAATCCTCAACGCGGGGTGCGTTGTGCTGTGGTTTTTATTTTGCGCCTGTCAGCCCAGTGCATCCGACTTCAGCATGCATTTTATGTAAGGGACTGCTTCCTCCTGCATTTTCTAAGGGTTTGCTTCCCCGGGTTAACGTTCGGTGCTGTGATGGGGATCGAACCCAGCACCTTCTGGTTGTGAGCTGTGTCACTTAACCACTAGCCCACGCCGTCCCCTTGGTGACGAAGTGAATCGGGCTGTCTTGGATTGGTTCAGATATACAGACAAATCTTTCTACGCCGAAGCTTTTCAAGCATTACTTAAACGCTGGGACACCCTACATAAACGTCGCAGAAGATTATATTAAAAAATAAATGGAGCTTTGACTACTTGAAAATAATAATTTTTCTTCTTTTAGAAAAAGTCCCGGTTTGACTTGAACGCCCCTGATATAATTAAAAAGGCAATTAAGGTGCACTACCAGCTAGCACGAATACCGAAACACTCACTATGTCCACTACTGAGACACTGATAAACAAATTCATCATCCTTCGCTATGTTTTCAGTGTCAAACTTGGGCCCCTATTTGAAAAGCATACACGTAAGATCAAATCATGTGAGATGCGCTATGTAGAAAGCGTGACAGAAGTCAGCATTCGCGACAAAATTCCTAGCAGCACGCTGAGGAATACGATGGGGGACAGCATCAGTTAACTACTATATTGAAGCTGAGAACGAGAAGACTATAGAAGCACAGACGACTAGGGGTTTTGACATTAACAAGGGTAGAGTATTATCAAACTGCAGAGAAGTCATTCTACGTGGAGGATACTAGGCCACGAGCGAAAGGTCGACCTCGGCAGGCGATGATGGATCGAAGGGATCAAAGAAACACTCCAAAAGTTCAACATGTCGGCAGCGCAAACCTCCCACCTAGCACAGGCCTCCCACCTAGCACAGGCCTCCCACCTAGCACAGGCCTCCCACCTAGCACAGGCCTCCCACCTAGCACAGGCCTCCCACCTAGCACAGGCCTCCCACCTAGCACAGGCCTCCCACCTAGCACAGGCCTCCCACCTAGCACAGGCATCCCACCTAGCACAGGCCTCCCACCTAGCACAGGCCTCCCACCTAGCACAGGCCTCCCACCTAGCACAGGCCTCCCACCTAGCACAGGCCTCCCACCTAGCACAGGCCTCCCACCTAGCACAGGCCTCCCACCTAGCACAGGCCTCCCACCTAGCACAGGCCTCCCACCTAGCACAGGCCTCCCACCTAGCACAGGCCTCCCACCTAGCACAGGCCTCCCACCTAGCACAGGCCTCCCACCTAGCACAGGCCTCCCACCTAGCACAGGCCTCCCACCTAGCACAGGCCTCCCACCTAGCACAAACCAGAAGTCTACGTATACGTCCTTGATGTGACGACGCAAGGCGAGAGCCGTAGGTCAAAAGAAGAAAGAAAAGGCGGGTATGTGTGTGAGGGAGAAAGAGTGAGTGTGTGTATGTGTTTGTGTGTGTGTGTGTGTGAAAGAGAGAGAGTGCGTTTGAGAAAGAGTGTGTGAAAGAGGGAGGGTGCGTCTGAGAGAGAGTGTGTGAAAGAGGGGGGGAGGGTGTGTGTGTGTGTGAAAGAGAGAGAGTGCGTCTGAGAGAGAGTGTGTGAAAGAGGGAGGGGGTGTGTGTGGGGGGAGAGAGAGGGTGCGTGTGAGAGAGAGTGTGTGAAAGAGGGAGGGTGTGTGTGGGGGGAGAGAGAGGGTGCGTGTGAGAGAGAGTGTGTGAAAGAGGGAGGGTGTGTGTGGGGGAGGGGGGAGAGGGTGCGTGTGAGAGAGAGTGTGTGAAAGAGGGAGTGTGTGTGTGGATGGGAGAGAGGGTGCGTGTGAGAGAGAGTGTGTGAAAGAGGGAGTGTGTGTGTGGGGGGAGAGAGGGTGCGTGTGAGAGAGAGTGTGTGAAAGAGGGAGGGTGTGTGTGGGGGGAAGAGAGAGGGTGCGTGTGAGAGAGAGTGTGTGAAAGAGGGAGGGTGTGTGTGGGGGGGGGGAAGAGAGAGCGTGAGTCTGTGTGTGTGGGGGGGGGAAGAGAGAGCGTGAGTCTGTGTGTGTGTGGGGGGAAGAGAGAGCGTGAGTCTGTGTGTGTGGGGGGGGGGAAGAGAAAGCGTGAGTCTGTGTGTGTGTGGGGGGGGGGGCAGAGCGTGAGTCTGTGTGTGTGGGGGGGGAAGAGAGAGCGTGAGTCTGTGTGTGTGTGTAGAGGGGGGGGGGAAGAGAGAGCGTGAGTCTGTGTGTATGTGTGGGGGGGGGAAGAGAGAGTGTGTGTGTGGGGGGGAGAGCGTGAGTCTGTGTGTGTGTGGGGGGGGGGGAAGAGAGAGCGTGAGTCTGTGTGTGTGGGGGGAGGGAAGAGAGAGCGTGAGTCTGTGTGTGTGGGGCGGGGAGGAGCGTGAGTCTGTGTGTGTGTGGGGGAGGAAGAGAGAGCGTGAGTCTGTGTGTGTGTGGGGGGTGGAAGAGAGAGGGTGCGTGTGTATGAGAGATAAATAGCGTGTGTGTGAGAGTGTGTGTGTGTGTGTGAAAGAGATATAGTGTGTGTGTGAGAGTGAGTATGTGAAAGAGAAAGTGTGTGTGTGACAGAGTGAGTGTGAGAGAGTATGAGAGAGAGTGCGTGTGTGTGAAAGAGATATCGTGAGAGTGAGTATGTGAGAAAATGTGAGTGTGAGAGAGAGTGTTGGAAATAGAGAACGTGTATGAGATACAGTATGAGAGAGAGTGTGCGTGAGAGAGAGAGTGAGTGTGTGTGTATATGTGAAAGAGAGGATGCGTGTGTATGAGAGAGAGTGTGTGTAAGAGAGATATAGTGTGTGTGACAGAGTGAGTGTGTGAAAGAGACAGTGTGCGTGTGAGAGCGAGAGAGAGTGTGTATGTGTGATAGAGTGTGGGAGAGAGAGTGTGTGGGAGAGAGATATAGTGTGTGTTAGAGAGAGAAAGTGTGTGTGTGTACTTCACGGGGCTAATTGTGTGTTAGTACACTGATACCGAAATGCTAGACGCCACTGTAACATGTCTAGGCGCCTTAGGAACCTGGCGTCCATGATTTGTCGTGCCTTGTTAAAGAAACTGTAAGGTGTCAAAGGAAAGAATGTTCTTCTTATTATTATTCTTCTTCTTCTTATTCTTCTGCTTCTTCTTCTTTAGCTTTCAGAACACAACTTGAACATATCTAAAGACAGCAGTGGTTGACAAGCGAATATTGGTATCTCCAGAGGTCTTGTCCAGGAATGGTATCGGTCGTTTTCCAGACGTCCCTTCACTGTTTCTCGTATGTTGGACACTTGTTACAAAACCGTTTCTAGGTCAATCCAGGTGTTTGAAGAATACCGCCCCCCATCCTTTTACTACCATAACTCTCTCCCCATGTCATCCAGGCACGAAGAATTAATGTATTAGATATAAAATAACTTGTATTCAACTTGTATAATATAATATTAATAGTAACTTATCTGTTTTATATGAAACATGAATTGCACTGAAATAGAAGTTCAAAACCTACCTCATGATCGAATATCAAAAATAAATAATTAATAGTACCACTAAAAACATCAACAGAACCACAATTTTTTCTCTATTTCATTTTTTTATCCTAATTTGCTCAATTTTTTCGCTGTTTTATTTCAAATTTAAATTTGTTCCGCCCATTTCCCGCCCCTAAAATGTTGCCGCCCTAGGCAGTCGCCAAGTCTACCCTAATGGTAGAAACGGCCCTGTCAGATGCTCATCGGTCATTTTATCAATGCCACAGACACATTCATCTGTTGTATTTCCCATGCTTAGTTCGTATCTCAATCTATTGTGACGTGGACGGAGTCTAAAGGTTACTGTTCACCTTTGTTGAGTTGGTAATATGCATCATTTGGTTCTTGACCTCTTAGCTCTGGTTCCCACTTGTTCCTGTATCTGCACCTAGTAAACTTCTTGACCTCTTGACTAAAAGAACATTAGTTGCCCCTCTTAAGCGATGATGGCGACATCCTCAGACGGTTTTGTCTTGATGACGTAACTTGATGATGTAGCTTGATGACGTAACTTGATGATGTAGCTTGATGACGTAACTTGATGATGTAGCTTGATGACGTAACTTGCGCTGTTTTGCGATTGTAGTGAGGAAGATACTACGTTTGTCCTCAACCTCACTCTCTGGTTCCGAACTACATTGGAGCAGTGGCAAGATGATAAGAAGAAACGACTGGAGGTAATTCAGTATGCAGGCACTCTAGTCCCACTTTCTTTGAAACCTGTGGGCTATTTTCATGGCAGCATGGCTAACGAGGTGAGGGATCGACGTGATCCCCATAGTAATAAGAGGTACGCAGATGAGGCCAAGCAAAGCACAACCACATGGATGACCCCGGTCTACCTTCATCAGCATGCTCGGGATGTGAGGAAAGCTAAAACAACCCGCCCCTTAACATCCTTTTCAGGGCGTACAAAAGGGTGAACCTACTCATTGTGAGCATTCGAAAGAACTGTATGAAAGATTTCAAAATCGATCTACAATAATCACTGCATCATTCAAGAAACAGAATACAAGGAAGGAAGATTGATCCATCAACCGTAGCTTATCAAATGTCACAATTAATTGCAAGAATTGGTTAAAGTCATAACAATGAAGAAACTCTGTTAATACCACCAATAAAAGAATTGATCTGAATAGTAAAGCATTAGGATTCAAAGGAAGTTTCAAAAACGTTAACCCTTAGCGATTCGACAGTGAGACGACGCTTTGACGAAATGGCGGTTTATGCTGACAATTAACATAGCTATTTTTAAAAAAAAAAATCATCTTTTCCCATCCAGTTGTACCAGTCTACCATTGCTGATAATAATGTTTCAAATATATGGCATATGTGCGGTATCTTGATGAAAACAATACACTGCAATAAGAAATATTACTCACTTTAAATCTGATTTATACAACAAGATTATCAATATTTACTGCGGTGAAATTGTACTTTTCAAAAAATGATATACCCTTTAACAATTGAATTGAATATACCACTGACATGGCGCCATCGATCATTGGCAACTATCGTTGGTTTATGGTTTATTTGAAGGAGATCTTTTGTGTATTCAGTATGTGGTACATAGACAACATCTTGTAGATAAACATTTGAGTACAAGCCTGCATTCAACCTAATGTTCAATAATTAGGATTATGGTAACACACAGTGAAAATGAGAGCCATATAGTCCTGCTGACAGATGCTCTCGCCGTAGTCACAGCGCTAAAAAGCCAGAAGAACACTGAGCTTAATGACTTAAGAGCAGCACTCTGCAAACTGTGCCAGCAGTCCGCACCAAAAAGGGTGGTGGTACAGTGGGTTCCGTCACACTGCAACATCCAAGGCAACGAGGAGGCAGACAGACTGGCAAAAGAAGGTGCAAGGCTACCACAAACAGATACCAGTATGACGTACGAAGAGTCAAAACGGCTTATCAAAGCCAGATACATGACCAAATGGGAAACCGAACATACTGGTTACACCAAAAACGATGCCTATTACCAGTTGAACCGAAGAGAGCAGGTCGTTGTCTTAAGACTTCGCACTGGCCACAACAGACTGAGGTACCACCTATTCAACAAATTGAAGATAGGGTGTACCGACGAATGCCCGTGCGGTACTGGTAAAATGACCACTGAACATCTGCTGCAGAACTGCCCGACATACGAGGATCAGAGAGAGCAGATGTGGCCATTGCCAGTGGAACTGCAAGACAAGCTGTATGGTAGTGGCGAGAGTCTCAGGATGACCGCCGCTTTTTTCGAGAAAATAATGGTTACTGTCTGACTGTGTACGCAGAAGAAGAAGAAGAAGAAGAATAATTAGGATTATGAATAAGATCAAATCTAATGTCAAAAAGGATTTCATGTTTTAACAGCTGTGCAAGGACATTAATGAGCAATATATTAAGTTACTGTTACACACAGAAGTTTCCTGGCTTTCAGAACGCACATCCTTGACTCGCTTTATTGAGTTATATGAGAGCGTCATACAATTTTTTTTAAAGTGAAAATACAGCTGGTCTCTGTCAACAATTACAAACAATAAAACATTTGGCAGGCACTTTTCAGAAATTTAAATAAATTAATTTGCAACTTCAAAAAGACAATATCATATTAATAAGCTGTAAGGCCGTTGTGTCGTTATTTTAAAGAAAAACTTGATCTTCTCCATCGCAATACTCTGAAAAGTGAATTTCACTTGTTTTCGGAAGTGTCATAAAAGATTATGTAACCCCGGAGGAGAAAGGTTCAGTAGACACTGTGATGAACTTAAATCGGATATGGAAAAAGGATGTTGCGATATTTGGAACTTGAAAGTGAATGATTGGACGAAAGTGTATGATTGGATGAAAGTGAATGATTGGACGAAAGTGAATGATTGGATGAAAGTGAATGATTTGATGAAAGTGAATGATTGAATGATAGATCATTTTACTGCAGTGGTTGCAGAGGATGATGTAACATGCCAAAAAGATCTATTGGATGGTCAATCCTTTTACTGCAGATCTTGCGGAGACTGATATAACATGCCAAAAAGATATATTGGATGGTCAATCCTTTTACTGCAGATGTTGCGGAGACTGATATAACATGCCAAAAAGATATATTGGATGGTCAATCCTTTTACTGCAGATGTTGCGGAGACTGATGTAACATGCTAAGAAGATCTATTGGATGGTCAATCCTTTTACTGCAGATGTTGCGGAGACTGATGTAACATGCCAAGAAGATCTATTGGAATTTAAAATAAGATGAAGGGAGTCAATCGAATTTTATTAATGGTGGATACACAAAACTGTGGCAAAACAACAAAAATGCCTGCCTTATATCCAAATATGTGGGAAATGATATTTAATTTACTGCTACCCGGTCTCTACCTCAAATCTAGCGGAATCGGCTTTTAGTGTTGTGAATCATATTGTCACCAAACATAAACAATGTATGAAATTCACTGAAAGAAAAAGACTTTTGATTATTCGTTACGAAAATCGAACCAGACATCCAACATTACGTTGCTCTGTATCAGGTTTAGGGATCTCATTAATGGAAGGTAAACTTGATTTATTTTTATTGTTTTATGTAGGAACATTTTTTTCAGTTTATATCATTCTGGGAGGTAAGGCATATTCACACTCACGAAAGTTATAAAAGTGAACGCCAAATAATAATAATTCGTTCATCGTCGCCGATAAGGACCACCAACATCATCATGTGTCATAATGCCACATTGAGAATATGTGTGTGTGATCATGACTGATCAAGCCAATTCGTGCCTGCAAAAGTCTATGACACGACTGGCAAACGTAGTCAGCGGTTGTCTCTGATATTTTCTCTGCTCTTAACTTCCTGATTGCACGTCTATCCTGGGCTGCCTGGATACAGAGGCCCTCGCTGAGTTCAACACCGTAGTTGACCGTGCTCTTCCATGTTGAGCGGTTGTGAGCCAGGTTCTCCCAGGTGTTAATATCTATTTGACAGCACTTGAGGGACTCCTCTGAAACGCTTTTTGGACGTCCTTATGAGATCATTATCCTTCTCTCAGTTCGCTGTACAGGATCCTCTTCGCTTGACATTCCGGCAAGGTGGCCAGCCCATCACAATTGAGATTTTTGCAAAAGTGCATGAATACTTTACATGTTGGCTCTGGACAGCACTTCGGTATCTGTGATATGGTCCTGCCAGCGTATATGCAGTTTGCGTCTAATACAGTTCATGTGAAAATGATTTAACTTCCTCGTCACCAGCGTCGACAGTCCAGCTCTCACACGCGTAGAGCAGGGTGGGGGCAATGACGGTTCCGACAAATCTATCTGCGCTGAAGTTTTTCAAGCATTATTTAGACGCTGAGATAAGTGCATAAACGTTGCAGAAGAGTATATCGAAAAATAAACGACATTTTGACTGCTTGAAGAAAAAAAATTCCCTGTTTTTTGGGTCTTTTTTTGGGCGTTTGCCTTATTTTCTCTAATCCACAAGGCGGTGTGCGTTGCACTGTGTTTTTATTTTGCGCCTGTCGGCCCAGTGCATCCGACTTTAGCACGAATTTTATGTAAGGGTCTGCTTCCTCCTGCATTTTCTAAGAGTTTGCTTCCCCGGTGTAACGGCTGGTGCTGTGATGGGGATCAAACCCAGCACCTTCGGGTCGTGAGCCGTGCCACTTAACCACTAGGCCACGCCGTCCCCAAATTCCCGGTTTGACTTGAACGCCCCTGGTATATTGCGAAGTATTGAAATCAAACCCTGATCCAGTAGAGAAAATCCACTGAGAGAACAGAGCAGAAGTTTGCACAACCAGCGGACAACGGTAACAATCAGTATTTACAATCTTCATAATTTATTGTAAGGGCCTTGAACACCTATAGTCCTGCCCGAAGTGCAATGATGTCCATTTTTACGAGACCAGAATATTACCACCCGATCCAGAAGTTAGTGTTGACCCCCACGAACTGACCGGATATAACTCAACGCGAATATGATGCAGCACTTTGAGCAGTTCTGATTGCCTTCATTATTTGTGGTGTTTACTGACAGATAACTCTTGGACGGAGACGTACGGCCTGGGCCCAGATCGTACTTGTGTCCCATGTGTTTATTCTATCTTCTCGTTGTGTTTATCATCTGAATTTATTACATTTGCTCAAGAAATCATTAATTGCTGTTGTTGTAACTCGTTTTGCTATATGTCGTTACAAATGAGTCAGTGAGATAGTGCCATACTTTCTTCTTCTTCTTCTTTCTCTTCTTCTTAAAAATGGGCCTTCATTTATTTCAAAAGAAAAAATGCTTTTCAAAACATTTTTTTTCCACAAAATAATGTGTTTTGTTTTAGTGAATAAAAATGCGCATGTTTAAGTTGCGTAGGTGTAAGAAAATAATTTGCTTATAGTAGTTTAGTTTAGTTTAATTTAATTTAGTTTAATTTAGTTTAGTTTAATTTAGTTTAGTTTAGTTTAGTAATTACACAATGTTTAACCCATAAGTGTTCTGTTCTTCTCCATATTGTTTGGAGAATCTCAGCACAATGGACGGAACTGCGTAGCACCGGCGAGGATCCCCTAATAGATTGGCTAGAATTTTAACATCATTTTGAATTTTGCCCGGGCAGCGGCCGTTAAGCCTACTTTTTTTCTATTTCCAACTGCCGATGGATTTTTTACGTGCGCCACACTGTACACGGACATCCGATCTCTAATACCCAGATATCCTGGGAAATACCAAAAAGTCGACGTGAATAAATTACTGTCTCACCGTGATTTGAACCCTCGACCTCCAGCACCCGAGGCCGACGTCTTAACTTGAGGCCAGTCAGTTGTATTGCTTACCGGTACTGAATTTAGTGTCAAGTTATTACAATTTTCGAAAAATATTATATTTAATAGACGAGGGGAAGTCAGTAAGTAGGTCACAAACTGATATGGGATAGCTTGAGATCGTAATTGGTGATGTCTAAGAGTATCATTGGACGATCAAAGCCATACAACACAAAGACGTCAGTCCTTCGTTAACAGATGACTACAAAGGATAATTGGCAGAACATAGTGAGGAACAAAGACATGTGGGAAAGGAGCCAACAACAGCTGCTGTAACAACATTTTAAGGGAATAAAATATTCTACGGAAGGCACATGCCAACATAGCCAGATATGCTTTTATATAGAATCCTCAAGGAAAGAAGGTAATTCCCCCAAAATACACGGAGAAAAGAATGTGAGAAAAAAACAGAGATGAAATTATTACACCCGTGGAGAGATAGAAAGAGTAGCTTAGGGCTGTGTGTTCTGGCAATGGCCCATGCACCGAGGGGAGCGACGAGTTTTGATTGATTGGTAGGAAGGTGTCATTAGGTGGCAGCGACATCCAACTTGATGATTACTCTAGGTAGCAAACACTGCGTGTCGCATGCGCTTGCGTCCGTGCTCACAGTGTACAATCACAGAGCAGTGTGCTTTTGTGGGATGTTTTGTGTGTGGAGGGGGCAAAGTGATTTTCTGCAAAGGATATTACTAAGGAAAAGTTTCCAGCTTACGGTGACAAGTGTTTGTCGCATACAACAGTACATAGCCGACCGTATCGATACATTTTCTCAATGACATTCAGAAATTGCTGATGAGGCTCGAGATGGTCGTCCTGTTCAGGTTGTAAAAGAAGTCTATGTGCGACGGGTGAAAGAGATGATTTGATCTAACAGGAGAGTAACGATGGACAGTGAAAATGGGTGTCGTGTGGTTTAGCCTGCATCATAATGACGAGGAGGTTAGACGTGAAGTGCAAATGTGGATGAGACAGCAGACCAAAGACTTCCATGCTGCAGGTGTGATGAGACAGCAGACCAAAGACTTCCATGCTGCAGGTGTAGTGCACTGATTAAGCGATGGAATAAGTGTATCAATGTTGGTGGGAATTATGTTGAGAAATAAGGGACAATGTAAGTGCGATCATAAATGGTTTTGATGTTCGTTTCTCATTTAAAATTAAATATCTGATATTCAATTTAAGGCTGCTAAGCGAGAAATATCTAGAACAGCAGTAAAAACTGTTTCACGTGTTTGTTGATTTTAAGAAGGCGTTTGATAGGTTATGGAATAAAGCGCTATGGGCAACCATGAGGATGTATAGAATCAAGAGAAATATTATAAAGGTCATTGAACACCTATATGACAAGGCGTCTAGAGTAGTTCTTGTGAGTGGGAGGCGAGGGGACTGGTTTCGCACATCAGTTGACGTGAGATAGGGTTGTACACTCTCTCCAACTCTTTTCAATATATTCCTTGAGGGAATTATGAGTGAAGTACTTGGAAGTCACCATGGTACCGTCAAGATAGGAGGCCGAACGATTACCAATCTTCGTTTTGCAGATGACATCGACGGGTTGATGGGTTCAGAAATAGAACTCCAGGAATGGGTCAGAAGGCTAGATGAAACAGTTCTTGACTCTGGTATGGAGATAAACGCTGGAAAGACTAAATTAATTACCAACAACGCCGAGGGCTTCAACAGAAGGATAAAAGCTAATGGCATAGAATTCCAAGTGGTTGACCGTTTTAAATATCTGGGTTCAATTAACAGTGATGAAGGATCAAAATGTGAGGTGTTGGCCAGAATAACACATACAATAGCTGCGCTTGCACGGCTTATCAAAATCTGACAAGATAAATGGTTAGCGCTATGCACAAAAATCTAATTAATTCGTACATTGGTCCTGTCAATATTCATCTATGCTTGTGAGACATGGACAGTTACAGCTGACCTTCAACGAAGGACACATACCTTGGAGATGAGATGTTTCCGAAGATTTGTAAACGTCACGTACAAAGATCGAGTTACAAATGAGGAAATACGAGATAGAATTACAACAGCAATAGGGCTTTTTGAAGATCTCTTGGCAACTGTCAAAAGAAGGAAACTCGCTTGGTAAGGAGATCAAATGGTCTTGCAAATACGATCCTCCACGGGAAGGTGCAAGGCAGACGACGAAGAGGCCGTGCCAAAAAGAGATGGGAGAACAGCATAAAATAATGGACCAATCTCCGACCAGAAGAGTCACAGGCAGCGGCCGCTGGCAGAGAAGAGTGGCGTGGGGTTGTGAGGATGTATTCATGTGTACCCCAATGACCTCACCGGTTAAGGGATGACCTGACCTGACCTCATTTAGTTTTTTTTCCTATTTTTAAATAAATATGTGTGATTTATTTACTGACTTGCACTCAGAGTTATGGCGTCCCCATTGACAGTTTAAGGGTCACCATTGCTGTGATGTGTTTGGGGCACAACGTAAAATTAAACTGAACCTGTCCGTAACAACAGTGGCGTCACAATCGCAGATCACGTGTGGTAAAAGTCGACGAAATTGGAAAATTCCTAAATCAAATACCAAGTGAAAAGGTTCCCTTGACACAAATATTGGTCACAGTTAAGAGTACACTGATTAAATGTGAGATTAATCTTACCAGAACAATTGAGATTAAAGCAAGTGACACGTTTCAGTGGTGGATAATAAGATACGTATGTTCTAGAACAGTTTATCATTGGTAGAGCATCAGATCGCACACGTTTCGACTAAACTGTATTTCTCAATGGTTTTTCTCAATGATGGGTTTGTTTCTGTAGTGCGGAAAGTGTATCATTAAAAGGGCAAAGTGGGTCCTGATAGGGACACAAGTGAGTCATGAAAGGGAACAAAGTGTCGTGGAAGACGTAAAAGTGGGTCAAGACATGGACAAAGATGAGTCATTAAAGGCACAAAAGTGAGTCATGAAAAGAACAAAGGTTGGTACTGAAAGAGACACAAGTGGGTACTGAAAGAAATACAAATGGGTCCTGAAAGTGACACAAGTTGGTACTGAAAGGGACAAGTGAGTTCTAAAAAGGACATAAGTGGGTCCTGAAAAGGACACAAGGGAGTTCAGAAAGGGACACAAGTGGGTACTGAAGGGGATACAAGTGGGTCTTGAAAGAGACAAGTGGATACTGAAATGGACACAAGTGGGTCCTGAAAGGGACAAGTGGATACTGAAATGGACACACGTGCGTACTGAAAGGGACACAGGTGGGTACTGAAAGGGACACAAGTGCGTACTGAAAGGGACACAGGTGGGTACTGAAAGGGACACAGGTGGGTACTGAAAGGGACACAGGTGGGTACTGAAAGGGACACAAGGGGATACAAGTGGGTCTTGAAAGAGACAAGTGGATACTGAAATGGACACAAGTGGGTCCTGAAAGAGACAAGTGGATACTGAAATGGACACAGGTGGGTACTGAAAGGGACACAAGTGAATACTGAAAGGGACACAGCTGGGTACTGAAAGGGACACAAGTGCGTACTGAAAGGGACACAGGTGGGTACTGAAAGGGACACAGGTGGGTACTGAAAGGGACACAGGTGGGTACTGAAAGGGACACAGGTGGGTACTGAAAGGGACACAGGTGGGTACTGAAAGGGACACAAGTGCGTACTGAAAGGGACACAGGTGGGTACTGAAAGGGACACAGGTGGGTACTGAAAGGGACACAAGTGCGTACTGAAAGGGACACAGGTGGGTACTGAAAGGGACACAGGTGGGTACTGAAAGGGACACAGGTGGGTACTGAAAGGGACACAAGGGGATACAAGTGGGTCTTGAAAGAGACAAGTGGATACTGAAATGGACACAAGTGGGTCCTGAAAGAGACAAGTGGATACTGAAATGGACACAGGTGGGTACTGAAAGGGACACAAGTGAATACTGAAATGGACACAAGTGGGTACTGAAAGGGACAAGTGGATACTGAAATGGACACAAGTGCGTACTGAAAGGGACACAAGTGAATACTGAAATGGACACAAGTTAGTCATGAAAAGGACAAAAGTTAGCCATGAAAGGGCTCAAATGGGTCCTGAAAGGGACAAGAGGTTGTTTCTGAACAGAACGGTGAGTAAAGATCACGGAATTCAGACTATCAGCCTGGCTCTCACAAGCTTGCAACAATCGTCGGAGGGGACACCGAGCAACGGAAACACTACAGTTAACATAAACATGCACACATACACGCATCCCTAGAATTATTGATACGTCCTCATATAACCTAAAGGACTGCGTCAGGCGTTGATAAGGTCGTGTCTCTCACAAACAAGAAAACAAAATATTTGACAACCAACAGCTGTAATAGTGGTACAGCACTCACTGTTCGTCGCAATGGTACTGGAAACGAATGCCGCTAGCTGTACGTTCCATTTGACCCAGTTTGTAATGGATAACTGACATGCGAATAATGAAGTCAAAGGCAAAGAGGATAGAAACTGGCCACCCTACCTCAGACAAACCTTGACTTAGTATACGGAGGTCTCTAACAATTTCATTCCCCGACAGTAGTGTAACTACTATGGGACAAACCTTGACTTAGTACACTGAAGTCTCTAACTCTAACAACTTCATTCCCCGACAGTAGTGTAACTACTATGCAACAAACCTTGACTTTAACTCTAATGCGGCCCTTTGCGTTCGAAATTCAAGCGTTCCTTGATCCATAAACTATACATCATTCGGCCCTTGTCGTGCCTTAAGTTTTAGATCCCTTTTATAAACATTCTTAACAACTGTTTTCGAAGTTTATAAATGTAAATTATAGTCTTTAATTATTGAAAACATACAGCCATCGTCAATGCTGCTCAAAGCCGCTATTTATATTCACTTAATTGTCCGTTTGGTGCAAGTGTTCAGTTAAGACTTGTCTATTTTTGGCCTGGCGAGCTCTTTCAGTCACAGAAAGTTATTAGGTTGCACCAAGACAACACTATAGGATTTTTTTACTTCACCGTCTGCGATTTTCCCCCGCTATTAGAATGTCGATCTGTACGCAGAAGCAGATCTACTTAAAACCTACTGTATGCGTTTGTTCAAAGAATGGTTTTCTGATAACTTAGTCACTGCAGCATTGGTTAGCAAATTCGAATTGTCGCTTTTGAAATGAGCATTGAAAAAATACCCACCTAAGTTGGAAACTTGCTCCTAATATGCGTCAAGATGCCACATATGTACTGCGGTTGATAAGCACAAAACAGAAAGTGTGTTTGGTGTTTGAATTGTCACATCTGGACGAGATCAAAACACAATGATAAGAGACAGGACCCGCTGGAAAAACCGGTTTCTCCATACACCTCTCTATTGTGACAAGGCACGTGATCAGTCCTGAAACTGGGACCGGGGTTCTCAAATTAGAATGATGGCGTTCGACGAACGATTGTGTTGATTCGCGTTAACGTTCCAAGTGAAGCATAGGGCCACCACTACAGCTAGGCCCTTTACAGGAAACATACTGCCGAAGACGGATGTGTCGGACCGAAAGGTGCAAATTTTTGCGGTCAAACTGTAAACTAGCGACACAACGCAAACCGTTCCCAGGACTACATCCTGCTACTTGCAAAGCCCTGTTCGGGGCTTGGTAGCGGGAGATTGCGAATGAATGCAGAAGAAAAAGAAGACAGGAAACGAGTATCCCACGCATTTACAGATTTGCAGTTTCATATCAATGATTTGGGATCAAGACGCTGAGCAGCGCACGAGCTGCAGAGTTCAGTGACTCATAGCTGACTGCCAGCGTCTGGGCCAACGACCCATAGCTGACTGCCAGCGTCAGGTCCAGCGAACCAGAGCTATCAAGAGCCTTCTATACCTCCACGTGGTGATCCTGGATAACAGGCTGCAGCAGGACAGACTGGCTAAGGAGAAGGGGTCGAAGAGGGAAGGTAACCCGGTACTTAAAAATGCCTGGTGAAGACGGATGTGTCGGACCGAAGTTTGCAAATATCGCAGTCAAGTTGTAAACTACGACACAACGCGTCTCCGGACTACATCCTGCTACTTGAAAAGCCCTTTTCAGGGCTTGGTAGTTGCAGATTGAGAACAAACGAACAAGAAGAAGAATATCAATGGTTTAAGAGCTATTTCAGATACGGTTTTAAGAACTTCCATTCCGGCTCTGAAGATACTTGGAAACTAGCCCGTGGCTATCGACTTGGTTACCTTCTCGCTATTTACTTGTTTGATCACTACTTCTGCTACTCCGTCTCAGGCTGAACTTGTCTGATCCCCACTCCTGCTACTCCGTCTCAGGCTGAACTTGTCTGATCCCCACTCCTGCTACTCCGTCTAAGACTGAACTTGTCTGATCTCCTCCTGCCACTCCGTCTCAGACTGAACTTGTCTGATCCCCACTCTTGCTACTCCATCTCCGACTGAACTTGTCTGATCCCCACTCTTGCTACTCCGTCTAAGACTGAACTTGTCTGATCACCTCCTGCTACTCCGTCTCAGACTGAACTTGTCTGATCCCCACTCTTGCTACTCCGTCTAAGACTGAACTTGTCTGATCCCCACTCTTGCTACTCCATCTCCGGCTGAACTTATCTGATCCCCACTCCTGCTACTCCGTCTCAGACTGAACTTGTCTGATCCTCATTCCTGCTACTCCGTCTCAGAATGAACTTGTCTGATCCCCACTCATGCTACTCCGTCTCAGGCTGAACGTGTCTGATCACCTGCTACTCTGTCTCGGGCTGAAGTTGTAGTTGATTCCTCTGTATAGGCATAAGTCCACCTATCTGTTGGATACTTATTTCTATAACAAGGGCATCTGTCATCGTGACAGACGCGCAAGCCGTACTTCAGAAGGTACAGAAGGGATGGCGTAGGTACGAGTGGATAGCAGCTGTTGAGGCCTCAAACCTCCAGACGTTGACATGGATCTACTGCCCTGCTCATGGCGGGGATCAGGACGATGAAAGAGCTGGCAACATGGCTTCACAAGCTCCCATTATGGGCACATTAGTGATGGATAGAAGTGACATTTTGAAATCAATCAATGACCACCTGCTAGATGAGGACACCGCAATAGATGAAGCAGCAACCTACAGACTGCAAAGTTTCGACATTAAACGAGGTTCGAGCGGAGTGGGGCGCATGAGTGGACGGGACAGGAGAATGTACAACCAGCGAGCTACAGGGACCATTAGCATCCATACCTGACGCCATTTGATGAGAGAGATTGAGCACCTATGGGTATGCCCAGAGTGCAGTGACGTCGATTCTTAGAAACAGAAACAGAATACTTAGTATATATGTACTCTTATGTGATACGTTTTCTCTCCAGGTCTGCCAGCGCTCATTCTGTCTTTGACCTCCTTCTATTGGTCCTATTAACTATATGAGTGTGCATATCCAGGGGAAAGTAGTGCTAACTGACTGTTTGAGCCTTGGTTTTGTTAGTGACAGCACTTGGTTCTTCAGTGTTCATTCCTTTGAGTGTATGCAGAAGACCGATACAATCAACTGTATTCGTTTTTTTCCTGGGCTAAGTAAGTTGCTTCCGTTATTATATGCTCGTATCGTTGTAAAATGACTCGTACGTCAAGAATCCATCTGCCAGTCCACTTCCCTCATGATCTGTAGCCAGATTGGCCTGTGTGGTAAGTGGGCATGGAGTTGATCAGGTCACATGACATGACCAAACCATTTGTTGTCTATTCAACACAGTGGCTAATTCCCGCCAAATGTATAATGTCGTCATTCCTTGTTCTACCGTTCTTGATAGCAATGATGACCTTTCGGGGACATTTCATTTCACAATTTGAAATTGTCCTCTCGTGTGACTTGAATGACTTAGTTTGACACTGGTATCACAGAGTTGGTATAAATATTTTTTTTAAACATTTGTTGTTTAATAGACAAGCTGATGTTCCGGTATTTGATCAACAGGGACAATTGATAGATCGCAGTAGATGCTTTTATCACCACACTGATGATAGAAGAATAGAGTACCAGAGTGTCATCATAATATTAGGGAAGAAATGCAGAGAATGGGGCAACGTGAGTCAGAGCTCGAGGTGAATGAGCTGATTACTGAGAACACGTAGGATAGTAATGCCGTCATATACACCCGACGGATCAGTGCTGAGAAACGGGACCAGACTGAGGCTTCTGAGCTATATGAGAGTACAGGTCGATGCTGAGCGAAGTGGGGCATACCAATCAGTGATCTCCAGTTTGAGAATGGAGATGGAAGCAGTGACCTCGGCGTTAAGATGAATATCTGAGACCTTTTTTAACAAAGACAATCATCGTTACTGACGCGCAAGCCGTACTTCAGAAGGTCCAGAAGGGATGACTGAGGTACGAGTGGATAGTGGCTGTGTAGCCCTCAATCCTCCAGGGTTGACATCGATCTATTGTTCTGGTCATACTGGGGAACGAAAGAGCTGACATCTTGGCTTCACGAGCTCTCATCATGGGCACGTTATAGCGATGTATAGGAGTGACATTTTGAAATTAATCGACCATCTGTTGGATGAGGACACCGAATTACATGAATCAGCCATTCACAGACTGAAAAGTTTCAACATCAAACTAGGTTCGAGTGGAGTGAGGCGCATGAGAGAACAGAGCGGGAGAGTGTACAACCAGCGAGCTACAGGGATCATCAACATCCAGACCCTGCACCATTTTGCTGAAAGAGACAGCACCTATGGGTATGCCCGGTGTGCAGTGACGTCGAATATTAGAAACAAACAGAGACTTTGTTTACACTTAGTCTAGATTTCTCTATAAAGCCTTTCATCCGTTGTAAAAATACTTCCCATGTATTTGAATATATGAATGTATTACACGACTGTTACGTGCTTAGACAACCGTGTACTGAACAATGTACACGGAGACAAGCTTCCATACAAAGTTTTTTGGGAGCCTTGAAGAACTCTACACCACAGACGTGCCCTTCATGTGTAGATATCAGTTTTTTTTAAACATGGCAAACGTGAAGATTTTAAATGCCAGTGTCAAGTTGGTGTTACTGTATGGGGACACTGAGAACGACCAAGGTCATACAACAAAGACCCAAGTCCAACGTTAACAGATGATTAAAACGGATAATTGGCATAAAGTGGCAAGCCACGGTGAGACAGGAGCCAACAGCCATTGGAACCACAAATTAAGCGCATAAAATGGGGCTGGATAAAACATACGCTGCGGAAGGCACAGTCCAACATAGCCAGACATACTCTTTCATTGAATCCTCAAGGGAAGAGAGAGAGGGAAAGTGAGAGAGAGAGAGAGAGATAGCCCAAAAAATACGCGGAAAAGAGAATATGAGAAGAAACTAAAATTAAATGATTGTACATGGAGAGAGGCTGAAAGAACAGCCTGGGACTGTGCGTGGTGGTGGGATGCTGTCAATGGCAAATGCACAGAGAAGATTGATGATTGAACGTGAAGAAGAGGAAGAAGATAAATGTATGTCTATATAGAAAGGTCCTGTCAATATTGCTCTATGCGTATAAGATATAGACAATTACAGCTGACCTTAGAGATGAGATGTTTTCGAAGACTTATAAACGTCACGTACAAAGACCAAGTTACAAATGAGGAAATACGACAAAGAATTACAACAGTAACAGGGTCTTTTGAAGACATCTTGGCAACTGTCAAACTCGCTTGGTATGGTCACATATCGAGATCAAATGGTCTTGCAAATACGATCCTGTACGGAAAGATGCAAGGCAGACGGCAAAGTAGTCGTCTCAAAAAGAGGTCGGAGGACAACATAAAAGAATGGATCAATCTCCGATCATATGATGCACAGGCAGCGACCGCTAACAGAGATAGATGGCGTGGGATTGTGGGGATGTCTTCATGTGTGCCACAACGACCTCATTGGTTACACCTGATATGGAAACATCGGTACGAGCTTAATTCTGCTTTTAAATAACCCGCAGTTTCTCCTTAGTTGTATTTCAATCATTAGCAAACATTGAAAAGACTATTGAAAATGAACTTCACTGAATAGGATTCAACCTTTAAATGGAGACTCTGGACATGCTACTGGTGTGAAGAATGATAGGAAGCGGGTTAGTAACAGTTGATGTGTATTTCGTTACCTAGAGGCAAACCGGACTAATTCGTTTGTCATGATTTTCTGTGGCATGTGATATGAACATAGGGATTGGGTGGATGCGACGGTTGTCTACTGTAGTTGTTGACCTTGTTTGTGATTCTTGTCATCTTTATAATGTGTGACATTTCATAGTCAAGATTGCGCAAATGGATTACCATCAGCGATCGACTAGTTATTCCATTCTTATTGCAATTTGATGGAAATTGTGTGACTTATATATTTGATGTGCGCATATCATGACAATTTGGCTAGATTTGTCTGCCTCCAGCCAAGCCGGCCTAACCAAAGTGCGTTTGTCACTGTGTCGGTGGCTTTGACTTTCACTTTGTGACAACACTTTGTGAAAATCTGGAACATTATTTGGTACTTACAGTTGTTTGCGCCATTTGTTATGAACATAAATTTAACCAAGATCATCCTACAGTCCCAACCTATTGGATGTCACACCCCGCTGCATTGCGGGATACCTACTCAAGGGAAATGCTTCGGGAGTAAACCCTAAGGAAAAATATGTCACCTGTTCTGTATTTAGTCGTCTCGATAATGTCCAGCCACCGGTAAAAGGTAGTTCAGGACCAGAGAGTGAGTTTAACAAATTTCGGAATCGGCATTACTTTAGTCCAAATCATCACACAAGTAATTATTTCACACATTTCAGCGGACAGAGCAACAGTTAAAAAATTTTCAAACGGCTGAACATAGAAAGTAGTCATCATCACACGTGATGGACGAACAACATCATAATATGAACATCACCATATCCAAAACAGAAACTTTGCAGATCGCCTGAAGATTTAACTATGGTAAACGAGGCCAAGATAAAACAAGTGCAGGATTACAAGTATCAGAGCAGTATTTTCACCGAGGACGGCAGATTAGACAAAGAAACTGAGATTTGCTATCTGAAAACCAACGAAATTGCAGCTGCCCCCCCCCCTCCCTGAAAGAACATTGAAATATCCACAAAAAGACTCACAACAGGGTGCTTGTTACAAGTTCAACAAACCAGAACTGACCAAGACCCCATTCCGTCTCTAAGTGGCGGCTCTGGAAACAGGCTGCTTGTTACAAGTTCAAAAAACCAGAACTGACCAAGACCCCATTCCGTCTCCAAGTGGCGGCTCTGGAAACAGGGTGCTTGTTACAGGTTCAACAAACCAGAACTGACCAAGACCCCATTCCGTCTCCAAGTGGCGGCTCTGGAAACAGGCTGCTTGTTACAAGTTCAACAAACCAGAACTGACCAAGACCCCATTCCGTCTCCAAGTGGCGGCTCTGGAAACATGCTGCTTGTTACAGGTTCAACAAACCAGAACTGACCAAGACCCCATTCCGTCTCCAAGTGGCGGCTCTGGAAACAGGCTGCTTGTTACAGGTTCAACAAACCAGAACTGACCAAGACCCCATTCCGTCTCCAAGTGGCGGCTCTGGAAACAGGCTGCTTGTTACAGGTTCAACAAACCAGAACTGACCAAGACCCCATTCCGTCTCCAAGTGGCGGCTCTGGAAACAGGCTGCTTGTTACAGGTTCAACAAACCAGAACTGACCAAAACCCCATTCCGTCTCCAAGTGGCGGCTCTGGAAACAGGCTGCTTGTTACAGGTTCAACAAACCAGAACTGACCAAAACCCCATTCCGTCTCCAAGTGGCGACTCTGGAAACAGGCTGCACTGGTACAGTCTGGATAAGAGAACGGGGATCGCAGTTGGAAGGCAAACCCGGAACAACAATAAAAAACAAACAAAAAGCCACAGCTGAAATTGGAAGTGTCGGGACCGAAAGACGTAAATACCGCAGCGTCACAGTAAAAAACCACGCAACGTCCATTTCAGACTGAACACCAAAGTATAAGAAAAAAACAGATACGACCATCACCCCGACCATCTACAATTTGCACCTGAATTATAAGGAAGAAAGTGCAAGGGACAAGGTAAAGAGGAATGTAACTGGTCACCATACTTCACAAAAACGTATGCCTTCTAGATTGAACTTTCTAACACACCATCCCCAACCGCATTACCTGCTAAAGCACTACGATTGGCCAATTTAAAAAAAAATTATTATTAATCAAATGATTTTAATGTTTTGTTTGTTTTGGTCTGGGAGCCATTTTTTGAGGATCACTGGAAAACAAGTTTGCAGTGCTCAACTATGTTCTATAATATGTTTTTATATATACATTTTGTTGCATCGTATCTTCTTCTTCTTCTTCTTCTTCTTCGTACGTTGTCAAACGTCAACCTGTATTTTTTCGAAGAAAGCAGCTGTCATCCTGAGGCTGTCGACACTGCCATAGAGCTTGTCTAGTGTTGCCACTGGTGGTGGCCACATGTGTTTTCTCTGGTCCTCGTATGTCGGGCAGTTTTGCAGCAAATGTTCAGCGGTCATTTACTCGGTACCACAAGTGCATTCGTCAGTGCCACCTATCTTCAGTTTATTGAATAGGTGGTACCTCAGTCTGTTGTGGCCTGTGCGGAGTCTGAAGACCACGACCTGCTCTCTTCTGTTCAACTGGTAATAGGCATAGTTTTTTGTGTAGCCAGTATGTTCTGTTTCCCATTTGGCCATGTATCTGGCCCTAATAAGCCTTTTGGACTCTTCGTAGGTCACACTAGAATATGGTTGTGGTAGTCTTGCACCTTCTTTTGCCAGTCTGTCTGCCTCCTCGTTGCCTTGGATGTTACAGTGGGATGGAACCCACTGTATCACTACTCTTTTTGGTGCGGACTGCTGGCATAGTTGACAGAGTACTGCTCTTAAATCATTTAGTTCAGTATATTTCTGGCTTTTTAGTGCTGTGACTACGGCCAGGGCATCTGTAAACAGGACTATCTGGTTTTCATTGCTTTCGCCTGTCAGCATCGCTTCTACCGCAGCCCTCAGTGCCTCTGTATCCGCTCTGAAATTGCTTGAGAATTTTCCAGTTGCCACTGACAGTGTTATTTTTCTACCATTTGGTAGGCTCAGGAATACCCCTGCCCCTCCGTTCTGTGTTGTGCTTGTTACAGAACTGTCGGTGTATGCATAGGTTCATTCTATGCTTGGGTAGTTTTCCGTTATGTACCTCAGGGTTATGTCTCTTTTTTCTTTTTCAGTCTGGCTGTTCTTGTTTCCAACACCTGGTATATTTTCTACCACCTCCGGAATGATATGATGCTTCCAGGTGGGTTTGCGTACAGTAGGGATGGGCTTTGGTATTGTTATGGTGTTCATAAGGTCTTCGCACATCTTTGCTTTGGCTATTTCTGCAAAGTTTCTCCGCTTTGGTATCCCATTTCCAAATCTATTTAGTCTCTGATGCATTGGATGGTCTGTCAGTCTTCTGAGTTTCTCTGTTTGCTGTTGGGCTCTGCAGTCTCTTTTATCGGTCATGGATTGCAGATTTGTAATCTTTTCAAGTTCTACAATTGGCGTTGACTTCATACCTCCTGTTATAACTCTCATGGCATGGTTTTGAAGTTTGCTAATGTTATCAAAGTTCGCCTTTGCTGCTATTGTCCATGCCGCAATGCCATACTCGAGAACTGGTCTCACTCTTCCAATGTACTATTTCTTTAGTATACTTTCGTCTGCTCCCCAGCTTGTGCCAGAAAGTTTCCTCATGATTGCCATTCCTTGTCTGGCTCTCATTCGGTTTCTCTCGATCTGACTTTTCCATGTCATGCGCCGATCAAATGTGACTCCCAAGTAGTTTGGGTTGTCGTTTGGCCGCAGGTATTTGCCGTTAAGACTTATTTTGGTGTTGTGTGGTTTATTTGAAAGCGAGAATATCGTACATGTTGTTTTTTCCTCGTTTATTTTGACCAGCCATGAGTTCGCCCACTCCTCCAGCGATGTTAGGGCCTGCTGCATCCGATTGCTTGCTACGGTGAGATTTTTTTCAGAGGTCCACATAGCCAGATCGTCTGCAAACATGGAGCTGTGGTTTGCTCTGACATAATGTTCTATAGAGGTGTTTGCTGCTTTTTTTTCAGTAAGCATGTTGTCGCCCTGATTGATGGTAATTTGTTTATTTGATGGTGTTTCGTCGTTCAAGGCTCTGACTAAATTCCATAGTTTGTTCCCTTCTTCATCTAAATTGAAGCTTTCTGTTTTGTTTTTCCAGCTGTTTCTTGTTATTTGGTTTAGTGTTCTTTTGTATTTCGCCGTGATGGCCTTGAGGCGATATTTGCCTCCATAGATTGCTCTCCCTCTCTCTCTGCCATGTTCCTAGCATTTGAGACTTCTTCCTCCGCTTTCTGCAGTTCATCATTCCAATATGGCTTGTAGTTTTTCCTTGCCCCTCTTGGGATGGTTTCAGGGGCTGCTTGCATTATTGCTTTGCTTAGGCTTTCCACCATAGGTTTCATATTGTTATTTCGTGTGCTGATGGTTTCACACAGTCCATCTGTCAGCATTGCAAATCTGTCCCAGTCGGTTCGTTTATAGTTCCAACGTGGCAGCGGTTTTATTTCCTGGCGGCCTACTTCCATATCAATTTCTAGCCTAATTGGCCTGAGGTCGCTACCTGCCAATTGGTTGAGCACCTGGCGGTCTATTTTGTGGTGAATATCCCCCGTGAAAAAGGCCAAGTCTGGAGTGGAGGTGGTATGCCATGTTCTAGAATAGAAGCTAGGGCTGTCCTCTGGCCTATTGATAAGATAGAGATTTGTGTCTATCTCCCAGTCTTCCACTTCATCACCTCTGTTGTCTGTGTCCGAAGTCTCCAACCACTAGGCAGCTGGAGTCCTTGACTTCCATACTCGAGAGCGACAGGTCTTTGTTGGGTGGGCAATACAAGTTGAAGATGCGAATCTTCGTTTCTTGTCAGTATGTCGACTCCTACAATTTCTGCTTGTCCAGTGTGATTAACAGCTACCGCGCTACTCGGTATGCAGTTACGTGTCAGTATCAGAACCCCTTCTTTATTACCTTCTCTATCAAGTTGGAAGGTCTGGTATCCTCTGATTGAGAATCTGTGGTTGTTGTTGAGGTGCGTTTCTTGGATACATGCCACGTCAATCTTATCTTCATGCAGGTGATGTGTTAGGGAAGTCTTTTTGTTAATGACTCCCTCCGCATTCCACTGTAGTATTCTGAGGGTCTTGGGTTTTTGGTCAATAGTTTTTGCCCCATCACCTTGTGCCTTGACTCCACAGCACATGGGTGGGTGACAGCCAGTAGCATTCGGTGGGCCCCTTAGAGGCGTGGGGCCCGGCACTCTCTCACTCTGGATGAGCACCATACTTTTTTCTGTTATGTTGTGACATCATCATACAGCGATATACGTTGCACTGTTTCGTTAAGCCTGTGGCCCAGTGCATCCAATTTCAACAGGCGTTTCTGTAGGGATGCCCTCCTTAACCTTTGACTGTCCCCAGCCTATCTGCAAGGCAGCAGTTGTTTGTGGTCAGAGGTGTCTCTTTTAGGGAAGTTGTCTTGCAGGACTATCGAGTCTTCACCACTCGTGTCTATAGGGTGTGGTGATCATATGATTTATGAAATGATGGACTGTATGTACTAGTTTTTCATGTATTCCGGAAGAGAGGCAGTCCAGTGTGTCTGTGTCGCCAGGATCGTCACGTCCTGCCAGAAACGTAGCATATGCATGTGAGTGGGGTATCTCCTTGCTCCCTTTATTTTCTTAATGGTACGCCTAGCATTCCCCGCCACCTGGGAGGTTGTCACAATAGGGCAGAGGTGCAATGTCCGCTGGCCTGCATCTTTTCTGCGTCCATTGGGATGACTGATAGCAGACAGAGGTAAAGAACGAGGCAGGAGTGCAATTTACCAGGGGACAAGCCTGGTCATGGCACGGAGATGTTGTTCGGCTAGTGTGCGGATATATCTCATGATCAAGGGCTGAGTCTCAACAGTTCGCAGTGAGGTGGCTGTTCTTCTGCTTACGACACCCCGACCGAGAACTAAGTCTTCTACTAGTGGTTTCACACCTCAACGCCGTATGGGGTGAATATCGAGCAGCTCCCCGCCCGCTTTGATCGGCGAGACTGCAAAGACCTTTTTCTGCGGCTCGACCGGGTCGAGCTGAGACGCGAGCCCCAGGTCCCAACCATATTGTTGGCTCCCGTCGCAGGGGTGCTGAGATTCAGGGCAGGATTCCGGCTTAGAGGCGTTCGGCCGTAATCCCTCAGATGGTGGCCTCGCACCATTGGCTTATCAGCCAAGCATGTGGACCAAGTGTCTACGACCTGCGATTCCTCTCGGATTGAGCAGGATTACCGTAGCAATGCCCTGTCATTAGTAGGCCTCGTATCTGTTATGTGAGATTCAATGGCGAAGTGGATAAGCCGTCGGCCTCGTGATCAGGTGGTGTGTGTTTGACTCAGGTCTCGGCCGTATTTTTTGCGGGTGCTTAATGAGGAGTCCCCTGCATCTCGTAGTCTCCCCCTAGTCATCTTGTCTTTGACTTGCCACTGAGGTCGGGCGGCTCGAAACGAGAGAGTGAGGATAAAAAGCAGTGCAGTTAATCCTTACTAAAAATATCGCTAGCAAAATAAATTATGCAATCATCGTCTACGATGGACGGCGGTCTTTGCCTTTGCCTTATTTGTTATGTAGTTGAATCATTTTAGCTGCCTGTCTGTGATTTTAGGAGGCATTGTTGACTGTGTCAGAAGTTTGTTTCTGTGTCGGAAGCTGTGGTGGAGCTTTGCATGGCGACAATACAGTCAAGTCGTTGTTCGAGGTTGACAGGAAGGTAAAATTGTGACCTTTCAATCGTGTCGGAAAATGCTATTAAAGGGGGTTGTGGATGTGTCTAGATACATCATTATGTAAAGCCATTGCTACAGAACCTGGTACTGATAAATTCTTCCTAACTGGTGGGCGAAGGAGCTACTGCTGCGTTCCTATGCTTCACTTGGAACGTAAAGGCGAAATTAAATTGATACTGTCTACTGCTGCCACTTAAGTTAACGAAGACAGTGTGTTCATGGGACCAATGTTTCTAAAATTGTTTGTACATTCATTTCATTGAACTTTTTTAAATAACCCTTTGCAGCCTGTCTATTTGATTAGACATTTGTTTTTCTAGTCAAAGGTTTGCCTCTCTGTATTCTACTGGCAGAGGCACGCTCCTTTCCAACACGGACTGTAGTCCTTTGGATGATGACAGGACGTATTAACCAGTGCGTCTATGCATATGTGAATCTGTATGTGCCTATATTAGTGTCTCCTAACTGCCGAAGACGGATGTGTCGGACCGAAAGGTGTAAATATCGCAATTCAATTTGTAAACTAGCGACCCAATGCATTCCGTTCTCCGGACTACATCCTGCTATTTGCAAAGCCCTGTTCATGGCTTGGTAACGGGAGATTGAGAACGAACGTAGAAGAAGAAGAAGATGTGTTGTCGTGATGCAAGATGTTTCTGTGTGGTTCAAACCAGACAGAATGTTAATGCTTACTGAAGTCATCCTCATGTAGCATGTCCTTTATAGAACGTTGCTCCCATCACAGTCTGTCTGTGCCAAAATTCCAGCCTCCGCCACAGTCATACCCAGGCATTCCTGAATATCTTGGTACCATCGTCTTCTTGGTCTACCCTTGCCTCTTTTTACCGAACCGTGGAATCCGAGGTAAGGGTCTAGGCCAGTATATTTTGCCTGACCCTGACTAACATGTCTGATCAGTATATTTTGCCTGACTGTGACTAACATGTCTGATCCGTATATTTTGCCTGATCCTGACTAACATGTCTGATCAGTATATTTTGCCTGACCCTGACTAACATGTCTGATCAGTATATTTTGCCTGACCCTGACTAACATGTCTGATCGGTATATTTTGCCTGACCCTGACTGATCAGTATATTTTGCCTGACCCTGACTAACATGTCTGATCAGTATATTTTGCCTGACCCTGACTAACATGTCTGATCAGTATATTTTGCCTGACCCTGACTGATCAGTATATTTTGCCTGACCCTAACTAACATGTATGATCAGTATATTTTACCTGACCCTGACTAACATGTCTGGTCAGTATATTTTGCCTGACCAGACGTTAGTCTTCCTCCCCGTGGATAGAAGTGGAAATATAATTGAATTTGTTAACTTTTTACATTATTTTGTTTTTATTCCCTTTTTTTTTAGTTTTTTTCTTTTTTTAATTATCGTCACTGTTTTCCTTTTGAAAATATTCAGATTACACATTTTGTCTAATGGCCTCCTTCTCGAACTGTTATAACCCCCTATTTCATATCGTGATATGTTAACACTTAACAGTCAGCAAGTTTGAGAGACCTCATTGATCGAAACCATATTCGTCATTGTTTTGGTTCTTACAGAGAGCTGCATTTTAACTTTTCGTGTTATCCAGTCACGAAATACTGGTTTGGAAGACGGAGAGAAATACATGAGCTGCACAATTTCAGACCGGCATTTCAGAAAAAGTATTTCAGAAGAGCGGTTTCGCTTATCGGGGCAATTTAAAAAGCGTCATTTATCGATAAAAAATTTTTTTTTTTTTGGTTTAGTTACGTTTCGTGATATGCACGGCATTGATTTCGTAGCTTTTCGTGAACTGCGTGCAACGGCTTCGTTATTTTATTGATAGGAAAATTATGACATCGAAAATAGACACTCAAAACAAATAAATATATAGATATTAACAGGGTGGTCCAAAAATATGTGTATGTTGTTGTTGTTGTTGATAATACACACAATGAGTTCAGTTCAGTTCATCCCGTAACCCATCAGGTCGTTGGGGCACACTTGAAGACACTACCAAAATCCCACCCCATCCTTCTCTGTCTGCCGCCGCCTGTCGTGTTTCATCGGGACGAAGGCCTGACCACTCAGTGATGTTGTCCACCCATCTCTTCCTTGGACGTCCTGGCCCTCTCTGTCCTGGTACGGAACTAAAGAGTATCGAGTTGGTAATTCCGTTGGACCTCGCGATGTGCCCGCACCAGGCCATCTTTCGTCCTTTGATTGTTGTGAACAGATCTTCAAAATGACCAATAGCATCTTCAACTTTCTGTCGTATTTCTACGTTTGTGACACGATCTTTATATGTAACATTTAGGAGTTTTCTTATAGCACCTCATTTAAATTGCATGTATTCTGCCCTGGATATCTGCTGTAATGGTCCAGGTCTCGCAGGCATACAAAAATATTGATAGCACCAAAGAGCGCATTAGTCTAACTTTTATGCCGAGGGCGAGCCGCTTGTCTTGCCATATAGGTTTCAGCCGAGTCAGCGCCGCTGTTGTTTGTGCTATTTTTGCAATTACCTCTGGTTTCGATCCCTCTTTACTGATCAATGATCCCAGATATTTGAAACGGTGTACCACCTCAAGTTCCTGAGTATTTGCGTCTACTACAGATTTAAACCCTGCTATGTTATTGGTCATCAGCTTTGTTTTATCTGCATTTATTTCCCTACCAAAACGTAGGCCTGCTGTATACAATCTACCAATCTACTCCTGGAGTTCTCTTTCTGTGCCTGCCAAAACATCAATATCATCTGCAAATCGGAAGTTTGTGATAAGCCTGCCACCTATTTTAACCGTGCCAACATGTCATTTTAAGGCCGTCTCCATTATTCTCTCCAAGAATGTATTGAAGAGTGTTGGGGAGAGTATGCAGCCCTGTCTCACACCCACCGTCGTGCGGAACCAATCGCCTAGCGTTCCCTCTACCGAGACTGCACTTGTCACCTGCTCATGAAGATTTGCAATTACCCTCACAATATTACTGTTGAACTTAAAATGCTTCATTGTTGACCATAGCGCCGCATGCCACACTCTGTCAAACGCCTTTCTAAAGTCAATGAAGGCCTGGTAGAGTTGTTGTTGATACTCTACTTCTCATTCATTAGCCGAAGATTAAATATCTGCTCGATGGTACTCTTTACAATAAGTTCACTCCTTTGTGCGCCCTGAAAACGACGTTTAGTGGTGGGTTTCAGTAGCTTTCCTCACATCCCGAGCGTGCTGATGAAAGTAGACCGGGGTCCTCCAGGCGATTCTGCTATGCATGGCCTCATCTGCTAGTCGCTCACTACTACGGAGATCACGTCGATTCCCCACCTCAATAGCCAGACTGCCAAGAAGAACAATCCGTTTTCAGTGAGGGCTGCGAGGAAGCCAAGGTGAGGGTCTTGACCAGTATATTTTCCCTTACCCTAACTAGCATGTCTGATCAGTATGGTGTGCCTGTCCAGACGTTAGTCTTCCTCCCCTAAAAGTAGGTATGTAGTGTGGGGTGCCCTGTCCAGCGAAGGGATTGTGAAGACGGATTTTCTTCAATACAACTGTGAATAGTAATATATACCTAAACATCTTGCACGAGTCGTAGTGCCACAACTCAGAACTTCGCTGAACTGCTCTTCCAGCAATAAGGGGCGCGTCTTCATTATGCTTTTGCAGTAACTTAACTTAACGTTTTTATACTGGTTTAGAAGACTCATAGGAGTCTGTGGACAACCAGTCACACCTGCATTATCCTGCTTTAAAATCGATACACATCCAATCTATTCTTAAATGCATTAACTATCTCTGCCTCCATCACTTCCTGGGGTAATGCATTCTAAGCGTTCACCACTCTCTGACTAAAAAAATATTTCCTAGTATCCAATCTGGACCGTTCTTTAGTTGATTTGTATCTGTGCCCTCTTGTTCTCGTTCGTGGTTGCATTTTGAAAAACGTATTAAAGTCTAATTTAACCTTTCCTGAGATTATCTTATAAACCTGAATTGTCACCTGGAATTCGTCTCTTTTCTAGACACTGTAGGCCGGTCTTTCTGAGTCAGTAATTCTGGAATCCCACTATCAGTGTTGTCGTTCTTCTTTGTATCCTTTCCTTAAGTTGTATATCTCCTCTACGATACAGACTCCACACCTGTACACAGTACTCCAATCTAGGTCTCACTAATGTTTGATACAGTTTGACAATCACATCCTTACTCCTATGTTTAATATTTCTTTTTATCATACCTAACATTGCATTTGCCTTATTCACTGCTACCTGGACTTGCTCACTCACTTTACCTGTATGCTCTATTATAACCCCTAGGTCATTTCCTCATCTATCATTCTAATATTGTTCTCGCCTATTCTGTAATTATGTTCTATATTGGACCTCTCATGTGGACTGTACATTTATCTATATTAAACTCCATCTGCCATTTAAGACCAGTCTCGAATTTTATCAAAATCAGACCTCAATATATCCACCTCTGCGATAGATGAGACACTCCCACCTAGTTTTGTGTCCTCTGAAAATTTTTCAATGATGGATCAATGTCCAAATCGTTTATATATCAAGAACAAGATTGGTCCCAAAACCGAGCCCGGTGGCACTCCACTTTTTACTTCATACCACTCAGAGTAATCCTTATGTATGCCCACTTTCTGCCTTCTTCCCGTTTACCAACTTTCAATCCATTCGGCAACCTCCCTACCTATTCCATGTGATTTTAACATTTTAAATATTCATCGATGAGGTACTCTTTCAAAGACTTTTGCAAAATCTAGATAAATAGCATCTATTAGTTCCCTCGTATCTATCATTTTAGTAACCTCCTCCGTGAATTCTATTAAATTTGCTAATTAATTGACTTACTTGGAAAAACCCTCGCATTGGATTAGGCGGTGTGGCAGAATTGAATGGCCGCTAACGTTCATCCAATGGACGTCTTTCTGGGGGACATGTCTTAGTGGAGCTGTACTTCTACAGGGGAAGATGCTCGTGTGCAGGTGGACCTGTACTTCTACAGGGGAAGATGCCCGTGTGCAGGTCGACCTGTACTTCTACAGGGGAAGATGCCCGTGTGTAGGTCGACCTGTACTTCTACAAGGGAAGATGCCCGTGTGTAGGGAGACCTGTATTTCTACAAGGGAAGATGCCCGTGTGCAGGTGGACCTGTACTTCTACAGGGGAAGATGCCCGTGTGCAGGTCGACCCGTGCTGATGACACAAAACTATGCAGTAGTGTCTCATCTAAAGCGGAAGTGGATATATTGAGGTCGGATTTAGATAAAATTCGAGAATAATCTGTAATCTGGCAAATGGAGTTTAATGTAGATAAATGTACAGTCATGCACGTGGGTGGATCCAATATGGAACATAATTACAGAATGGGAGATAACAATATTAGAAAGATAGATAAAGAAAGGGACTTAGGGGTTATAATAGATCATACATGTAAGGTGAGGGAGCAAGTTCAGGTAGCAGTAAAAAAGGCAAATGCAATGTTAGGGATGATAAAAAAAAACAGTAAACATAGGAGCAAGGAAGTTATAGTCAAACTGTATAAAACATTAGTTAGACCTAGATTGGAGTACTGTGTACAGGTGTGGAGTCCTTATCAGAGAGGGGATATAGGCATGCTGGAGAGAATACATAAAAGAGCGACAAAGCTGATAGTGGAATTCCAGAATTACAGTTATGAGGAAAGATTTTTTTAAACCGGCTTACAGTGTCTAGAAGAGAGAAGAATTTGTGGTGACTTAATATAGGAGTATAAGATGATCAGAGGAATGGATAAGTTAGACCATAACAAGATTTTTTTAAATACAACCACCAACAATAACAAGAGGGCACAGCTACAAGTTGACTAAGGAGAGGTCCAGATTAGATATTAGGAAGTATTTCTTTAGCCAGAGAGTTGTGAATGCTTGGAATGCATTGCCAAGGGAGGTGGCGTAGGCTGGGACGGTTAATGCATTTAAGAACAGATTGGATGCGTACAGCTTCTAGAGGAAGGTGTTGTAAATGGAACTGGTTGTATACAGACTCTGCAGAGTCTTCTAAACCAGTATAAAGACGTTAAGTTAAGTTAAGTTAAGTACTTCTACAGGGGAATATGCCCCGGTGCAGGTCCCAGTTCTGGTATTAGCTGGATGTAGACGGGAGGATGATTTTATGCTTAGCGGGTTAGGCTCAAGCAGCTTCTTACACCGCTGCGTTGGGGCAAGTGCCTCGGAGGGTGGTAAACCGATGTACGAGTTCATCTTAATATACCTAAACACTAGAGCAAAGTAAACCCTCTCAGCCTTTTAGGCGCCATCTACGTTGCGCTAAAACCACCTAACCATGGCTAGTGTTATGCCATGGCACATAATTAGTCGCCTCTTTCGACGTGTTCTCTGTTAGGCAGTCTTGCTATTCATATCCTTGTCATACACAAAGATCCCAGAGGACCACTTTAAAGGCGTACTAAAGAATACATTTTTTGAGACGCGTCTCTAAACAGTGAACAAAATAAAAGTGTTCATCTCGGGTGTATTTATGGACATTGCTGAGAACAGGAACTTGTATCCTACTGTCGCCGTGGTCTGGGCAGGTTTGGGCAATGTTGCCCCAACGTTGTTGGAAGGCATATCTGCACCCACGAGATTAAATTCAGTTCAGTTCAACAGCTTTCTCGAATGTCGGCTGCTTTGGATCTTCATTATACTCTTTCTCTTGCAGTAATAAGGCAATTGAACAAGCTTTCTTCAGTCCATCTCCTGATGTTATCAACCCACTTATCGTCTGCCTAATGAACGACTGTCTCCCACTCTATCCTCTTGTATGGTCTTCAACAAGGAGGTATGTCTTGTCATATGGCCAAAATAACTTAACTGTCTAACCCGGATTTGTGTATGTAATCCTCATTTCGCTCCCAACTTTTTCAATTCCTCCAAATTTGTGTTCTTCTCTGTCCAAGTAAATGCGACCCAATCTTCTATATACCCAAATTTCGAAGGCTTCAATACTCTTTTCCAACGTGCCATTCATTGTCCATGTTTCTGTGCCATAAAGTAGTGACGAGTATACATAATACCTGACAACTCTTATTTTCAATTTATGATTTATCTGTTTGGATGTTAGTATGTGTCGCATGTTAATAAATATCACCTTGGTCATACTTATTTTCTTTATTTCTTTTTCACGGCTGAAGGATGGGTCTATTAAAGGAACTAGATCGGAGAAACTCTGTACCTGTTCGAGTTGTTGACCTTTCATTTTTATCTGCATACATGGTTTCTTTTCACTTTTCCCAAGTATCATTGTCTTTCTTTTCTTTACGTTTATGTCTAATCCATACTCTTGACTTATTTTGTATATTTTTGATTACATAGTGTTAAACAAGTGTAATACATTTTTTTTTAAAACCTAATAACTGTGTACCTACTTTTGGGCACCCTGAATTTATATCTTTATAAACGATCTGCAGGTCAGGTCAGGTCAGGTCATCCCGTAACCGGTGAGGTCGTTGGGGCACACATGAAGACATCCTCACAACTCCACGCCATCCCTCTCTGTCAGAAGCCGCTGCCTGTGACTCTTCTGGTCGGAGACTGGTCCATTCTTTTATGTTGTCTTCCCATCTCTTTTTGGGCCGGCCTCTTCGTCGTCTGCCATGCACCTTCCCGTGGAGGATTGTGTTTGCAAGACCATTTGATCTCGATATGTGACCGTACCAAGTGAGTTTCCTTCTTTTGACAGTTGCCAAGAGATCTTCGAAAGGCCCTATTGCCGTCGTAATTCTATTTCGGATTTCCTCGTTTGTAACTCGATCTTTGTACGTGACGTTTAAAAGTCTTCGGAAACATCTTATCTCCAAGGCATGTATCCTTCGTTGAAGGTCAGCTGTAACTGTCCATGTCTCACGCGCATAGAGAAATATTGACAGGACCAGTGTACGCATTAATCTGATTTTCGTGCGTAGTGCTAACCGTTTATCTTGCCAGATTTTGTTAAGCCGTGCAAGCGCCGCTATTGTCTGTGCTATTCTGGCCAATACTTCACATTTTGAAACGATCTGCAGTTATGACTTAATCATTATTTTTATTGGTGGCACAAGTACAGATGTCCTGCGATAATGCTAGCTAACAGCAGACAACACTTCTTTGTCTTCTTCTTCGATCAACTGATGCTATGCTTCTAGCCCAGTGATATTCACGAAGGAGACTACGTTTTAGGCCTTCGCCGTTCCCTCTCAGCTTTTCGAGCTCGGTCTCTCCCGCGGGCCTGGCTGACTTTCTTTGGTCTGCAGAATATGTCCTGGCGTTTGATTGGGTGCTCCACAATCGCACGCGGCGGTTTCTCTAGACCGAATTACATGGAGGTGGACCTTGAGTCTGCAATGTCCCGTTCGGAGTCTGAAGATCTTTTGTCTGCCCATCTTTGTCAAGTTTGTCTATGTTGTCATTTTCTGGTTTGTAATATCTGTGCTGGTCTCTCCATTCCATCCCGTGGATCGTTTGATGAGTATCTTGGCGTCTTTATAGCTCTGCCGATGATGAATTTGTGTGTCACCACTTCCGGCTTTTGCAAGCTCATCTGCCTTTTCGTTCCCAAGGATCCCATAGGAGGCACTGTAGGGATCAACTGTAGGACTAAATCTGTTGGGGATGGGGGGGGGGGGGGGGGGGGGAAAGGGGGGGGGGGGGGAAGCAACCTGATGTTGTATTTTATTTCGTGTAAAAGTCTATCAATCCATCTATCCATCCATGTATATATCAATCATCCATATATCCAACCATCTTCCATCCATCCATCTATCTATCTATCATCCATATATCCATCCATCATCCATCCATCTTTCTATATATCTATCTATCTACCTACCTACCTATATATATATATAAATATATATATAGATATCCATCGATCTATATATCCATCAATCATCCATCCATTCATCTATTTGCTTATTTTTCTTCGTTCGTTTTCAATCTCGCGCTACAAAGCCATAAACAGATCTTTGCAAGTAGCAAGATGTAGTCCGGAGAACGGAATGCGTTGTGTCGCTATTTCCCAGCTCGACTGCGATATTTGCTCATTTCGGTCCGACACATCCGTCTTCGAGTTCTATATATATATATATATATATATATATATATATATATATATATATATATATATATATATATATATATATATATTTATATCCATGTATCTTTCTTTCATTATATATATATATATGAATCTGCCTGTCTGTCTATCAAGTTTATTTTAATAAATTTTTTCTTTGCAAATGTCTAACTGAAGTTAAGTATTGTTTTAATAATAGGACTTGGAATCAATCTTTTACGAAATGGATCGTGTACCCCTTCTGTTCTGTAGGAAGCATGTGGACTCTATTGACGAGTTAGCTCCCTTATAGACATCGTCTAGGAGTGCTTCTCAAACGTTTCAACGAGACGGACTGCCAGGGATTTATCCATTGTAGAAGAGAATGGGGTCAGATTAATTCATTTTGTTTCTTTTTCGATCAACTTCAATTATTTGTTTTAAATTCATGCTAATCCAAGATATAATATTCACTTGCCTGTAACATTGCCTGATATTATTAAATAGAAGCAAAGTCATAGAGTGACTGCTGCTATGTAATTATATCTGTTATACGCGAATGTCTTTCGACAGTTTACAAAATATTTATAGTTATAATTTTTATTTTATTTGAAAGAGAATTTTAAATGTGAATATAAAATATCTCTTGTAATTTTAAAGATTTTATAGACGAAAGAGATACGTGACATCCCGCTTACAATTGTCGGTTTAAAAACTCGTAAAAATATAATAACATTACAATACATGGTATTTACGATTTGATGTTCAGTCATTAAAATTTGTAAAGAACCAACCGTTTTTATATTTGTTAAAAAATATGATGTATATCATAATTCGTGTTTTGTTTTGTTTTCAACCCAAGCGAGATACCAAAAAGAGTAGCGGTACAGTAGGTTCCATCCCACTGTAACATTCAAGGCAACGAGGAGGCAGACTGACTGGCAAAAGAAGGTGCAATATTACCACAACCAGATTCTAGTGTGACCTACGAAGAGTCCAAAAGGTTTATTAGGGCCAGATACATGGCCAAATGGGAAACAGAACATACTGACTACACAAAAAATGATGCCTATTACCAGTTGAACAGAAAAGAGCAGGTCGTGATCTTCAGACTCCGCACAGGCTACAACAGACTGAGGTACCATCTATTCAATAGACTGAAGATAGGTGGCACTGACAAATGCATCTGTGGTAGAGGGAAAATGACCGCTGAACATCTGCTGCAAAATTGCCCGATATACGAGGACCAGAGAAAGCACATGTGGCCATCACCAGTGCCAACACTAGAAAAGCTCTATGGCAGTGTCGACAGCCTCAGGATGACAGCTGCTTTCTTCGAACAAATTCAAGTTGACGTCTGACAGCGTACGAAGAAGAAGAAGAAGAACCTAAGCGAGAAAGCGTTTACTTTGTTGTTGGGTTTCTTGGCGCTTTTTGCTGACCTGCGAATGAAGATTCGTGGACCAGCACCAATCTGCAGCAATCACTTGGTAAAGCCTTGTTCTAACGCATATACACAGTGCTCTCATACAATGGTGCTTGCTGCATCTATTGTCTTGCATGGTGAGGTTGTTAGTCATATACATAGCACTCTTCAAGTTCCCTTTCACGACACGCTAGGATTATTACAGTGGTGCGTTTCTTTGCTTCCTATGATACGCGTGCTATTGGTGAGTTACATGTTACCGATTGCCATGCTATTTATTCCAGTGCAGTGCTTGTTTTGCAGATGATATCGACGGGTTGGCGGGTTCAGAAGCAGAACTCCAGGAATGGGTCAGAAGGCTCGATGAAACAGCTCTTGTCTTTGGTATGGAGGTAAACGCTGGAAAGACAAAATTAGTGACCAACAACCCAATGGGCTTCAACAGCAGGATAAAAGCTAACGGTCAGGAACTCGAAGTGGTTGACCGTTTTAAATATCTAGGGTCGATTGCCAGTGATGAAGGTTCAAAATGAGAGGTGTTGGCCAGAATAGCACAGACAATAGCTCAACAAAATCGGGCAAGATAAACGGTTAGCACTTTGCACGAAAATCAGATTAATGCGTACACTGGTCCTGTCAATATTCCTCTATGCGTTTGAGACATGGACAGTTACAGCTGACCTTTAACGAATGATAAAGGCCTTGGAGATGAGATGTTTCCGAAAACTTTTAAACGTCACGTACAAAGATCGAGTTACAAATGAGGAAATACGATATAGAATTACAACAGCAATACGGCCTTTCGATGACCTCTTGGCTACTGTCAAAAGAAGGAAACACTTGGTACGATCACATATCGAGATCAAATGGTCTTGCAAACACAATCCTCCACGGGAAGGTGCATGTCAAACGACGATGAGGCCGGCCCAAAAAGAGATGGGAGGACAACATAAAAGAATGGACCAGTCTCTGATCAGAAGAGTCACAGGCAGCGGCATCTGACAGAGAGAGGTGGCGTGGAGTTGTGAGAATATCTTCATGTGTACCCCAATGACCTCACCGGTTACGGGATGACTTGACCTGACCTGAGTGCTTGTTTATCCACAGTAATTTGATTGGTTGGTGGGCGAGAATGTGCGATGTCTGGTGTTCAAGTCTCAGACAAGCCCTTTCATTTTTTTTATTTTTTTATTTTTTTTTTTGGTTTAAAATCTGATCAATACCTTCCATTCGTGATGCTTTGGTATTTTATCCGAAAATCGACTAGTACAACTAGTAAAACCCACCCCAAATGCTAATAAATACCCGATAATTGGCATAGCTGTACCTGCCGTCAGTAGAGGCGTGGCGGCTGACATTGAGTGAAAGAAACAGGAAAATGACCCTAGATACTAAATGTTTGGACACAAGGAGCAGATCACAAGACTCACATCCAGGCATAGTTTCCTTAAATGAACAAATCACATACAGTCAAGCCTTGGAAGTCGCCGCACTGAATTGTGGCACGAAATGATACAGGACCCAGGGATCAAGCTTCAGAAGGAACCTGCCCCTGGACATCACTGACCCTACTCGCTTTGAAAGAGAATAAATAGCCTTCGAACTGGCGTATCACGATGTAGAAGGAACATTAAGTAAAGGGTCTCTCGGGACGGCAATACAAATAACTGCGGAGTGGTACAAGATCCAGGGCATCTGTTGATTTGTCCCAACCTTCCGGATACATGTGACGAGAGCGACATGCTGAAGGCGAATGATAGCCCAATTCAAGTCGCTAAACACTGGATGAACGCTATATGGCGTTTTGCTTGGATACGGAAAGTAATTACGTTAAGTAATACATGCCATTATATTACTGTGTCAATACATAAATAGTTGAGATCGGGAAACTACTCCGGTTTGTTTATGTTCCGACTGTAAGCACCACCGAATTTGCATAGTCGTAGAGCGAACTCAATTTTCTCTTAATCAATAAAGCGATGTTCGTTTTGTACGAGTCGAAACGTGTTTCTATCTCCCTGCATAGTCAAAAGCAACAAACACTGCACACTTTCTTTGTGAAACTTTTTTTTTCAATCGGCACAGGGGTCTAGAAGTGTGATAGAGGACGGGGGACATTGGAAGCGTGATGGGTGATAGAGGACAGAGGACATTGGAAGCGTGATGGGTGATAGAGGACATTGGAAGTGTGATAGAGGACGGGGGACATTGGAAGTGTGATGGGTGATAGTGGACGGGGGAATGTGCAATGGGGATTGGTGCGAGACGGGAGAACCTTTAATTCTTAATCTGCTTTTGTTTCTTTCATATTTGACAGTTCCACTGGCGGACAGATAGAGCCTAGTCTCAAAATGGCGATCGTATATTCCAGGGACAACCAACCTAAAGTTTGATAATAGATAATGGGATTGGTCTGGCAATTCACCGGCGGATTTTCGCCTGCCAACAATAACTACAACAAAGGATCAAGTCACAACAAATCACACCTCCACACGACGTCTAACGACACACGTGGACTGAAGATATATAGAAATAAGAGAACAACATATGAGCGAATGGCTTGCTTAGTCAACAGAAACAAGGATTGTATCTATATTTTTTCTATTATTTTCGCACAAAACAGTGATTTAGTCATATAGAATATCATTTAGCCCAGCGAGCTCTAGAAAGGTGCCTGCGGTATGGGACAAGAGTTGGCGCTGTCTTAGAAGTGTCAATAAAAGCGGAAGTTGTAAAAAAGTACAATCTATCACCGATGTTGTATATTTCTTAGAAAAACTTTGGTCTGGCTCGAGAATGTTCAGCCAAATAAATAAGGACAGGGAAACTTTTAAAGTATGCACACTACGCCTTGTTAACATTTAACTAATAATTAATTATGCTTCCCATGATCTGCTCTGTATTTTAATATAAAAGCATATCACAATATGAATTGTATCTCATTATCTGTATTGTAACATCAGCGAAAGATGTTTAAATCAAATCTACATTCTTCTCTCTAATCTTCGCATTAGAAAAAAATTTATTTAAATGGAGCATAAAGCTTCAAATGCAGAATGGTGCACAGTTCTCATATACACCACTCTCTCATCTTCCATAAGCTGATTGAGCTTACAGATTACAGATACGGACAGGAAGGAAGACTAACGTCGGGTAAGGCAAAATATACTGATCAGACATGTTAGTCAGGTTGAGGCAAAATATACTGATCAGACATGTAGTCGGGGCCAGGCAAAACGTACTCGCCAAGACCCTCACCTCGGCTTCCAAGTAGCCCTCCATGGAAACAGGCTATTTCATGACAGCCTGGCTAACGAGATGAGGGATCGACGTGATCCCCGTAGTAGTGAGTGACACGCAGATGAAGCCAAGCATAGCACAACCGCCTGCATAACTCCGGTCTACCTTCATCAGCACGCTCGGCATGTGAGGAAAATTACTGAAACCCGCCACTTAACGTGCTTTTCAGCGCGCACAAAAGAGTAACCTACACCTTGTGGACATTTGCAAACATCAACAACAGCTAATGGTATACATCAGTAGTAGATAATAAAGACAAGGCCACTAACGAAAATGAGAAAGGGGCCCGAAATAAACCTGCACCCCCTGATAATATTTTCTGTATCCAGAGGAGGCTCTCACTGGTAACCAAGCTGTGCATCTACAAAACTTATGTTACCTCCACCCTGCCTGTATGGCTCGGAGACATGGACTATCCTGCAGCATGACAAACAACGCATTGAAACTTCCCACATGCGCAGTCAGAGGCGCATTCCCTCCACTGGTAGGATCGGATCCCAAAATTTCAAGTCACACTACGCAGTTCTGGACAGCAATTACACCTTCGCCGCCTTTCCCTATTCGGCCAAGTGACCTGACTTCCCAAGTACCTCCGCGGCCACTCTCCCTCGTCCTAGCTGGGCTAAACAGAAATGCCTTTACCCTCACTGCGTGCAGCATAGGCCACATCTTTCATCGTGAACACGGTCGATTGGTGGACATGTTCTCGTTTTCTAGACGGATTAAATTTTGATCAAAATGTGAGGTGTTGGCCAGAATAGCACAGACAATATCGGCGCTTGCACGGCTTAACAAAATCTGGCAAGATAAACGGTTAGCACTATGCACGAAAATCAGATTAATGTGTACACTGGTCCTGTCAATTTTCCTCTATGCTTGTGAGCCATGGACATTTACAGCTGACCTTCAGCGAAGGATACAGGCCTTAGAAATTAGATATTTTCCGAAGACCTTAAAACTTGTACAAAGATCGAGTTACAAAGGAGGAAATACGAGATAGAATTACCACAAAAATAGGACCTCCTGGCAATTGTCAAAAGAAGGAAACTCGCTTGGTACGGTCACATTTTGAGATCAAATGGTCTTGCAAATACGATCCTCCGCGGGAAGGTGCAAGTCAGACGATGAAGAGGCCGTCCAAAAAAAAAGAGGTGGGAGGACAACATAAAAGAATGGATCAATCTACGACCAGAAGAGGCACAGGCAGCGGCCGCTGACAAGAAGAGTGGCGTGGGGTTGTGAGGATGACTTCATGTGTGCCCTAACGACAACTGGTTACGGGATGACCTGAAGTAACCTGAGACGGATTAGTACCACCACTGCTATTACTACCACTGCTATTACTACTACTACTACTATTACTACTACTACTTCTATTACTACTACTACTATTACTACTACTACTATTACTACTACTACTACTACTACTACTACTAAAACATTCCTGCTGGAGGCCCTGACCTGATCCAAAACAACAACAGTATGAGCAGCTTGCCATAACTTAACATCTTTATACTGGTTTAGAAGTCTCGGCAGAGTCTGCATACAACCAGTTTCTTGGAGGGCGAGTCGATCTTTATAGACTCAAACACTAGAGCAAAGTAGACCCACAGCAAGTTAGGCGCTATTCATGCTTGTCTTAATAAACCACCTAACCATGATCGGTGTCATACAGTTAGTCGCCTCATTCAATGTGCTCTCTGTGGGGAAGTGGTGCTATTCTTGTCTTTGTCACACACAAAGACCCCGGTAAACCACTCGGGATTATTCATGTAAGCTACATCATTTTAAAAATCGCTTCTAACAACTTTAGTAACTTTAAAAATAACAGCCTCGAGAACAAGTCCCTACGTCTGAGCTTCTGAGGACCCCTGTTAGATAAGCAAGGGCCTCACAGACATGCTGGTCCATCCTTACCCCTATAAAGCTACACCACGTGCATGGCCTGAATGTTATATAATATTGTTATAATATTTGTATACGCATTGTCTTTTAAAACCCCTGTTTTTAATTTGATGACACTTAAAAAATATTTTAAAACTTTTTGTTCTCTAAATTAAAAATAAATAAGTGAAATGTAATGACAGCTCATCCGTGTTTTTATCTTGAATAAGGAACAGGAAGTTCAGGTGTGAAAACGAAAACAGCAGAGTCTGATGTAGGTCTGCTGCATTCAACGCTGGCAACACGTGTGTCCATTCGAAATATATTGATTATACAAAGCTTGAAGTGAATATGGCGTTCTCAATGTCGGACTTGGTAAGTTGTTAAATAGTAGAATGTATTATCCTACTTCTAGAAATTGCTCAGACACTCTGATATCGATTGCGGTACTCATCAGTGCCGCAGAGTGACGTCAGTGCCCCCGAGTTGATTCATATCATTGATTCAATTTCAATGTGGGACTGTGTGTCAATCATTGTCATATCCAGACTATAATAATGATGATGGCTGAGTGAGTAGTGAGTGACTCAGTGACTGAACTGAAGTTCACTAACAAACTAACAATTTATAGAACATACGATAATATTCTTCTGCGTTCATTGCTCAAGTTAGACTGGAACTCGGGGTTCTTCAATAAATTATGTCTTTTTGAGGGTTTCAAAACCACACATCACCGCCGTACACTGTACAGTCTCTCTTCAAGTTGAGTGGAGTTTGTTTGTGTGCCGCCGTGGGACACAGGCTCGCATCCTTCATCTCAGACTCGGATCTGTGTGCTGAGAGCAGTCTATTGTTTGCCTGGCTGCAGTAACAAAGGCTGGTGATACTAAATTAGTAAATTAGTTAATTATATAATACTTAATAATTAAAAAAACGTAACTTATCAATGAGTTCTGGACAGTCAGTAGTTTTCCCCTTGTTCCATTTGATTTTCAAATTCTTGCTTGCTTGCTCTCCGAACTGGGTCAGGGTGACCACCAGCAATAACTTCATGTGGGCCCTTAGATGCATACACTATACAGCGATATGGTCGTCTTACTGCAAAATATGAATTGTAGAGTAGAGTTCTATGTGATGGAGAGCTTCCTGGGTTCTTTTTGAGTTAGAGTGATACAGCACTGTCTTTTATCTACACCATTCCCTATTGGCTATTTCTGTTCAGTGACGTTTGACAAAATTAAATGGCTTGATGATCTGGACTTTGCTGATAACTTGGCTCTTCTCAGAGTCTTCTATCTGACAATCAAATGCAAAATACAATAAATACAGAAATTAGTACCAAGTGTACTAAACAAAAAAAAGCACAGATTATGAGAATAAAAACAACATGACAATCATTAATTAGATTGTACTGGGAAGTCAGACGAATTCATTCAATATATTATATTATATTGACAGTAATAGATCTATACTACTATAGTATAGTCAGTCGAAGGTAGTGATAGATATGTCAAATAAAAAATACAAAAGACAAGAAGGAAATCAAAAGAAATTAAATTTGCCACCAAAAATAAATATAGATCTTTAACTCCAACATGAAGTCCATCCTGTGGAGTGTGTTATATCGCTCTTTGACATAGGAAACAAAATAAAAGTACAACTAAAAAGTTTCAAGTTTTCATCAATGGATACTTGCACCGAATTGAGGGAATAAAATCATACTAACGGCATGAGAATAGTCACTAATATAGAACTGTGGGAAATAACTGGACAGTGTCTCGAAGAGAGAAGAATTCGTGGTGACTTAATACAGGTTTATAAGATGATCAGAGGAATCGATAAATTAGACTATAACAAGTTTTTTAAAATACAGCCACCTACAATAACACAAGGGCATAGCTACAAGCTGACTAAAGAGAGGTCCAGGTTAGATATTAGGAAATATATTTTTAGTCAGAGAGTGGTGTCTGCTTGGAATGCATTGCCAGGGGAGGTAGTGGAGGCAGGGACAGTTAATGCATTTAAGAATAAACTGGATGGGCATAGCTTTTAGAGCAAGGTGATGTAAATGTAACTGGTTGTATACAGACTCTGCAGGGTCTTCTAAACCAGTATAAAGATGTTAAGTTAAGTTAAGATGCCTGTGGAACTAGAAGTAACAGTAAAGAGATGATGATGGATAGGAGACACATTGCGGAAACCGAGAATATTACAAAGCAGTCACTGTTCTGGAATCACAGAGACAAAAGAAGTAGGGGCATACCTTAACACACTTAGAAAAGGAAAGTCGAGACAACCTAAAAATGGCAGGAAAGATGTGGGCGAGGCAGCTGGAAATAAAAGCGCAAGACAGGAAGACGTGGCTAGTATTTGTTGAAGACCTGGTTCTCCGCAGGGAGTTGATGGGGGTTGATTGATTGCCTTCACCAGATGTTATTCTTTTGAACTATGCACTACAGTGAGGTGTACTGTTGACGTAAATTATGTAATCGTGTAGACTAGTGAATTGTAGTGTAAAAACCGACTAAAACACAATTTCGATTCACTCTTCTCTCATGCCTAGCCACCGCTGCTGGATATTTTGAAGTATGACAGGAGTGTCCGACCTGGTGACAATATTGTTGAGTTGTTCAGTAAAAAGGTTATTTCTCCTGATTTCAGGGTGTGACTTTTTCAACCACATTCCACAGGCAAGTGTTTCTTCATTAAAATTCTTGGCGTTCTGGTAACACTATAATATAATAATAAATATTAAAATAGATGGTCATCACATTATCCGCAACGGCAGGCACTAATTTGGGGCAACATTTCCCTATTTACATAACCATGATAAATTTATACAGTATCTATGATAAAGTTAAAGGTAGAAATGAAAAAGTTAATCATTCACTTGAAAAAAACAGTATTACTAGTATTAGCAGAGTTGTGGCCACTGTAATCTTCCTAGTATATCAAAACAGATTTCAACTTAAAGGCGGTTATGTCTGGGGATAGCAGCCTCATTTAAAACAGGTTGTTGCAGAAACAACTGCCAATAACACGCATATGATTTAGTGAACAGAAGTTACATGCAGGACCTATGCTTCATAGCAACATGAAAATAAGTTGATGAAAATATATCTTGATTTGTCAAAGTCAAGGTAAGTAGATGACAAGATATCTTGATATGAGAGTTGTTGTTTCGAATGCACACAATGAGTAGATTTACTCTTTTTGTGCGCCCCAAAAATGACGTTAAGTGGCGGGTTGTAGTAGCTTTCCTCACATTCTGAGTGTGCTGATGGTGGGCGTTGGTCCCCCAGGCAGTTGTGCTATGTTTGGCTTTATCTGCATGTCGCTCACAACTACAGGATCACGTCGGTCCCTCACCTCGTTAGCTAAGCTGCATGAAAACAGCTCATTTGCAGGGAGTGCTGCAAGGAAGCCAATGTGAGGATCTTTGTCAGTATATTTTGCCTGACACTGACTAACGTGTCTGATCAGTATGCTGTGCCTGATTTGAGAGTTAACTGGTGCTAATTGTAATTTTCATTATTTTTTTGTTTATTTCTCTGGAAGCAACGTGGCCTGGGATTGAAAACGTCCGTTTTCACAGTGCCAGCACACCCGGTTCGAATCACACACTGTCCAGTTTGGCAGGCACCGGATTTTTATCGGTGCAATCGCTCCTCCACGCATATAAAGTAATGGCAACCTACCGTACTCCACACCTGCCAAGAAACTTATGAAAAGACAAATAGGTTAGCAGTTGTAAGAAGCGACGCTCTGCAAATAACATGTTACTTATTTACTTTATTTCTCCATGTTTCCTCGGTGGTGCAATAGCCTTGTCAGTCTCAGTTAATTTATTTAATCTATCAGATCCCCAGAAGTATTATTTTGAGTACTTTTTGTCTAACCTAGGAGGACTAATTTACATTCAGCAGTTTATGGGCTGCGTGATTGGTTGGGTGTGCCTTACTCCTCAAAGATGTTATACCAGAGTTTTGAGTTCTTCACATTCGTACTTTCAGAATTTTGAACTCTATAAAGTTACATTAACAAATATAGCACAAGGATATAAAGTAGCCCTAGAACAGAGACTGCTGTCATAGATGAAGTGTTAAGAGACTTTGTTGGACTAGGCCGCAGCGTTGTGTACGGCATTTTTTCCTCACTGCCTTTCCTTCCTCAACAATCCAGGTGCCCATTTACATCTAGGTGGACTGGTGGAGCATGTCGATAATAGGGATTGAACCAGATACCTCACAGTAGGAAGCGAGTGCTCTATCGCTTTGCTAATAAGACTCACTAAAGTGTAGAGTACGTAAATTTTAATCATTTATTATTATTCCCAGTGTTTTAATAAATGTAATGTGTAGGCATAATCATATGTTTACTGCTTCCACTGTTAGTCTTTCTCTTCCTGTGTGTGATGTTGATTTTTGAGGGTTTTATTGTTATCATCCATCAACACTTGCTTACTTTCCGTGTTCTGGGCATTGCTGGTGTCACACGTCATGTTTCTGATATTCGACCACCTGCGTGGAATGCCTTGTAGTTCGACCCCCAGCATGTCATCTATATGGCAAGTTTCTGGAAGACTTGGGCAGATCATCAGGTGGTCTCGTGTTGATAGTCCTTTGATGTTGGTTGAAATCATCTGGATGATGCTTCAGAGAATTGACCATCTGAAAAATTTTTTCCGGGGAAAGCCCTGTTGCTTTATTTATTACAATCTACTTCTAGGCCCCTTTCGTGTCTATCAATAACTTCCTTGAGTGTCTGGCCAATTTACATCTCTTGGTGTGGGGGCACCCATCTTTGGGTCCACTGATCCTAGGATTCTCCACAGATTTTGATGTTTTACCACGTTGAAGGCCTTAGTGTAATCAATAAAACATGTGTACAGGTCTACATTAAACTCTCTACATTTTTCATAGATATTCCTTAAATTGAACATGTGGTCCCAGGTCCCTCTGTCTTTCCTAAAACCTGCATGGACTAAGTGAATTTTAGATTCAAACCTTTTCTCTATCCTTCTTAACAGGATTCACAAGAGTATCTTGCTAGCATGGCTGATCAGCGCGATAGTTCGGTAGTTCGGGCACAGCTTCAGGTTGCCTTTTTTGGGGAGAGGAATATAAATTGATATTCGTCCATGCTTCTGGCCACTCTGCACTGAGCCATATCTGTTTACACAGCTTGTGATAGACTCGAGCACATGCCTCCCCTCCTGCTTGTATTAGCTCTACTGGGATATCATCGCATCCTGGGGACTTTCCCTTTTTCAGGCTTTTAATTGCAGAGCGTACTTCTTCCAATGTTGGTTCAGGTTCATTCTCTTCCTTTGGTAGGATTGTAACTGAGCGCTTTGTGCTATCTCCATACATGGTTCTGCAGTACTCTCTCCATCTGTTCAGTATGTCTTTGGTTTCTGTTAATGTGTTATCCTCTTTGTCATTTATGACATATGGAACCGGACGGAACTCCCTTGTCAGTGTTCTTATTGCTTTAAATGCATCTCTCTCTCTGCCTTGTTGCTGTAGGTTTTATATATTCTGACACGTTTCTACTATGTATCTTCTTTTATCTTTTCTTATTTCTCTTCCAACTTTTCTTGCGCAGTTTTTATATGCTGTGTTGGTACCCTCACTTCCCATTTGTTTTAATTGTTGCCTTTCTGCAATGAGTTTCTGTGTTTCCTCTGTTACATAGCTCTGTGTCTTGTGCGACATCTTGAGAATCATTTCTTTCGCTGTCGAGATCAAAATATCCCTTGCGTATGATGTCAACTCCTCAGATGTCATCTCTTCCTGTACCGCAAGATTATATCACTATTAATAAATGTACACTTACTTTTGCTGTGTATTACATGCACACATACTTTGGCTGTGTAATAAATGTAAAGATCCTGAATATATTCACAATGTAAATGTAAAGATCCTGAATATATTCTTAGTCGACCTGTACTTCTACATGAGCAGATGCCCCTGTGCAGGTCCCAGCTCTGGTATGAGCTGGATATAGCCAGGAGAAGGGTTTCCTGCTTAGCGGGCTAGTCTCGAGCATTGGGACAAGCTCTTACGGAGGATGGTTAACCGATGTGCAAGTCCATCTTAATAGACTCGAACACTAGAGCAAAGTAGACCCGCAGCCTGTAAGGCGCCATCTATGCTGCACTAAACAAACCACCTAACCATGGTCGGTGTTATGTCATGTCATACAGTTAGTCACCTCTTACGACATGCTCTCTGTGGGGCAGTGGTGCTATTCTTGTCCTTGTCATACACAAAGACCCCGGCAGACCACTCAGGTTTCATGAATATATTCACAATGTAAATGTAAAGCAAGCACTATCATCAGGTATGAAGTACATCATTGTACAATGTATGACTCATTCCCTTCTTCTCTGCTTTGTCTTCCCAGGGTGTTGTCCTCACTTTCTTTTCCCATTCCCTTCCTCACAACTTTTTCTTCCCCACTTCCCTTCCTCACAACTTTGTCTTCCCCAGTTCCCTCCCTCACAACTTTGTCTTCCCCAGTTCCCTTCCTCACAACTTTGTCTTCCCCAGTTCCCTTCCCCAACTGTAAGTCAGGTATCCATTTGTAGACTGATGACTACGTCATTCAGAGTGTAACAATCTCTCTCTACTCTGAGAGGTAAGCACTCCTATTGCTCTGCCACTGAGGATAAAATATGTACAATTGTCTGGGTGACTCTACATATCACACGACGAGGATGAGGGACAAAACTTACACCTTGATTGAAGTCCAGTCCAGCTGGGTTTCCCAACTTCTGGTTATGCTCTCCAACCAGGGGGGGAACAGAGAGTGCCTTGTTCGAATGTCAGAAAATGTCTTGCATCTTCTTTAGGTTATGTTGTTAGTTTTAATTTTGGTAAAGTGTAAATATTGTGATCATTTACATGCGGAGATGCAGAAGAGACACATGGAGTGTGTAGTTTCTTCATGTCCATTCTTCGCCCCAGTCAGAACAGGACCACCACTACAATTGGTCTCTTTTAGGAAGCCTGCACCAAAGCACCTTTTGCTTGCTTTTACAGTTGTGGTCTCTTTATCTGCTTTGGTGTTTGCCCTGAAAATGATGTTTGAGACATTGTGTCATCACTAGACTGCGATGTCTGTACCTTCTGGCATAACACATCGATTTTTGGGACTGGATTTGCCTTTCCTCTTCAGTTCTCAATCTCTTAACCAGGCTGCAATATGGAAGAGTCTGGGTCGGTTATGGGTCACAGACTCTTGCAAGCAGCCAGATATGAGTCTCTGCTGTATCTTGAGCCTCGTTTCTGTATCAATGTTTTACATGATGAGGTTGCTAGCTCCATGCTGAACTCTCTTTAGTTGCATTAAATAACATACATGTAAGTACACAGGCCCTAATCTTTCCTCCCCAGAAAGTGGTCCCAAAATCCACCTGAGGAGAGTCTGTGGGTCGATTCCCAGAAAATGTATCGCATTTGTTTTCTAATAGGCTCATTTGGAAAAGGAAGGTTCTGTTAACATTGAAACACGTTCAACAGATTTGTGACTATGGCAAGGCTTATCACCCTTAACATCCATTGTTTATGTTTTCAGAATTCATCAGAACTGCATGAGGTTGGGGCTGCTCTAGGAAATCCAGACGAGCTGGGCAACAGTGTAAGTTGTTCACTCTATTTGACGTACTAAACTGAAAACGTACACAGGCTACTACAGCTGAGAGGTGGTAAGGCGCTTGCCTTTCAGGAAACCGTGGGTGCTCAAATCCCGTGGCTATCAAGTGTCCCCTGGTCTTAAAGAATTTGAGATCAGCACAGTCTAATCAGAGACAGACAAAAAACAAGGAAGTCCTGTGTGTACACGGTGTACATGAAAGAGACCTTGGCAGTTGAAAATAAAGATGAGCAAGTTGTTAGCCATTGTCCAAGCAAAAATTCTAAAGGTAACAAAATTCCTACTGAATAGCCATCTTCATGATGGCCATAAGGAGGCGACTCCTCCATCATGCAGAGATACAACTGGCCAATCACCTATTTATCTGCACATCTGATCACACGCATATGCACACACAAAAAAGTTGTCCTCGCACGAAGGGCTAGAAGATGAGCGACTAAGAGAGAACTTAAAAGACAAGTATCTCATTGATACATACAAATTATTTTTCATTAATAATAATGTTGGCTTAGGCATCTGAGGCACATTATGTTGGTCGGCCACATCCATGATCCACTGCTGTGGCATGGTTCCAGGCCTCGTCCAGGGCAGATGAGGAGGTTGATATCTGCTGGAGGATAGGGTCCAATGGATAGACATGCTCAGACAACCTTACAACCAGTCTTAGGACTGATCAACCAGAGGATAGGGTCCAATGGAGAGACATGACCAGACAAACTTACAATCAGTTTTACAACTGATCAAGAAGAAGATAGGGTCAAATGGCGAGACGTGTTCAGACAACCTTACAACCAGTCTTGGGACTGATCAACCAGTGATGATGGCCATTCTTTACCTGCCATGGTTTCATTCATGAGTTTCCTACCTAGTTACTCGGAGCACCTGATTAGTGGTAGAGCTCTCATATTTCATGGCAAACCTACAGGGCCCAACTCCTGGTTACTGGCACACTCCAGTTGTCCAAACAAAAAAAGTCAAAGTAACCCATAGCATTACTGCCGTAAGGGTGGAAAGTGTTAGATACCTTTCAAGGATCGGTTATAGGAGGGCGGGTGCCATGACTCTCCCTCCCCACTTCTAACTTCCCAGAATGAATCAGTACCCATTTAAGGCTGGGTCGACCCGGGAATCATTGCGGTCTTGAAAAACTTTTCCTTATCAACTGGGAAATGAACACAGGACCACTCAGGTGCAAAGCGAGCGCGTTAACAACTGCGCTACACGGCTCCACAAAGACTACAGTTGACCCAGCTGTAAATAGGCATACTGTTAGGGAAGGAAATGCAGTGAAGAAGGGAATCCTACCTCATAAACAAAAATGTGGTCTTCTGCAATGAAGTCTGTAACACTTCATCCCCGACAGCAGTGTCTGCTATGCAACTATCTTTACCTTTTAATTAACTTTGTAAACATTCCCATTTGATAAAAATAACTTGTTCTTATTGTAAATAATAAACATTGATATGTTATTACAAAGAAAAGGCTAATAATTAATAGTAGAACTCTATAGATCAACATAGAAATGGTGAAAATGGATCTTCTAACTTGAGTGATTGGGGTTCAGTCCCCAGTTGGTGTGAGATTTTTTTCTATCGCAAAGTAGCCCCCAAGCCTATAAAATTAAGTGCAAGAATAATCTAGTGTGCTGCTAGTAATGGATACAACGCCATATTTCTAATATGCCACACTTGCGTATTAAGGGGATCTTTACGGTTTTTTAAGTGACGATGAATACAATCCACACAGAGTAGGAAGAATCCTAACAATTTAATCATACATGCACTGGATTGGAGCCCACATCAGAAGATACCATGCAACTGGGATTGCAAGGACAAAGCTCAAAATGACGATTACAACAAGGATTAGGTTGTAGTTGTTTACGAATGCTTACAATGAATAAGTTAAGGGCGTTAAGTGGCGGGTTGCAGTAGCTTTCCTCACATCCTGAGCGTGCTGATGACGGTGGACCAGGGTTCTCTAGGCGATATGCTATGATTGGCTTCAGCTGTGTGTTGCTCACTACTGTGGGGATCACGTAAACAGCCCGTTTACAGGTAGGGCTACGGGGAAGTCAAGGTGAGGGTTCTGGCCAGTACATTTTGCCTGACCCTAACTAACATGTCTGGTCAGTATATTTTGTCTGACCCTGACTAACATGTCTGAACAGCGTATTTTGTCTGACCCTGACTAACATGTCTGATCAGTATATTTTGCCTGACCCTGACTAACATATGTGATCAGTATATTTTGCCTGACCCTGACTAACATGTGTGATCAGTATATTTTGCCTGACCCTGACTAACATGTGTGATCAGTATATTTTGCCTGACCTTGACTAACATATCTGATCAGTATATTTTGCCTGACCCTGACTAACATGTGTGATCAGTAAATTTTGCCTGACCTTGACTAACATGTGTGATCAGTATATTTTGCCTGACCCTGACTAACATGCCTGAACAGTATATTTTGCCTGACCCTGACTAACATATGTGATCAGTATATTTTGCCTGACCCCGACTAACATGTCTGATCAGTATATTTTGTCTGACCCTGACTAACATGTGTGATCAGAATATTTTGCCTGACCCTGACTAACATGTGTGATCAGTATATTTTACCTGACCCTGACTAACATGTGTGATCAGTATATTTTGCCTGACCCCGACTAACATGTCTGATCAGTATATTTTGCCTGGCCCTGACTAACATGTCTGACCAGTATATTTTTGCCTGACTAACATGTCTGACCAGTATATTTTGTCTGACCCTGACTAACATGTCTGATCAGTATATTTTGCCTGACCCTGACTAACATGTCTGACCAGTATATTTTGTCTGACCCTGACTAACATGTCTGATCAGTATATTTTGCCTGACCCTGACTAACATGTCTGACCAGTATATTTTGTCTGACCCTGACTAACATGTCTGATCAGTATATTTTGCCTCACCCTGACTAACATGTCTGAACAGTATATTTTGTCTGACCCTGACTAACATGTCTGATCAGTATATTTTGTCTGATCCTGACTAACATGTCTGATCAGTATATTTTGTCTGACCCTGACTAACATGTCTGATCAGTATATTTTGTCTGATCCTGACTAACATGTCTGATCAGTATATTTTGCCTGACTAACCATGTCTGATCAGTATATTTTGTCTGACCCTGACTAACATGTGTGATCAGTATATTTTGCCTGACCAGACATTAGTCTTGCTCCCAAGGGTTAGGTAGAGAGTGATTATTGTCAGATTATGTTCTAAATGATAAATGATTTATAAAAATGTTTTGCGGAAGAAGACAGGACGTCTGGTTAGGCAAAATGTACGGATCAAGACCTACACCTTGACTTCCCTGTAGTCCTCCGTGGAAATGGGCTGTTTTTCTTGGCAGCCGGCTTACAAGGTGAGGGATTGACATGATCCACGTACGGTAGTAGTGAAAGCACACAGATGAAGCCAAGCATAGCACAACCGCCTGAATGACCATGGCACACCTTCATCAGCACTCTCAGGATATGAGGAAAGCTACAACAAATTGCCCCCAAACATCCTTTTCAGGGCGTACAAGAGGACAAATCTATCCACTTGTCGTTAGACAACAAGTAAAAATGCTTGAAATCTGATGTTCAATTTAGCCTATGTTAGGAGCTTCCTTATGTCCCAATAGAAACAGGTGGTCATCCCTGTAGACATCCTCCTTACAAGTAGACTGCATCAATGTAGTCAATAGCACTCACTTTAGTGGTTTCTGTAACACTCACTTTAGTGGTTTCTATAGCACTCACTTGAGTGGTTTCTGTAGCACTCACTTTAGTGGTTTCTGTAACACTCACTTTAGTGGTTTCTATAGCAATCGCCTTAGTGGTTTCTATAGCACTCGCCTTAGTGGTTTCTATAGCACTCGCCTTAGTGGTTTTTATAACACTCACTTGAGTGGTTTGTATAACAGTCACTTTAGTGGTTTCTGTAGCACTCAACTTTAGTGGTTTCTGTAGCACTCACTTGAGTGGTTTCTGTAGCACTCACTTGAGTGGTTTCTGTAGCACTCACTTGAGTGGTTTCTGTAGCACTCACTTGAGTGGTTTCTGTAGCACTCAACTTAAGTGGTTTGTATAACAGTCACTTTAGTGGTTTCTGTAGCACTCAACTTAAATGGTTTGTATAACACTCGCCTTAGTGGTTTCTATAGCACTCACTTGAGTGGTTTCTGTAGCACTCAACTTAAGTGGTTTGTATAACACTCGCCTTAGTGGTTTCTATAGCACTCACTTGAGTGGTTTCTGTAGCACTCAACTTAAGTGGTTTGTATAACACTCGCCTTAGTGGTTTCTATAGCACTCACTTTAGTGGTTTCTATAGGAATCACTTTAGTGGTTTCTGTAGCATTCACTTGAGTGGTTTGTATAACAGTCACTTTAGTGGTTTCTGTAGCACTCAACTTTAGTGGTTTCTGTAGCACTCACTTGAGTGGTTTCTGTAGCACTCAACTTAAGTGGTTTGTATAACAGTCACTTTAGTGGTTTCTGTAGCACTCAACTTAAATGGTTTGTATAACACTCGCCTTAGTGGTTTCTATAGCACTCACTTGAGTGGTTTCTGTAGCACTCAACTTAAGTGGTTTGTATAACACTCGCCTTAGTGGTTTCTATAGCACTCACTTGAGTGGTTTCTGTAGCACTCAACTTAAGTGGTTTGTATAACACTCGCCTTAGTGGTTTCTATAGCACTCACTTTAGTGGTTTCTATAGGAATCACTTTAGTGGTTTCTGTAGCATTCACTTGAGTGGTTTGTATAACAGTCACTTTAGTGGTTTCTGTAGCACTCAACTTTAGTGGTTTCTGTAGCACTCACTTGAGTGGTTTCTGTAGCACTCAACTTAAGTGGTTTGTATAACAGTCACTTTAGTGGTTTCTGTAGCACTCACTTGAGTGGTTTCTGTAGCACTCAACTTAAGTTGTTTGAATAACAGTCACTTTAGTGGTTTCTATAGCACTCGCCTTAGTGGTTTCTATAGCGCTCACTTTAGTGGTTTCTGTAGCACTCACTTTAGTGCTTTCTGTAGCACTCACTTTAGTAGTTTCTGTAGCACTTTGTTTTGCATTATATGAATGCCGGCCCCCTGCTAATTTAACGAAGTTCACTGTTATTTTAAGTCAACCAATGCCTGTTGCTCCTCTCATGGCACAGTTCATTGACAACCCTCCTCCAGCAAGTTTGGTCGTGAGTTGCCTTTTCTGCCTCTCTCAAGGTGAGGTCCAGGGGGGCGAAGTTCATTTTCAGTCTCTTCTCCAGGTGTTTATTCTTCTACCTGTCTTCCTTCTCCTCTGTGAATTCCATGTCAGGGCCTGTTTGGCCACGTTTGATGGTGTAGCATGTTTCCTCCCTGACCCAATTTATTTCCGGTGTTTGATCTGTTGCTGTATTGGTTGTTGTTGGTTCATTTCCCATAGGTTTTCCTCACCATTATCCTCCGTGGGCATTCAGTGACGAATTACTGCAGTTTCCTCTGTATTGCCTTTGTCATTCTCCACGTTTCTGCTTGACATTGGAATTAAACAATCTTAAACCTTGTTTCCAATATTTTATTACGTCACAAACATTTAGATTTACCTGTTTTTGTGTACACCGGACGACTTGTATATCAACTAAATTGCCACAAAGCACTAATAGTGTTCTAAACCAGATCTGTAAATCTGTTTCCACTACCAACGTATTTATAACATCTACATAAATAAACTGAACATAATTTTCTTATAGGGCTTTGTTCCTCACCATGTCTTACTGGCCTATAACCATTATCCTCCGTAGGAAGACCAACATCATTAACATTTATGTTGACCTTTTGACATAACAATCTATTCTACCTCTCGGAGGACCCAGTGGTCTCGAGGTAAGGTGTTCGCCTCAGGTGCTGGACGTTGCCGGTTCAAATCATGGTGGAGACTGAGATTTTTTCACGTAGATCATCCTGTAAATATTTCCTTTGATCTCTGAGTAGTGATATCAGACACCGTGTGCAGTGGCGCGCACGTTAAAAACACTGTAGTAGTTGGAAATAGAAAAGAGTAGGCCTAACGGCCGCTGCTCTGGCAAAATTCACGTTTAAAATCTACTAAAATTATTCTAGGGATATTTGCCTCCCAGAGAATATGTAGCAAGAAGGGGACTGTGTGGTATAACTTCTAGGTCTTGGTTATGTATGTGATTAGCGGAGTGGCTTAGATTTTGCCTGACAGGCTGCGGGTCTACCTTGCTCTAATTTATGCTTCCACTTCCACCAGTCTAAACAATAGATGATCGTATATTTCAGGAGCTAACAAATGCTGGGATTGACCTGGCAAGTCACCAGTGGATTTTCACCTGCTAACAATTATGACATAAGTGGACTGTAGATAGATAGAAATAAATAACACAGTGCAACGCGCACTGCCTTGGGGAATAGAGAAATAAGGTGAACGAAACCGGAAAAAAACACCACTGCAACCTTCCAAGAATGTTGTAAAAGACAACTAAAGAACGTGTATGTGGGGCTATGCATGTCATGAACAAATGATGGCTATTCAAACTACTATTGCAAGGGCTTCCTGTAGGGCGATAGTGCTGGTGCTATACTCTTTGTTACAATTATCACGCCCCATTAGAGCGTATTATATTAGCATTGTAGCAATTCATATTTCCTTTCTGCCAAGTTTTAGCGAAATCTTGTTTTAAGGAAGTATTTTTCTTCCTCTAGGGCAACATTGAGCTGCAGTGGGCTATGAAGGCAATGGATCATGCAACTGTACATTACAATGTAAGTATTGTAGATATAACCATTACAATGTAAGTATTGTAGATGTAACCATCTCTTTATGAGGCAACCAAATCTTTTCATACTCATTAACTGTCCTTCTTCATCTGTTACTGATTTTATATTTTTCCTGAAAATTTTTTTGCTATTGCTATCGAACGTTCTGGCCACGTACACGGACATCATTTCAGCGTGGCAGACGATTATGATACCATAAATCATATGATTTATATTCCCAGTCTACATATCTGTAACCAAGATGACTCTTCAGCAGCAGCAAGTTCGAATATCACCCACATTCACATTATCCTCGGCGTCAGTCTGGCAAATATGCCTGCAATATTCTGTATGCGTCCCTTATAAACAATCAGACAAGATGTGTTCAACCAACCTTTAGGCTGGGGGTCTGAAACCCTAATCACCTTCAAAGTACTCTCCTTGGGATTCAAACACACTTCTCCCAGCAGTCCCGCCATTGTTGGAAGCATTTTCTGTAGGCCTCTTTGGGAGTGGAAAACAACTGGATTGTAGCATTCGACATAATATCTTTTCAGAACTTAAATCGAATCCCTTCAGCTGAATTTTCATCTTGATGAACAGCCAAAAATTGCAAGAAGCCATGTCGGGTGAATAGGGAGCCTGGCGAACCAGGGAAAGGTTATGTTTGGCCGAGAAAATCTGAATCAAATGCCAAGTATGGGCAGGTGTGTTGTCATGATGGAGCTGCCAAGTTCATATTGTCCACAGGCCTGGTCGTTTGCATAATAACAGCATCACGAAGGCAACAGATGACCTCCAGGCAGTACTCTTTGGTAATGTTTTGACCTTTTGGTGTGTACTCGTGGCGCACAACCCCATCGGAGTCAACGAAAACAGTCAACCTGACATTGCTGTGCATCTGCCTCACTTTTTTGGGCCTATGGGATGTTTGCACTGTCACGACTGCAGCTTGGTTTCTGGGTCGTACCCATAAACCTATATTCATCACATGGGTATCGCCTAACTTTGCTGCAACACTGCTGCTCAATTCCTGAAGTCATTTTGGGGTGAATGAAAACCTGACCTGTGCTCACTACGCTCAAGACCCTTCTACACCTGCATGCGGTGATCCTGGATACCAGACAGTCTAAGTAGAAGGTATCTAAAGAGGGAATGCTAACCCGGTACTCAAAAATGCCTGCTGGTCAGATGTGTCTGACTGAAAGGTGCAAATATCGCAGTCAAGCTGTAAATTACCACACAGCACATTCTGTTCTCTGGACTAAATTCTCTTAAAGATGAAAGAAGAACTGTCTTTATTTTTCATTTGGCCAATCCATGTTAGTATATATGCATCTCAATGGGCACAACCTTTTGCTATATATACACATACATACACGCACACCACCCCACACACTTACTTGCGAATATCATCTGTCCAGCACATCTTAGACCTCATTTTCTGACCAGCAACTGCGCCTCAAAGTATCACATTGGACATATCATGAGAAAGTATCACATGGCTGTACCAGCAGATCTTTTGTGATTTTTACATTTGAAAGGAGGTCTGGAAACAGTCAGACAGTTTTGTATGTACGCTGGCACTCATGATTTGATATGATATTCAAAGGATCTTTCTGAAACACCATATCTCTGTGGCCTGGGTTTTTCGGTTCAATTTTTAAAAGGTAATATCTATCTTTCTTACTATGTGCTATCTGCATTTTTCACAGCTGATATCATCTGTAGATGCGTCTCGTCTTCGACTGACTCAGGTGGATGATAAAATTTACCAGTGCTTCCGTGAGGATTTTCCAGACCTGAATATAGCAAACTTTACAGAAGATGACTTAAAAGCACCAGAAGCCAAGCAAGTATGTTGTTTTATTTTTACTTAATTTCAGTATGTACACAATTTGATGAATTAATAGAATTAAAAAAATCATGTTCTATAAAATGAACACCATAAGCAAAGTGCTAGTATTGCTGGGAGGTGATTACCTTCACATATTTGGACAGCACTATTGATACTTCAAGGGGCACAGAGGCAGATGTAAGGGCTAGAATTGGTAAGGCAAAGGACATCATTCCTGTTACTGAAGAATAAGTTTCTCGCACATAGTAGAAACTTGGAGAATGGTAAAGGTAATACATAGGAAACTCCAGTCGTTCGTCAATAAATGTCTAAGGAGAATAATGGGCATATACTGGCAAACCATGGTGAGGAATGAAGACCTATTGGAAAGAAGTTGACCAACAACTAATGGACCAACAGATCAGATGTAGGAAATCACACCAGAAAGCACCATAAAATGGTGCCAGACATGGAATCCACAGAAGAAGAGTAAAAGAGGTAGGTCAAGAAACACCAGAAGAAGAGACTGAAAATGAACTTCCATTCCATCTGGGGTAGTTGTCTCGCCGACGCGACTCAATTTCAACCAGTGTTCGTAAAGCGATCTCAGTCCCGCCAGGCGGAGCGATAGCGGGGGCTTGCGGAAAACGCTCGCCTGCCTTTTCCCGAAGTGCGAATTGGGTGCGGTTTGTTGTGGCGTCTCCTCCACCGAGGTGCGCTCGTCTGGTCCGTAACAGGAAACGTGGTCCGTCCGTGGTGATTTATCTAAGGCTTATAGCAGAGCTCGACAGTACGTCTCGCTGGTGGTCCGACTCTCGCAAAGAGCTTGTGACCGGCAAATGGAAAGCAGGAATCATTGCCTCAAGGCCCTGCGTTCTCCTCCGTAGAAGGGCAGGCCAAATTGTCTCTAGTCCCAGTGAAGTTCATCGCCGAGGTCGTTGGGATCCGTTCTGCACAGAGCGCTGCCATCCCTCCTCGAGCGAGCCTGGTCGGTCGGTCGTCTGGTGCGTGTGGCAGGCCCCTGTCAGGCGCTCCTGGGTCGACGGAGTGAGGGACGGGTGGAACAACCGTCCGTCCGTCCCGTCAGTCGGTCCCTGCGGTCGTCCCAGTGAGGCTTTTCACACACCCTTCCTCCGCCGACCGGTGTGTGCTGTACGTACGTCTCCGACAGATATCTGGTTGATCCTGCCAGTAGTCATATGCTTGTCTCAAAGATTAAGCCATGCATGTCTAAGTTCACACTGTCTCACGGTGAAACCGCGAATGGCTCATTAAATCAGTCGAGGTTCCTTAAATGACACGATCCTACTTGGATAACTGTGGCAATTCTAGAGCTAATACATGCTTACCAAGCTCCGACCCTCGCGGAAAGAGCGCTTTTATTAGTTCAAAACCAATCGTCGTTTCCCCTCGCGGGGTTGCGGCGTCCCCGCTGGTGACTCTGGATAACTTTGTGCTGATCGCATGGCCTCATGTGCCGGCGACGCATCTTTCAAATGTCTACCCTATCAAATGTCGATGGTACGTGACATGCCTACCATGTTTGTAACGGGTAACGGGGAATCAGGGTTCGATTCCGGAGAGGGAGCATGAGAAACGGCTACCACATCCAAGGAAGGCAGCAGGCGCGCAACTTATCCACTCCCGGCACGGGGAGGTAGTGACGAAAAATAACAATATGGGACTCTTTCGAGGCCCCGTAATTGGAATGAGTACACTTTAAACCCTTTAACGAGGATCTATTGGAGGGCAAGTCTGGTGCCAGCAGCCGCGGTAATTCCAGCTCCAATAGCGTATATTAAAGTTGTTGCAGTTAAAAAGCTCGTAGTTGGATCTCAGGCGCAGGCGGGCGGTCCGGCTCGCGCCGGTTCACTGCCCGTTGTCTCCTGCCCTACCGTCTGCCGGCTCTCTCCCACGGGTGCTCTTCGCTGAGCGTCCTGGGTGGCCGGCGCGTTTACTTTGAAAAAATTAGAGTGTTCAAAGCAGGCCTCGGCTGCCTGAATAATGGTGCATGGAATAATGGAATATGACCTCGGTTCTATTTTGTTGGTTTTCGGAACTGGAGGTAATGATTAACGGGGGCATTCGTATTGCGGCGTTAGAGGTGAAATTTTTGGATCGCCGCAAGACGAGCTACTGCGAAAGCATTTGTCAAGAATGTTTTCATTAATCAAGAACGAAAGTCAGAGGCGCGAAGACGATCAGATACCGTCGTAGTTCTGACCATAAACGATGCCGACTAGCGATCCGCAGGAGTTGCTTCGATGACTCTGCGGGCAGCTTCCGGGAAACCAAAGTGTTTGGGTTCCGGGGGAAGTATGGTTGCAAAGCTGAAACTTAAAGGAATTGACGGAAGGGCACCACCAGGAGTGGAGCCTGCGGCTTAATTTGACTCAATACGGCCAACACTGAAATGATTGACATGCCGAGACCACTTTTCTGGGGTCTAATATGGAACTGGTGCTGGATTTAGACTCTCAGAAATCTGGGGTTATGCCCCCTGTGGCTCGGTTGGTCTGCATCCAGTGTTCTGACAAAGGAATTGACGGAAGAGCACTATCAGGAGTGGAGCCTGAGGCTTAAATCAACTTAACACGCCAATACTGTAGAATGACTGTCAAAAAGAGAGCACCTTCGTGGGGTCTAATAGTGAACATGTGCTGGAATATACCCTAGAAAATCTGGGGGCTACCATCTAAGTAACTTGATTGACGGAAGGGCACCACCAGGAGTGGAACCTGTGGCTTAATTTGACTGAACAGGCCAATACTGTAGAACGACTGGAAAATCGAGAGCACTACCGTTGGGTCTAATAATGAACGTACGCTGGTATTAGACTCACGGAAGACAAGTCAGTTCTCTAACACTCTAATGAAAGAACGCTACGGAAATCATGTTAAACTCCGCAGAAACCGCAGATTTCAAATACCTGGTCATTGACAAACAAAAGCCCTCAATAAATTCGTCTGGCCAAATAGTGAACGGGTACTGGAAATAGACCATCTGAAGACAGGTCAGTTTTACCCTACTAATGACAGGGCGTTGCTACGGAAAACCAGCTCATAACGAGAGGAGCCGCAGACACTTTGGTTCACGTACCAGGCTGATAAGCCAACGGCGCGAGGCTACCATGTGGGGGATTACGGCCGAACCCTTGTAAGCCGCAATCCCGCCCAAAAATCTCAGCACCACTGCAATGGGAGGCTCCTACATGCTCGGGACCTGGGGCTTGCGCCCCAGCCCTATCCGGTAGAGCCGCAGAAAGAGGTCCTTGCCGTCCGCCGATCAAAGCGGGCGGACAACTGCTTGATACTCACCTTAAACGGCGATGGGGTGCGAAACCACCAACACAAGACTTAGTACCTGGTCGGGGTGTCGAAAACAGTAGAGCAGCCACCTCACTGTGAACTGTCGAGACTCAACCAATGACCATGAGAGCTGTCCGCACACCAGGCGAACAACATCTCCGTGACATTACCGGGCTTGTCCTCTGGCTAAATGCACTTCGGCTACGATATCTACCTCTGTACGTTATCAGCCATATAACTATCATGCTGGACGCAGAAGAGATGCAGACCAGCGGACATTGCACACCTGCCCCACTGTGTCAACACCCCAGGTGGCGGGGAATGCTAGGCGTACCATCTCTGCATAGAAGCCAAGAAAATAAAGGGAGAAAGAGATACCCCACTCACATGCAAATGCTACGTTTCTGGCAGGACGTGACGATCCTGGGATACAGACACACTGGACTGCCTCTCTTCCGGGTAAACCAGTCCATCTCATATATCATCTCACATATCATCATTGCACCCTATAGACACGAGTAGTGAAGACTCGATAGTCTGGTAAGACAACTTCCATAAGAGAGACAACTCTGATCATAAACAACTGCTGCCTTGCAGATAGGCTGGGGACAGCCAAAGGCTAAGGAGGGCATCCCTACAGAAACGCCCGTTGAAATCGGATGCACGGGGCCGCAAGCCTAACAAAACAGTGCAACGTAAATCGCAGCATGATGACAGTACAACCGATTAGAAAAACGCATGGCGCTCATCCTGCGGAGTCCCGCCAGGCAGCAATAGTGCCAGGCCTCACGCCTCGAAGGGGCCCACACTTGACTACTGGTGGTCACCCACCCATGTGTCGTGGAGTCAAGGCACATGGCTATGGGGCAACTTTTATTGATCAAAAACTCAAGACCCTCAAAATACTACAGTGGAATGCGGAGGGAGTCATTAACAAAAAACTTTCCCTAACACATCACCTGCATGAAGGTAAGATTGACGTGGCATGTATCCAGGAAACGCACCTGAGCAATAATCATAAATTCTCAATCAGAGGATACCAGACCTTCCGTCTAGATAGAGAAGGCCACAAAGGAGGGGTACTGATACTGACCAGAAACTGCATACCGAGTAGCGCGGTATCTGTCAATCACACCGGACAAGCAGAAATTGTAGGAGTTGACATAATGGCTCAAGAGACGAAGCTCCGCATTTTCAATCTGTACGGACCACCAAATAGAGACCTATCGCTCTCGAGTATGGAGGTCAGAGACTCCAACTGCATAGTAGTTGGAGATTTCAACAGCCACTCGGAGAGATGGGGATACTCTGACACAGACAGCAGAGGTGACGAAGTGGAAGATTGGGAGATAGATGCAAATCTCTCCCTAATCAATAGGCCGGAGGATAGCCCTAGCTTCTATTCAAGAACATGGCATACCACCTCGACTCCAGATTTGGCCTTCTCCACACAGGACATACACCATAAAATAGACCGCCAGGTGCTAAACCAACTGGCAGGTAGCGACCACAGGCCGATCAGGCTAACCATTGACATGGAAGTAGGCCCACAGGAAACAAAACCGCTCCCACGTTGGAATTACAAACGAGCCGACTGGGACAGATTTGCAATCCTGACAGATGGGCTGTGTGAAACCATCAACACACGAAACACCAAAATGAAGCCCATGGTGGAAAGCCTAAGCAAGGCAATAATGCAAGCCGCCACTGAAACCATCCCAAGAGGAGCTAGGAAAAACTATAAGCCCTACTGGAATGATGAGTTGCAGAAAGTGGAAGATGCAGTAACAAATGCTAGGAACATGGCAGAGCGAGAAAAATCCATGGAGGCAAACATCGCCCTCAAAGCCGCCACGGCGAAGTACAAACACACTCTCAAGCAAACAGCAAAAGAAAGCTGGAAAAATAAAACGAAAAGTCTAAACCTGGACAAAGACGGGAACAAGCTATGGAAGCTAGTCAGAGCCATGAACGACGAAACCCCGTCAAATAAACAAATTACTATCAAGCAGGGCGAGAACTTGATCACAGGTAAGAAAGCCGCAAACGCCTTTGTCGATCACTATGCCAGAGCAAACCACATCGAGGTCCCTGCAGAGAAGCATACAGACATTAGCGAAGAGCTAAAGGGGCACGAAAACATGAATACGTGACCTGAAGAGCACATGATGGCCAAATTAACAATGCGCAAAATGGAAGAGGCTATGAGAACACTAAAGAAAAGGAAATCTCCCGGAAAAGACGGGATAACAAACGAAATGCTGATGGGGCTGGGCCAAACAGCGAAGAGGAAACTGCTATCGGTCCTGAACCAAAGCTGGAAAAGGGGAATTGTACCACAGTCATGGAAAGACGCAGTACTGGTACCAGTACCAAAAACAGGAAAGGACAAAACAGATCCAAATGGATACAGGCCCATAAGCCTACTGAGGTGTGTCGGCAAGCTGATGGAACGGATGATATACACCAGACTGATGTGGCATCTGGAAGAAAAACGAATACTAATTCCACAGCAAGCCGGCTTTAGACAGCACAGATCCACTGAGGACCAGGTCATCCTCATAGCCCAGGAGATAGAAGATGCTTACCAGGCACAGAAACACACAGTAGCTGTTTGGGTGGATCTGGAAAAGGCATTTGACAAAGTCTGGAAAGATGGACTTAGAGTCAAGCCAAGAAGAAGTGATGTTTGTGGGAAGATGTACAAGTGGATCAACCACTACCTCAAACAAAGAACGGCCAGAGTCCAAGTACAAGGGCAGATGAGCAAAAAGGTGACACTCCCCCAAGGGGGAGTACTGTCACCCACACTCTTCCTGGTATATATAAACGATATTACAGAGAATATACCAAGAAGAGTCCATAGCTCAATGTTTGCAGACGATCTGGCTATGTGGACCTCTGAAAAGAATCTCACCATAGCAAGAAATCGGATGCAGACGGCCCTAACATCGCTGGAAGAGTGGGCGAACTCATGGCTGGTCAAAATAAACGAGGAGAAAACCACATGCACAATATTCTCGCTTTCATTAAAACCCCAAAGTACCAAATTAAGTCTAAATGGCAAATTCCTGCAGCCAAACGACAACCCAACCTATCTGGGAGTCACATTTGATCAGCGCATGACATGGAAAAGTCAGATTGAGAGAAACCGAATGAAAGCCAGAGAAAGAATGGCAATCATGAGGAAACTTGCTGGCACAAGCTGGGGAGCAGACGAAGGCATACTAAAGAAACTGTACACTGGAAGAGTGAGACCAGTTCTCGAGTATGGCATTGCGGCATGGACAACAGCAGCGAAGGCGAACTTCGATAAAGTTAACAAACTTCAAAGGCAACCCAGTACTAAAAAAATGCCTGCTGAAGTTTGTCAGAAAGGTGCAGATATCGCAGTCCAGCTTAAGACACAACTCATGCTGTTCTCTTGAACTACATCATGCTATTTGCAAAGCCTTTTTAACTGATTAGCTACTGAATTGAGAAACAGGCTGTGGCAGAATTAAATTTAGGTCCCATTTTCCCATTTGCAGGTGTATGTACAAATTTAGCTGCAGTTTTCTTAATTATTAACATATTTTTATGAATGATATACCATTTTGTAGGTAAATGAATGTTCTCTAAGATAGATCTAAAACAATTGTTATTTTTTAGTAGGAAATTTGTAAATGGTAAATTATTATTTACAACAGAAAAGCATTACAAAATTATAAAAAAAAGTGCCAAATCATCTTAAATTTTTGAATGTCCAAAACATTTAATGTCTTTTACTTGGTGGTTATCACAAAGTATATAAAACAACACAGAAATTGGATAATATTTACACTTCTAATAGCTAATGTAACCACATGTAGGCCAGATCAGAAAAAAATTAAACATTTTTTGAAAAATAAACATTTGAGAAAAAAAAAAAATATCTTTGGAAAAATTAACATTAAAAAAAAAATATATATCTCCAATTTATTTACAGTACATCAATATCTGCAGGATCATGTGTATGGTACACTCTAAAACAGTTCTTCGGATGGAGATGTGGCTTTTCTGGGCAACCAGTGCAATAAAAATTTGTGCGGACTCTCTTTGCAGGAGTTGAGCATACAATGCAGTTCCTGTCTTTGTCTGAGTGATCCACAAGATGCACAGCACCCTCATATCTTTTAATTTTGTTTCCTTCTTTGAATTTTCTCCCAACTTTACTGCTGTTTGTGGTTACTCTACCTCTTGCGGGATGATGGATGCAGCCTTCTCAGTCAGCTGATGGATCAAATTTTCTTTGAAGACTTTCAAGGGCATAGGCTTCTCATCAGCATGACAGAGCGTGTATAATATATGAGCATTTACCTGTGAAACCTCAATGATCCAATAAAATATTTTTTTCCACAATTTTGTTGTTTTTCTTTGGAAGCTGCCATAGTATGATACCATCTGGTCGCTATGGTCACATCCATTCATACACATGTTGTATCGCTGCACTACTTTGGGTTTTTCAACTGTGTTGCCTCGTCTAGTTGTAACCTGCTCCATCTGAACTGTAGTCTTGGTGGAGACAATACACGGCTTTTTGGCTTTCTTATCTCGCCAAGCAACACACATCTGGGATCCATCATTATTTCTGTACCACCTAGCTTCTCGGAGCTGTAGAGAAATGGTCTTCAACTGAAGCGGAAAATTTTTCCTGTTGATGTTGAGTGTGCCAGTATAATCAGTACCCCTATTCAACAGATATGTAATCACGGTGTCTACAGTGTAGTACCTATCCGCAAATACATGGTGGCCTTTTCCAATTCCTTGCAGCAGGTAATCAAAAACCTTCACGGCCTGATTTGCACGATCATTGGCAAGGAGATATGATGTGTTTTTTCCGAAGTATGTCAATACAGAGTAGACATACCCTGTAGTAGAATCACACAAGCCAAAAGTCTTGATGTGATACTTGCTTGGCTTGGAGGCATTGTACTGCTTGTGCTTCCAGCGTCCGTTATAGCCTATTACCATTTCATCAATGGCCAGATCCTGAAATGGATAAAATGCATCCTGGAACTTTCCTATTAGTGAATTCAAGAATGGCTCTATTTTGTCCTTGCCTACAGATTCAGCATCTCCAACATGCATCATGGTGTGGTAAATGATTTCAAATCTCAATCTGGGAAACATCTGACTGTACCATGGGTTGTAGTTGTGTGGTTTGTGTGCCCAATAATCCTTCACCGATGCTTTTTTACCTAAACCTATTGCGATAATCACGGCCAAAAATTTTAACAGCTCATATTCAGTGATATGCTTCCAACTTGCAAGTGTAGACTTTTGTAAAGAAACTTGTTTGGATTTCTTCAATTCTGCATATTCATTGATCATTGATACCAATGAATCTAACACATCTGGTGTTATCAAGGCAAACCAACAATCTAGTTCAGAGGAAGATGCATCTAGTTTTGCATGCATACCTGGTTCACGAGTTGGAACAAAGGGAATACTGCCTGTTGTTTCACCTTCAGTTACTTGGTGCCACTGTTCTCTTTCTTGAGCTCCATTTTTTTTACTGAACTATTTGTAAACCTAGCAGCCATCTTAGCCTTTTTAGGGAATTTTGATGGTCCAGGACGTGCACCATCTTCGCTATCACTACTTGCGCTGCCACTACTATTTTTTTCGTATTCATCAAAATCAATTTAATTATTATTATCGACATCTGTTTCACTTACCTCGTCTTCACTAGATGTATTATTTATCTGTTGAAACAAGTTTCTAGCCTGTTCAATAGTTAGACGAGCCGTACAAGTGCTTTTGGTGACCTTATCGCTTGTTGCCATGGTAAACAATTTTTTACAGTTCGGTAACTAGCTTGAAAATATGATAATTATGACAAGAATACAATTTTTAACATCCGATTTGGTCCACATGTGATTCAAAAATCAACTTCCCTTCGGTAAATTAAAATCTCGTACCGAAACGGAAAGGAAAACTATAAATTTATAACTTGTTTTACTATGAAAAAAACATTGACGCTCACAGCGGCTTATGGCCGCGGCTAAATAAGTGTTCTGGCGCTGGGAGCGGCTTGTAGTATGTAACCAGTTAAGGGCTTGGTAGTGGGAGATTGAGAACAAATGAAGATGATCACTTTCATATCTTTGGATGCCTGTGTGATCTTGTATCCACTCTGTTGTTACTGATGCCATAGCGTGCAAGCACTTAAAAAATGTAAGCTAATTATTTTCATGTAATGAGATCAGGGCCAAAGATATGGCACTGAATGAGTTGACAGCAGTTAGCAAGTCATACATGGCTGTTTCCATCAGGGTCAACAAACAAGAGCTTATCAAGATCCTATGCTGCACACACAATGACTATCCACTCCAGCAGACATGGAGGAAACAGTAAACCACCAATTATGTTGTACATTTTTCGTGTTCATGAATAATTCAAAATCTTTAGTGTATTTTGATAAAAGAAAAGGCTGCTGAAGTTGTTACCTTCTTTGACTTGTCTTATATTAATAAATATGTTTGTTTTTTTTAAATCTCTGTAGGTGGCATTGCAAGAAACCTGCACCAAAGTCATGTTTGTGCTAATGCGTTGGTGGTTTCTTTGTGATCTTGGAACTTGTATTGGTCTCTGAGAACTCTTAGTGGTTTCTTTGTGCGAGTGCATTTCACAATGTTTGCCACGTTTTAAAATTGAATGTCTCAGCTTTCATATGAACAAATTATTTCAAATTTTGCCTATAACCTGCAGATCACCATGGTGAATATTTTTTTTTTCTTGCCCACAAACATATGGTATACAAAAACTAGCCCTTTTAATGAAACCAGTCTTTTGAAATGATTACCCCTTCATAACTGAGTAATTTTGTAAATATTTTCCATGTGTTATCACAACATTTTTCCAGCTTCAACCCACAGACACTGATCACTGGTTTTTAACAGTTAAAACGGTGTTAGTTCCGGTGTGTCATAAGCATAGCTTAACCAATTAACAATCGCGACTACAAAGAGTCTGAAAGTCAAGTTGTTTTTTTTAACACTCCATACAATTGCATTGAAGATGTATCAATATTTTTGTAGAGAAGCTAAGCGTTGTAAACTATCTGCAAACCCTGAAAAGAACTATTCACGCTTTGGGTTTAAGTGAATGGTAATTTGACCAATTGCTCCAAGATAACTGAAGGAAGGAAGGAAGAAAGAAAAGGGTAGAAAACTTTGACAGGTATGTCATTAGAAGCGAGATTTGTAGAATGGTTGATTCCAAAGAAACAGTGACACTAAAGTCTCGTCTGAGAACACAACTGTTGTGGAGAACTGTAAGGGGCATTGGTTTTACCTTTAGAAAGTTTGCTAGTGGAAGAAACTGCATATAGTATCCATGAGAAGCAAAGTATTTAAGCGAAATGCATAAACAATGTGGATATGCTCACCACTTGTGAAAACTAAGGGCAGTCAGCAGGTGGAACGATTAAAAGATTAGCACCAGGTGGCAAAGGACAGCACTTGATAATAGTACACATAAGGGGCTGGTGAGGGATGCTGAACTGACATAATCTCCTCAGCAGGCCATTGAAAACATGGCGAGTGTGATACAGAATTCGACCAGAGTTGATCAGCGAGAGGTTATTCGGTTTTTAACATAATGTCGACCCGTTGACATTCATTGCAGAATGCAGCCAGTGTATGGTGACAAAAGTGTGTCGAAGACAACAGTGAAGTACTGGACAATGATGTTTAAAGAAAGTGAATTTATGCAACATGTGCCTGAGCTGGTCTCACAAGATCTTTCGTTAATGGATTCTGTATTAAACCTGCCATGTTTTCAATGGAAACTTTGAGTCGGAGGATAATGCAGTCCTGCAAACTTAACGGTTGGTATGTGCTGTTTACACCAGAAGTGATATCATTCGCATCGTGCGTATGTTAACTTGTTGCAGTTTGGTCTGGTTTCACTTTAACACGCTTCATATCTTATTTAGTGGTTTCTTAGAACTCATTGTACTGACAGTTTCTGAAACATGTTTTACATCATGAAGCTGCAAAAAATTATTGCTCTAATTGCAGTGCTCATTGTAGATATGCAATGCTTGAATTAGTCGATGTTCAAGCTTGTTGCTTACAGTAACTTTTATCAGATCTTACAAACATGTGTGGCAGGTTGCAGGCTTTGCTGCCTTTTTGAGCCCAGGTAACATGCAGGCAATGACTTTTGCAGTGCTATTTTATTTTTGTTCAAAAACATTTCTCTACATTTTGAGTTGTTCCTGTGTCCTCAGAAATGGCGCAATTTTTGTGAATCCTTCAAGGAAGAGATTGAGGACTACAACCAGGGCACGTTACTCAGGCTCAACTGTGAAGGTGATTACACACCTGAGAATACTACTTTCAGTAAGTAGTGAATTTGAACACTGTTTTATTAAATTTGGATTTTTGTAGTGCTGGAGTTAATGGCTCGGGAAGTGTGCAGTGTGCAACTACCTCAACACAATGTTGATCCCCTTCTCGTTAGCAAATTGCCGTGAAATGGCGTGTTTCCAAGACCTGCTTAGAAGGGATGCGAGGTTTTGTATGATTGGACTTAAAACATCTAAGGGGGGGGGGGGGGTCTCTTGTCAGATTGCAAGAGACAGGTATTTGGTAACTTCTAGAATGCTTGTGGCTTGCTTTCCTATACCAGTTAAAGCTATTGGCATATTTTCTTTTTTGCAAAGCGATTTAATTTTGAACTTGAGTTGACTTATTTGATCAGATCAAGATCATGTGGTAATCTCGTATGCCAGAACACACAATTCTCTCAAAAGTGCCAGATCATTTGCTTAGTCCAGGTCTTTCCATTGTGTCTACGGAATACATTGTCTCCTCCTCGATTGACTTCATTATCCAATTTTAACCAGCAGGAAGCATGCATCGCACCCCTGTATGCACCCACAGAAGCTGTCATTGTCCTCATTTGGCCCATGTCGATCAACAGATATATACATATATAGGGTTTTCGTATATTGAATATATTTTTGTCAAGCGATGCAGAATTAATGTCTGGCAAGATGGACAATATTCTCCTGTGGTTTTAAATATTGAATGACTGATTTCAGGTGTGAGGACTCAGTTTCTCGCCATAGAGATTGCCAGAAACAAGGAAGGGTTCAACACATGGTTGCTGAGAAAGAAGACACAGGCAGCAGAAACTGAGCCACCAACTACAGACAAAGACTCCTAGCAAAGACTCCCTGCTCTTTTGGCCAGAAATGAACTTGATATTTACAACAATATTTACGTAATTTGTGTTTTTGCATTTGTAAAAGTGTGGTATGCAAAAACCTAACCACACGGCACCAACATCAATATAATATATCGCAACTGTTCAAATAAGAAATAAGTCCTCCGCCCAGATGATGTCAACCATACTTGTATTCGCACGAGTTCACACCTGCTGCTTTTTTCCTATTGGGGCATCTCATTTGTAGCCTTCTGTCAGTGATTATTTAAAACCACCAAGTGTACCATAGATGACTTCATGGGGATGTGACAAGAAATTTGGCCAACTACATCAGATACCAGGCAAAACAAACCGTATCCAAGTAGGTAGTGTGTGTTATAGAAGATGATGAACATTGAAAGTTTCTATACATTAATGATTGGCGGTTACGATACTATCAAGAAGGGCTAGAGCAGCTATTTTCAGCTGAAAATGGATACAGTAACGATCGCTAGTCATAAACAAAACAACGACAATCTATTTCATCACCTACTGTAAATTGATTAAGTCACGCATTTTGAATATATGGGCCAAACTTCAAAACCAAGCCATGAGAGTTATAACAGGAGGCATGAAGTCAGCGCCAATTTTCGAACTTGAAAAGATTACAAATGTACAATCCATAACCGACTGCAGAGCCCAACAGCAAGCAGAGAAACTAAGAAGACTGACAGATCATCCAATGCATCAGACACTAAATAGATTTGGAAATGGGAAACTAAAGCGGAGAAACTTTGCAGAAATAGCCAAAGCAAAGATGAGCGAAGACCCTACTGTACGCAAACCCACATGGAAGCAGCATATCATTCCGGAGGTGGTAGAAAATATACAAGGTATTGGAAACAAGAACAGCCAGACTGAAAAAGAAAGAAGAGACATAACCCTGAGGTACATAGCAGGGAAAACTACCCAAGCATGGACTGGACCCATGCATACACCGACGGTTCTGTAACAAACACAACACAGAATGGAGGGGCAGGGGTATTCCTGAGCCTAACAAATGGTAGAAAAATAACACTGTCAGTGGCAACTGGAAAATACTTTAAGCAATTTCAGAACAGAGGCAGAGGCACTGAAGGCTGCAGTAAAAGTAATGCTGACAGGCAAAAGCAATGAAAGCCAGATAGTTCTGTTTACAGATGCCCTGGCCGTAGTTACAGCACTAAAAGGGCAGAACTTAATTATTATCAACTATGCCAGCAGTCCGCACCAAAAGGAGTAGTGGTACAGTGGGTTCCATTCCACTGTAACATCCAAGGCAACGAGGAGGCAGACAGACTGGCAAAAGAAGGTGCAAGACTACCACAACCAGATCTAGTGTGACCTACGAAGAGTCCAAAAGGCTTATTAGAGCCAGATACATGGCCACATGGGAAACAGAACATACTGGCTACACAAAAAATGATGCCTATTACCAGTTGAACAGAAGAGAGCAGGTCGTGGTCTTCAGACTCCGCACAGGCCACAACAGACTGAGGTACCACCTTTTCAATAAACTGAAGATATGTGGCACTGACGAATGCACCTGTGGTACAGGGAAAATGACCGTTGAACATCTGCTGCAAAATTGCCCGACATACAAGGACCAGAGAAAGCACTAGACAAGCTCTATGGCAGTGATGACAGCGGCTTTCTTCTAACAAATACAAGTTGACGTCTGACAGCGTAAGAAGAAGAATATATGGGCTACAGAATTGACTGCTGGAAAGAAATCGGAAGACCAACTGACTAGTTACATGGCAATGCAGAGGCAGAACAAATTATGGCACAGCACTGACAAAAGTCAGTCTTGACAGCATATAGCTGACAAAATCATGGACAGTACCAAAACTTCTAGACAAAGAATCAAATCCTTTGAGTCAAATATAAACAAGTTGTTGGTGCTTCAGACAGAAACGCATTCACCCCAATTTACTGGACATTTAAGACGTAAATAAAACACTGGCACATGCGTAATCTGGCTTCCAAAATAAAACACTGGCACATGCGTAATCTGGCTTCCAAAATAAAACACTGGCACATGCGTAATCTGGCTTCCAAAATAAAACACTGGCACATGCGTAATCTGGCTTCCAAAATAAAACACTGGCACATGCGTAATCTGGCTTCCAAAATAAAACACTGGCACATGCGTAATCTGGCTTCCAAAATAAAACACTGGCACATGGCTTCCAATTCATGTAAAGAACTGTCGCCATGGCTCTCATCTTGTAGGATGCATGCAACCAGCTTGAATTTGGGACCTTGTACGTGCACTTTTTGAAGGTGTGGATTCAATTCATGGCTGGCGAGCTGCAGTGATGAACAGTTGCACTATACTTGGTCATTAGAACAGATGTCCAGGGATCTCACCTGTGTTGTTTCAACATTGCACACAATTAATAGTAATTTAACATTTGCATGCTGCTAACTGGCTAAGATAGGTTTGATTATACATCCAGGAGCAGTATGAGATGGGGTAGCAGACCCCAGATTTGTGCTGACAGATGGGCCAAAGTCTATAGACTTTGCTGCACCTGAGCCAATCATATGGGGGAAGTTGTCATGTGGGGGCCTGCTTACTTCAAGCCTCTGCGATCCTTTGGTGGTGATGCTAGCGGCATGCCTGGTGAAATGTTTATGTGCAAGCAACTCAAAAGCAATCAGATTAGCAAATCTTGAGGGGGAAAAAAAAGAGACATAAAACTGGTTTATCAATTCCATTTTGGCCAGAAAATGTAAATACTTACAGTCACATAAAGAAGGAAGGTATGGTGCCAGGCAAGAGTAGTGGACCTACTACCAAGATGACTGGCCAGGGATGAATTTATAAAGGATATGCAGGAGGTGCCATCAATGTTGTTGAAGATCAAGGAGTTGAACATGTCTTCTGCCCATTCTGAGCTCACTGAATAATAGCAGCTGCATGTGTTTGTTTGTTTTTTGTGTTTTTTTTTTTGGGGGGGGGGGGGGGGGGGGCCAGGAACATATGCTGCAGTGTTAAAACACTAATACGTTGAGCACGACAGCAGGAATTTCCCAAACACAGAACTCGTTTTTGCTGTTGACTGACCTCAGTCAATAGTCACCTCCCATCTAGAGTTGCTCATGAGACTATGCCGCTGAAAACTCCATCATGGCGGATATTGCATATTTTGGTCTGCTGAACAGGTGTGCCAAGTCTTCAGATGTCCTAGGTTAAACAGCCGATCTTGTGGCCTGTACTTTCATGTTTTCTGTCCACCCTTGACGTTCTTTTAGTATATTGCTGGTTCATGCGTTCCACCCTTGAGGTCCTTTGACATCCGGGTCTGTTCAGCATGGTGCTGGTTCATGCGTTCCACCCTTGAGACTAAGTCTAGAAGTGTTCAAAGAGCATTGTTTTTTTGTTTTTTTATATTTAAAAAAAAAAGCCTGCTTTCCAGATATGCATGTTAATTCCCCAATACATGGCAATTTGGTCACGCTGTATGTAGATGACATGGCAACCAACATACAGGCACTTTACTACCTCATCTGGCACTTCCTGTAAAGCATGTCCCTTTATAATTAATTCTGTAGGAACCTAGTACCTGCAACTGTTAGTATTTTGCGCAGACCTCAGCTTCCCTACATCTTTTTTTTTTTTTTTTTTTTTTTTTTTTGAGCTGTGTTCTCTTGAAATGCATTGATGGTTTGTTGTTTTTTTTAAATTCATGACCTGTCTAACATTTCCACCATTACTAATGATGTATAACGTAAATCAAATATTAAAAATACCAAAAACTACATATTTATTTATCTTTACATTTTATTTAGTTAAACAAGAAGCGGGGGAGACATATTTTCTATATTATGTAAATCAGTTCATTTTCAGTCTCTTCTCTGCCTACCTCTTCCCCTGTGGATTCCATGTCAGGGCCTAGTCCTGCGACATTTGATGGCGATTTCATTAGCATGTGTTCAATCCAACCCCACTGCCATCGATTGATCTTTGTACTTGAAAAGGCAGCGGCCATTGTGGCTTTCATCATACCTGAATCATATTCTGAGGCCTTTCTTCTCCCAGGACCGTTTAATTTTGTTTGGTTGTCAATGTTTTAGCAACCATCTAATTTGTTTTTTAATGTATATATTTTTTTTTAAATAACCAGATTTGGTTTTTATGGATCTAGGTAGGTGGTTGTCTTTGCTGCAACCTATTATACTCTAGGTAGGTTGCTCCAAGTATAGACTGATCTTGTCTGTCGCCCCCTTGACATGCCCAGTTTCGGTGACTCTTCTGGAAGCTTTCACCTCCCTCCCCTTGAGATCATCAGACACGCAAGCCTCCTCACCAACTCAAGGTATCGATTGAGGGGAGGAAGAATACATACACATGGTGGGGAGCTGACGCAGCACAATCTTTCCTGCTTCAATCGCAAGTTACAGCATCAGACGAACCCTGCGAAACAGTTATCACATTTCACAGTACAAGTCTGATTCTGTCGCCATCTTCGCTTGCCATGGGCAATTGTTACAGTACCACTAGTTATGAGTTATGGAGCTTAAACTTTGAATTTTCAGCTCAAATGAGAAGTCTGTGTTACTGAATGGAGCATGACTAAGGCTGGTTTAAAAAAAAAAATTTCATTCAGTGCTTGTGCAGAACGTTCAACCTGCACTTGCATAACAGGGCTATTAATGTAGAGCTTCTGTAACAAACAGGTCAATCCCACAGCGTGTGAGGACATGAGAGGGTGGAGGTGGCTTGGGTACACATCAAGGCGAACATCAAACAACATCACCGGTCAGTCACTTCTCTGGACCCCAAAGACATGTTGCAGCAGCTAGACCTTGGAAGTGGGGCCGTCAGTGTAATCCCTGTAGTGGTGACCCTTACTTGAAGCCTAGCAATGCACTACGGGCAGGTAAGTCCATTTGTACCCTTTGCAGTATTCCAAGGAATGTTTGACAGACGTAAGGGAGGTTAGCAGCACGCCCGGGGACGTAAGAAAAACCACCGGAAACTTGCTACAAGAGAATTTGTGAAGCGTTAACTCAAGATATGGAATGCTCCTAATGCAAATGACAATATTGCTGATAACCACAGCACATTCACAATGGTCACATACTGGATTGAGTCAGACCACATTGATATACTAACGTAGGGCTTACATCATGAGCAGTCTGAGTACCTGGGTGCAGAACAAAAATACTGAAGAGCATCAAGATGATGATCATGGCCCCCAACTTCTGGCATCACATGTTTCTCTAGAAAGCCGTGTAGATCATACAGATGCTCCATTGCCATGGCAACAATTAGCCACGATGACTTCAGGTGGCACACAGCTTCAGCGAACACGATTATCTGAAGTGAAAGGAAAAAACAAACATTTATCCATTCTATTTTAGCAGTCGTAAGTCGTGTGGCAGAAACAAGAAGGAAAGACACTGGGTACACACAGAAAGATAAATAACTTAAGATAAATAAAAGAAAAACTATCAGTGTCATCCAACAGACAGTCATCGATTGATTTCAAAATGTCACTCCTATCCATCAGTAACGTGCTCATGATGGAAGCTTGTGAAGCCATGATGTCAGCTCTGTCGTTGTCCTGAGCCTCGTCACTAACGTGCTCATGATGTCAGCTCTGTCGTTGTCCTGAGCCCCGTCACTAACGTGCTCATGATGGGAGCTTGTGAAGCTATGATGTCAGCTCTATCGTTGTCCTGAGCCCCGTCACTAACGTGCTCGTGATGGGAACTTGTGAAGCCATGATGTCAACTCTGTCGTTGTCCTGAGCCCCAGCATGACCAGGACAGTAGATCCATATTAAGCCCTGGAAGTTTGAAGCCTCAACATCTGCTATCCACTCGTACCTAAGCCATCCTTTCTGTACCATATGAAGTACAGCTTGTACGTCAGTCTCATGCTTGCCCTTGTTAAAGTAGTCTCAGATATCCATCTTAACGCTGAGGTCACTGCATCAATCTCCATTCTCAAACTGGAGGTTATCTATGTGTATGTCCCACTCTGCTCACCAACGACCTGTCCTCTCACTCTAGCTGAGAAGCCCCAGCCTAATATTCCACTCTGCAGCACCGACCTGTCGTCTCTCACTAGCTGAGAAGCCCTAGCCTGTCCCACTCTGCAGCACCAATCCGTCGGGTTGACCTCAGTATCCTGCGTGTTCTCAGCTGATTCACTTCGAGCTCTGCTGCCCCTTTGCCCCATTCTCTGCATTCCTTGCCTAATGTTACGATGGCTCTCTGGTACTCTGTCATACTGGGGTTACTTGTCGATTGTTTTCTTCTGTGCCTTCCATGACGCCCCTCTCTTGAATCTTGATGTCTGAGATCCAACTGTACAGAAGGCGCCCTCCATCTTCTGTAAAAAGAAATACTTCCCAGGTATTGGGCCTGTTCAAGTTGGATATTGCTCTACGTATATGTAGAGGACATGGTACTCCGCTAATCCTCATTGTTGATGTCTTCAATGTGCTAATCTTCATACTATATTTTCACAATATATCTAGTGCATTTACATGATTTTTCAGTCTTTCTTCATCTTCGAACATTTCGTACATTTGGCCGTCTGCAAATTGTAATGAATTCTCGTAATTGAATTCCACTTCTGTAGTTGCAATTTGGCTGACTTCTGTTGTTATCTTGTCCTTTGGCTGGCTTCTGTTGTTATCTTGTCCTTTGGCTGACTTCTGTTGTTATCTTGTCCTTTGGCTGGCTTCTGTTGTTATCTTGTCCTTTGGCTGACTTCTGTTGTTATCTTGTCCTTTGGCTGACTTCTGTTGTTATCTTGTCCTTTGGCTGGCTTCTGTTGTTATCTTGTCCTTTGGCTGGCTTCTGTTGTTATCTTGTCCTTTGGCTGGCTTCTGTTGTTATCTTGTCCTTTGGCTGACTTCTGTTGTTATCTTGTCCTTTGGCTGGCTTCTGTTGTTATCTTGTCCTTTGGCTGACTTCTGTTGTTATCTTGTCCTTTGGCTGGCTTCTGTTGTTATCTTGTCCTTTGGCTGACTTCTGTTGTTATCTTGTCCTTTAGCTGGCTTCTGTTGTTATCTTGTCCATGTAAATTTTGTGGTGCAATGGTAAAGACAAACACTCTTTAAAAGCATTTGTGGCTCCATCAATTATTACGTTTTTTTCATTTAAGCTGTAAAGCGCGCTCACGTTAAGGGAGGGGGTATTTTATTATACTGTAATAACTCCGTTACCATAACCATCAGAGCAGACATATCTTCTGGAATCAATATTGAAACTGTATGCAGGAGTGAACAAATGTTGGTTGGAGTATGCAATCAGACTCATCAAGTACTAAAGATCTCTTTCAAGCTGTAGAAATATCCAGTGCAGAGAAATTATTATTAATGGGGGATTTCAACTTTCCAGAAATTAATTGGTAGAAGATGGAAGCACGTGTGGAATCCCATCCATTTGTTCAATGCATGGCTAAATAAAAATTATTTCAACATGTTGCTGACTGTACTAGAGGCAGAAATACACTGGACTACATATTTTCTACAGAGAAAAATATGATTGCAAATGTTACAATTAGTGAACTATTCGGCTCAAGTGACCATCAAATTGTCCGTTAGATCTTGTAGCTATGAAAGAGGATAGAATATGTCCACTAATTTACAACTGCTCTAGAACAGAAGTTGATAGATGCAGACACATAGTATGGATAGATATTTTCACTGGCGTGGATGTGCAGAAAGATTGGGATAAATTAAAGTCTGTACTTGATCACCTGAAAAATTACTTTGTTCCAAGTGGGAGATTGAACCCCAAAAGGAAAAACTCGATCTGTGGTTAAGTACAGAAGAGCTAAGAATAAAGAAACATTTGGAATTACAAACAATATTTTTTTGAGTAAATAGATCTGCAAAGATAATTCATAAATGGTATGAGAGCTGGCAGATGGAGATTAATGTAGACAAACGTAGTCATTCACATGGGAAGATAGAAAATTACATGATGAGAGTGAACAATATTAAAAGGATAGAAAAGGAAAGGGACCTAAGTATTATAACAGATCATATATGTAAGATGCGAGAGTAAGTCCTGGTGGCTGTAGTAAAAGGCTAATGTAATGCTGGGTATGATTAAAAGAAACATTACACATCGAAGCAAGGAAGTGTAGAGTCCTTATCACAGAGTGGATATAGACACGATAGAAAGAAAAACAAAGAAGAGCTATAAAAATTATGGTGCGATTCCATAATTATAGTTATGAGTAGAAACATAAAAACTGGTCTGCAGTGTCTAGAAACGAGAATTCGAGGTGACTTTAATACAAGTTTATAAATGAATCAATAGAAAGGATAAATTATATAACAAGTTTTCAAAGTTCAAGCGACTACAAAAACTAGGGGGCATAGCTTTAAATTATTTAAAGACAGGTCCAGATTGGATATTAGGAAACATTTATTCAGTCAGAGAGTGGTGAATGCTTAGAATTCATTGCCACAGGATGTGGTCAGTTAATGCATTCAAGTCAAGAATAGATTGGATGATCACATTCATTTTTAAAGTGGAATGTGGAGTAAACTGTAGAGTCTTCTATATCAGTATAATGAAGTTAAGTTAAGAGTTGTTTATCGAAGTTAAGTTAAGAGTGTTGTTTATCGAAGTTAAGTTAAGAATGTTGTTTATCGAAGTTAAGTTAAGAGTGTTGTTTATCAAAGTTAAGTTAAGAGTGTTGTTTATCGAAGTTAAGTTAAGAGTGTTGTTTATCGAAGTTAAGTTAAGAGTGTTGTTTATCAACTTGTTGATCGTCGTCCGTGTCATTCTGCTCTTAACAAACCATCTTGAGGAAAGGAACAAATAACTTGGAAAGATTTTTAATTTAAATTTTATCCGGGCAGCGGACAGTAAGCCTACTCTTGTCGATTTCCAACTGCCAAGGAATTGTTAATGTGCTCACCATGGGAGTAGATCTGACTACCCAGAGATCACGAGTATTTTTACCAGAAGATCAACGTGACAAAAATCTAGGTCTTCACCGGGATTTGAACACGCGACCTCCGGCATCCGAGGCGGACACCTTGCCTGAGACCACTGTTCCCCCTAAGTACTATGTTTGAAATGAAGCATGTCTCCCAGAATTAAATCATTCACCTTTCGCTTCGATGAGAAAGAAGCATTGGCTTCAATTGCATTTAGTTCATTTATGGAAAGCCAGAATCAAATCATTTATGGAAAGCCAGAATCAAATCATTTATGGAAAGCCAGAATCAAATCATTTCCAGTGGCAATAGACAATAGCATGAGACAAAGGATAGTAAACAATATTCATCGTAAACAAACATAAGAGACAACATAGCAATTCTCATATATTCCTCGTCAGCCAAAATGACACTACAAAATCATACAAAGAAGGAAACAGTTTGTCAACTCACTGCATACGTATATTACCAATAAATTCAACAAAGTAACAATGAAGTGGGGGTTCTGCCCAATGCAAAATACATGGCAGCATATAAACTAAAGTGGTAGCAAGCAGAACACACAGTGAAGCCAGGACAATGAGTGAGAAGTAAAAACTATGCCAATCTCAGACACACACTAGCAGACCCGTGTAGAACGTCTGCCCGTCAGTCCAGCTGTAAAGTATGAAAGTGCCCGTCAGTCCAGCTGTAAAGTATGAAAGTGCCCGTCAGTCCAGCTGTAAAGTATGAAAGTGCCCGTCAGTCCAGCTGTAAAGTATGAAAGTGCCCGTCAGTCCAGCTGTAAAGTATGAAAGTGCCCGTCAGTCCAGCTGTAACGTATGAAAGTGCCCGTCAGTCCAGCTGTAACGTATGAAAGTGCCCGTCAGTCCAGCTGTAAAGTATGAAAGTGCCCGTCAGTCCAGCTGTAAAGTATGAAAGTGCCCGTCAGTCCAGCTGTAAAGTATGAAAGTGCCCGTCAGTCCAGCTGTAAAGTATGAAAGTGCCCGTCAGTCCAGCTGTAACGTATGAAAGTGCCCGTCAGTCCAGCTGTAACGTATGAAAGTGCCCGTCAGTCCAGCTGTAAAGTATGAAAGTGCCCGTCAGTCCAGCTGTAAAGTATGAAAGTGCCCGTCAGTCCAGCTGTAAAGTATGAAAGTGCCCGTCAGTCCAGCTGTAAAGTATGAAAGTGCCCGTCAGTCCAGCTGTAAAGTATGAAAGTGCCCGTCAGTCCAGCTGTAAAGTATGAAAGTGCCCGTCAGTCCAGCTGTAAAGTATGAAAGTGCCCGTCAGTCCAGCTGTAACGTATGAAAGTGCCCGTCAGTCCAGCTGTAACGTATGAAAGTGCCCGTCAGTCCAGCTGTAAAGTATGAAAGTGTCCGTCAGTCCAGCTGTAACGTATGAAAGTGCCCGTCAGTCCAGCTGTAACGTATGAAAGTGCCCGTCAGTCCAGCTGTAAAGTATGAAAGTGCCCGTCAGTCCAGCTGTAAAGTATGAAAGTGCCCGTCAGTCCAGCTGTAACGTATGAAAGTGCCCGTCAGTCCAGCTGTAAAGTATGAAAGTGCCCGTCAGTCCAGCTGTAAAGTATGAAAGAAACAGTTTAAAAATGGAAGGTTCTGATCCTTTCTGCAGCTGACCCCTGCGTCACAACAGCTCTATTGCACTCGTTCGCGATCCTCGAATATCTGCCCATCTCTCCCCCAAATCCTCAACCCACACCTGCCCTCACTCATTTCAAACACGTCTCCTCCTCCTTCAAACAGCCTACCACACTGTCCACCTCATACCTTCCCCTCACTTTCTAACCGGTCTATTTCTTCAGCCGCCAACCCCCTCCCCCTATTCCATCTCTACCCCTTCCATCAACCTCTCATCTCCCCCCCCCTCCTCTTCCTTCGCCATCTCAGCTCATCCGCGCTTGTTTCAGATTCAGAACCGTGTTAACGACTTTCGTAATTACCCCGGCCAGAGCCTCATATTGAAGTGTCTCGTGTTAAACGTCATTATCACCAACTGATATCGTCACATAATTCAACCAGTCAATAAAATTGTCCACGCAGACGTCGGAAATACAGAGTGACGCACATTTGAGAAACAATTATATTGATACTAAAATAAAAAAACTGGAATGGCGAAACCATACTGCTCAAACCAAGATGAAAACAAGCGACAATTTACAAACTGGGAAATTTGTGACCACCGCGCTATAGCCACGATCACACGTACCGCCTTTTCATGCACTTAAAGGAGTGACTTCTCTCCCAGCGGTGTGAAGCTGATGATGAACTGAAGACAGACGTTAATGAATTGTTTAAGATAAGGCGGCAAACGACTTCCACACCGGATTTGGAAACTTAGATGTGCAGATGAACCAGCTGTCCATTCAAATAGTGCTGCGTGGCTTGAACAGATGATCATGTCGGTCAAACGATGCAGCGAGGAACAAAATCTATTCATGAACACTGACAAGACTAAGACAAGTGAACACTGACAAGGCGAAAACCAGACCTAAAGTTATTACACAGAAGCAAACATCACGAGTTTTGAAGTTCTCGGCTCGACTATAAGCAACAAGAGATTACCAATAAGAATAAGGAGAAGAATGGGTATGTCAATATACAGAGGTTAACTAAAATGAAAAAAGTATGGCAGAACACTAATAAAATTATAAAAATAGGTCCTGAGGACCTGCATCTTCCCGTTGGCAGCGAACGGATGCGAGACACGGTCTACCACACAAACCCTATAGAAGAAGATCACAATTTTCCGCCTCAGAACAGGCCATTGCAGACTAAATGCACACATGAATAAAATGAAAGCAGCACAGACTGAACAATGCACATGTCAGAGAGGACCAGAACACATCCTGCAAACATGTCAGCTGCACCGAGGATCCCGTGAGAAGATCTGGACGGTGGAAAGAAACATATAAGACAAACTGTGGGGAACCATTGAGGACCTGCGACTGACGTGTCACTTCACTGAGACAGCCCATCTGGTGACATAAAACAAGAATACGAAACCGAACGCACAGAAAAATAATCCTTCAAGCTAAAAATCCTACAGGAGGGTCTCAAAATATCATGGGTGACGAAGAAAAACGCAAAAAATACCTACTGGAGCTCGATTTAGAACAAAACTGTCTAGAGGATAACATTACGTCTAGGAAATGAAACATACTTCTGCCATATCAAACGTTACAGTGACTTAGATAGAACGATACTGAAGGGTGTCGTACTTGGTAACAGAGACATACCGAGAAGATTGACACGCGACATTACGGAGGCTCTCGGATTGACAATGGCAGAGACGATAGAGTTGGCTAGGGATCGAGTGTTTTACAGAGCGACGTTCTGCAAAGGACATGCTACATCAGTGTTTCTCAACCTTTTTACACCTGCGGACAGGTGAAAATATGAACAATTTTTCGCGGTCCGCTCAGACAGAATTAAAACAAAAACTGTTCAAATAGTATTTTGGATATTAGATTTTTAAAATCTAATTTTACACAATGAACATTACATAGCTATTAAGAACTGGACAACATGTTTAAAGAAGGATGTGAGTTAACGAAAGATCTTCCTAGACCAGGTCAGGCGCATATTGTTGCGTTAACTCACGTCCGAGACCAGGCCAGGCGCATATTATTGCGTTAACTCACGTCCGAGACCAGGCCAGGCGCATATTGTTGCGTTAACTCACGTCCTTATTTAAACATCGTTGTCCAGTTCTTCACTGTTGCCTTCGAAACACTTTTGTCACCATAAACTGCCTGCATGTTGCGCTGAATGTTAACTGGTCGACATTCTTCAGCTGCTAGAAACCGAATCACCGCTCGATGATAACTCTGGGCGGATTCTGTATCACACCGCCATGTTTTCAACGGTCTGCTGAAGAAACTGAGTTGGATGATAACGAAATTTTGCAAACTTGACGGTTGGTATGTGCTGTTTACACAAGATGTAACGTCAACATGCGCATCCTACGTATGTTCACTTGGTGCAGTTTGGTCCAGTTTCATTTGAACATGACTCGTAGACCAAGTCTCGGATATTTGCTCCACTCTAAATGCGCACAAAACTAGATTTCCGAGACCAGCGGATGTAACTGATTTCTTGTCAAACCTGGCCTGCCCAAATGTAATCGGAAGTTCCAGATCCAGTGTGATAACTTCCCCATTGAGTATAAGGTTTCAGTCTTATAACACCCCCCACCCCCTAACTTCTCCCAACAGAGGCGGACTTCCGATGGGAATAAGGGATCAATATGTTGAGCAGCGCATGAGCTGCAGCGGTCAGCGACCCATAGCTGACTGCAAGCGTCAGGTCCAGCGAACCAGAGCTGCCAAGACCCTTCTACACCTCCACGTGGTGATCCTGGATAACAGACTGCAACAGAGCAGACTGGCTAAGGAGAATGGATCGAAGAGGGAATGCTTGCTGAAGTCGGATGTGTTGGACCGAAAGGTGCAAATATAGCAGTCAAGCTGTAAACTACGACCCAGCTCATTCCGTTCTCTGGACTACATTCTGCTACTTAGGCCCGTGTCAGGATTTGGTAGCGGGAGATTGAGAACGAACGAAGCCAAGCCAAGATGGGAATACATGTAATGATAGTATTAATCGTACACGGTTTATAATGGGCGAAGGGAATGTTGTTGTTGATTAGATGTTTGCCTCACTAGTTTCTACTGGCGGAGGCGCGCCATTTTCCACCCAGACCGTAGTCCATTGGACGATATCAGGACGTATAAACTAGTGCTTGGATGAATGTATGCGTCTGTATGAATCTATGCTAGGTTTGTGCGCCCTCAGAAGCTAGCCCAACCAAAGTGCAATGGAAGGGCCTCACTATGAGGGCGCGTGTGAAAGTTGTACAGGAGTGTGGCTGTAGAACAGAGTCAAATGAAACAGTGATGTGAGAACAGAGAGCAGGGGAAGAGTGGCCCCCAGGGTGAGCCTCAGATAGGATCCTTGCAGAAAGTCGGGCGAAGGGAAGGAAGACTGGTCAGGGAATATATACTGATCAGACATGTTGGTCAGGGTCAGGCAAAATATGCTGGCCAAGACCCTCACCTCGCCTTCTTTGTAGTCCTTCCTGGAAACGGGCTGTTTTCATGGCAGCCTGGCTAACAAGGTGAGGGATCGACGTGATCCCCGCAGTAGTGAGGGACACGCAGATGAAGCCAAACATAGCATAACTACCTGGAGGACGTCGGTCCACCTTCATTAGCAGGCTCGGGATGTGAGGAAAGATACGACAACCCGCCACTTAACGTCCCTTTTAGGGTGCACAGAAAAGTAAACTCATTATGGGCATTCAACAACAACAACATAATGTGTGAAATACCATCAGCGTTAGGGGGTGGGTTTACATTAGTACAAGATACTGCTATCTTAATCCACCCCAAACAGAGTTCCCTGGGTTATCCTACGCAACTGGACATTCCATTTCGGGTTAAGGGGAGGATATGATATATTTTATTTTAAAGCTAAGACATATAAAGACAGAAGTGTAGAAAATATGGATATAATCAGTTTTGTGAAGGGTTATGTTTTAAGGTTACGGTTATGCTTGAGAGTTAAGTCTAGGGTTAATGTTATGATTACGTTTCGGTTTAGGATTAGGTTTCGGGCTAGGATTATGGTTAGGGTTAGGTCTAGGATTATGGTTAGGGTTAGGTCTAGGATTATGGTTAGGGTTAGGTCTAGGATTATGGTTAGGGTTAGGTCTAGGAATATGGTTAGGGTAAGTAAGGTTAAGGATTAGGGTTATGGTTAGAGTTAGGTTTCGGTCTAGGATTTGGTTTCAGTCTAGGATTAGACTTCGGTCTAAGATTAGGTTTCGGTCTAGAATTGGGGTTAGTTAGGTTTCGGTCTAGGATTTGGGTAAGGTTTCGGTTTTGGGTTATGGTTAGGTTTAGTTCTAGGTTTAGGTTTTGGTCTAGGATTAGGTTTAGGTCTAGGAATAGCTTTCGGTCTAGGAATAGGGTTAGGTTTCGGTCTAGGGTTAGGTTTAGGTTTAGGGTTAGGTTTCGGTCTAGGATTAGGATTATGGTTAAGGTTAGGTCTAGGATTATGGTTAGGGTCAGATCTAGGATTATGGTTAGGGTTAGGTCTAGGATTATGGTTAGGGTTAGGTTTCGGTCTAGGATTAGGTCTAGATTTAAGCTTATGGTAAGGTTAAGGTCTAGGATTAGGGTTATGGTTAGAGTTAGGTTTCGGTCTAGGATTAGGTTTCAGTCTAGGATTAGGGTTAGGTTTCAGTCTAGTATTAGGGTTATGGTTTGAGTGAGGATTAGGTCTAGGATTAGGTTTCGGTCTAGAATTACGGTTATGTTAGAATTAGGTTTAGGTTTAGGATTAGAAGTATGGTTAGGTTTCGGTCTAGTATTAGGGTTATGGTAACATAACATGGTTGTTATTATGTCGTCTGACAGCACGAATAATGCCATAATCATAATGTTCGCTTAGGCGTCTGAGGCCCGTTGCGTCTGATGAATACCACCATGTCCAGTTGTAACTGCGTGCTGCCAGGTCTCCTCTAAGGCAGATGGGGAGGATGCTACCTGTTGGAGCCACGTGTTTCTAGGACGACCTCTCCGGCGCTTCCAGCCAGCAGGGTGGAGGCCATTAGCACTGTTGACTGTCTTTTGAAGAATCTGGTGAGCTGGGATCTCCTTGTCCAGTCGGACAACATGACCGAACAGGGAAATGCGGCGACGTTCCAGAATAACCGAGCCAGCGGGGAGATGTGTCCTTGCAGAAACATGTACATTCCGGACGAAATCGTACCAACGAATGCCAAGGATGTGTCGCTGATTTCGCATATGAAAGGCCTCAAGTCTCGAGGTGTCGCTTTTTTCTGGGTCCAGGTCTCGGAGCCATACACGAAAACCGGGATCACGCACGACTGGTAGATGCGCAGTTTTGTGACCACACACGGCGGAGGTCGTTCATCGCCGATCCCGCTAGACCAATCCGCTTGTGTATGTCGGAGTTACTGCGACAGTCGGGTGCAATCGTGCTGCCGAGGTAGGAGAGATCATTGGCACCATCCACAATGTGACCATTGACTACTGTCATAATGCCATGCTGCTGTAGAAACTGGATGCTGCTCTCCTTGTCATGGACCAACGTTGGCAGATTCCAGAAATTCATTGCTGAGACGGCAGGAATAAGCGGTAGCAGGTCTTTACTCGCATATTTTTTTAGACCAACAGTTTAAAAGTGGACTATTCTGTGACGTCACTAACTCAAATTATGCGCTAAAAATATATACTTTTTTGTTTCGGGTGAATTACTACGCAAGTACCTAGTACAGTAGCAGACTTGCACAAACCTCTCTGCCTAAACATTTCTTTAAGAAGTGGGCACACGAAGACAAGATTAAACAGCACCAATGCCAAGGATAAAGTAAATCCTCAATTACATCATATAGTGTGCGTCAGCGAGGATAATGTATCAGCGGAAGTTTCTTGGTCTAGAAATGAAGTCGCTATAGCTGAGAGGTACTCGCCTCTCATGAAACGGGATCAGACGAAACCGCCTTTTTTTTCTCTCTCAAGTGTCACCTGATATCAAAGGAGGTGAGATCGAATTCTAGTTCTAACGGAGATGAACGAAAAACTCCCTTGTTTCCCTTGAACAAGTTGTGAGCGTAAATGAACCATAGGCAATGACTCATAAAACTGCATAAAGCCATTTCCAAATTCACTACGGTAACAAGTATATTTTTACTGGAGACACTTGAGTAGAATCAGCCGTTTGTAATCGATTTTACGCGGAACTCGTGAAGTGTCTGAAATGTCAAATACATGATCAGTGTTTCTCTCTTACGTGTGTCTGTGCGTTTCTACTAGGCTAGGCTAGGCTTGGAGGGGGTGGGGTTGTGGTGTTTTGATTGGTTCTCAATCTCCCGCTACCAAGCCCTGAACAGGGCTTTGCAAGTTGCAGGATGTTGTCCAGAGAACGGAATGCGTTGTGTCGCTAGTTTACAGCTTGACTGCGATATGTGTACCTTTCGGTCCAACACATCCGTCTTCGGCAGACAATATCTTAAGTTACTGGCATCGAGTTTCTGAGAGTCCTGAAAGTTCCAGTTCTATAGCTGATTGGAAAGCGTCTGAATTTTCAAGTACAAGATTTGGCCCTAAGGAACATACATACGAGGGGCGTTCAAGTCAAAACGGGACGCCCTTTGTGCACTTACCTTCCGAAAATGCAAATGTTCATGAATAATAGTGTTCACCGTACTCACGTCCTAGCTGCAGACAGTGTTGGTTTTGGTGTGACAGTGGAATATATATATATATATATATATATATATATAGACACGGGACTATAATGGACTGAAACACGTCGCCTGTGAGAGATGCCAAACACATTACTCACGCGCAGAGTGATGTCCATACGACCTATTGATGTTATTGAAAAGGCAAGACACACGATAGATGTCACCCACCCCAATCTCCGCCTTGCGGGATACTTATTTACGGGAAAGGCTTCAGAAGTAAACCTTGTAGGAAAATCTGCATCCTGTGTTATCTCCAGTCGTCTCGATAATATCTTGCCACTTGCCAAAGGTAGCTCAGGACGAGAAATCGAGGTTGACACAAGGGCGCAGTTCATCAGTTTAATCCAAAATCACCGCGCAAATCACCCATTTTAGCGGACACAGCAAGAGAAATTATTGTCTACTCGGCTGAACAGAAAGTGGTGTTCATCATAATATAAATAAAACAACTCCCTACTACGTGTGCGTGTGTGTTCGTAGCAGTGTAGGCAAACAATGTGACGCATTTGAAATTGAATGAAGGACATCTTTCATTGAACATGCCCTTTTGGAAACTATATAGTAATCCTTTTACGAGAGCGAAAAATGATTATTGATGATCAAATGATAAAAAGTGAATTAATCTAAAAGATACAGATGACAACGAAAAGTTAAATATACTTATCTTGAACTGGTAGCTGATCTACGTCGGTGTATGCTCCTCTTCGAACAAGATAACCAATAATTTGCTGAGAGGAAAGTTATTCACGAGTGTTATGGACTTCCCATGCTGTAGTTAGAGCACGACAGAGAAGAAGAATGTGATATTTACAAGTTCCTTTCGTCTCTGATCACTGACAGTGTCACTGTAAATAAATTGTCTCGTTTATTATATTGATAGTTTTGAAATGCTTGGCTAAAATAAGAATCGCTGGTATAGAATTGTGAGTGTGTGACAGTCCTCCACTAGCTGCAGTCAACATCAGAAATATTTCAATTGACACCACATTTTTGTTGCGAGTGTGAGCGATTTTCACGGCAGGGCTCGCACATTCGCGTTTTGTGTTTTCTCTGTTGTCATCATTACTTCTTTTCATTCCTTATGTTGCAATGAGAAGGAATCCACCGAATCACAACTTTCTTGAATTGGTAACATAGTTTAGAGAGTACTTCCCAGAGTTCCTGTAGACCTGCATTTTTTCGACTTCCAAGAGCTGGCACAAAACTACCACGTGCTTCTTTGTGTTTTCATTTATCACAAGTACTTCTGCTGCAGGATTCAAGGGCTCAGTCTCTGCTCTCAAGTCACTTGAAAATGTTCCGGTTACCACTGAAAACCTTCTTTTAGTGATGTTATTTTGGGTCATAAAGATTCCTTCACCTCAATTCTCCGTTGCATTTATCGTTGACCCATATGTATATACCTGAGTCAATCTATTTCTAGTGTAGTGTTTCTCTATGTATTTCTCAGTTATGGCTTTTCTCTGCGCTGACTCGCTGTTCATATTCACAATGCCAGGATCTATCAGATCCGGGGAGCTCTCTTTTCACCAGGTGGGGAGTATGTGAGTAGGGTGAATGAGTTCTCTGTGCTGATCCAGTCATATAATCTGTTCCCAACTTCTCTGTTACTGATGCCACAAAGCTGCTCCGTTTTAGTCCTTTATTTCCAAGTCCTTTTATTCTCTACATAAAACTTCGGAATTTCTCACTTTGCGTTGGTTGTAGATTCGTAACCGTTTCTACAACAAAAATCAAGCGAGAATCCATTGTACTGTGTCGTTAGGCCTATTGCCCAAAGCATTCGATTTGAACAGGCGTTTCTGTCAGATTAGTCTTTAACCCTTTAAATCCAGATCTCTGGTTAGTAGAGATCGGACGCCCGTGTTCAGGGTCGAGCACGTTAAAAATCTCTGGGCAGTTGGCAGTGTTGTGTGCAGCGTCATCAGCAAATAACAAGTCCCTAACAGTAACTTACTTGCCTGATCTTGTTTTTAGCCTTGAGTCTCGCAAGATTAAACAGACAGCCATCTGATCTAGTGTGAAGGTAAATCCCTTCTGTGCCATTACCAAATGTGTGCTTCAATAGCAGCGCAAAGAAGATTCCGAATAGTTGGGACTAGGACGCAGCCTTGTTTAACACCACATTGAATACTGCATGGCTGTGATGTAATACCGTTGAATTGGACTGTTCCTGTCTTATCCTCATGAAATCATACTACAATATGCAGCAGTTTGTTAGGACACCCTAATTTAAAGAGGATTTTAGATTTTGTCAGGTCGATGAGAGTGACATAAAAAGGCTTGTTCTGCTCACGTGATTTTTCTTGTAGCTGTCGTAGAGAGAAGATCATGTTGATCTTCCAGACTAGAATCCACATTGGGACTCGGGGTACACGCGGTCAGCCAGTTTGTGTAGCCACAGTAAGATCACTCTGGCTAAGACTTTGCCAACAGTGAGATGACTGTAATTATTACAGTAACTTCTATCACCTTTATTTTTGTATAATGTGAATTTTTGAACCCCTCATATCTTGATGTATAATGGCCTCTTTAAAACTCTGGCATAGCAGCAAGTGTAGCGGTTTCATGAGTGCGTTTTTACAATACTATTTATTTATACTGCACATAGCGACCAAGATGGCGGTATCGTTTTGTACTCCACAAAGAGAGGTTGAAAATAATCGTTTTGGTTTGTACTGTGTTATAATCTAGATTTGATTCGGCCTTTGTTCGCTGTACAATCACATTATGTGGCACTCTGTCTTGTCACACTATCAAAATACGCCGTAGGTACCTCAGAAAATGTTGAAAACAGCACTGCATCAGCCGAAGTATGACCTCCTATGCCTCTGCTGGGAGGATGGTACAGTTCCCCAAGATATGCGTGATGCTATCATCGTGACGATTTATAAGAACAAGGGTTACCGTAAGAACTGCAAAAAATTATAGAGGGATCTCGCTCCCGAGCGTTGTAGGCAAGGTTTACTCCGGCATGGTAATCAATAGGATGAGACTACATGAATTTAGGGTGTACCCAGAATCACAGTGTGGCTTTAGAATAGGAAGATCGACAACGGGCATGACATTCTCTCTTCACCATATCCAGGAGAACAGGATCGGCCGCTCTTTATGATGTTTCTAGACCTCACCAAGGCCTTCGACTTGGTTAGTAGAAAGGGTCTATTCGAACTGCTCATGAATATCGGCTGCCCCCCCCCCAAACTGCGCAATATGATAATTTCTGTCCACACTAGCCAATACGTCCTGATATAACATAAAGCACTATGGTCTGGGATTGAAAGGATCGTACCTTTGCCAATAGAATCAAGAAAGATCAACTTTACTACCAACAAAAACAACAATAAACTGTGTTCAACTGTTAACAATTATTTGCACGTCGGCGCACTTGGTGTGAACTATGCAATTGTGTTCATAAATGTGCGCCAAACGTTCTAAATTGACGTCACAAAATGGCATACAACGGATGTTCAGTATGTGTGTTTCAGGGATCACAATCGTGGAATTTTTGCCGCAGCTTGCATATTTTAGACATGAATTATTAGCCCTCAGACTTTATATTCCTCATATATTAGATCAAATTGGTACTTTGTGTAACTGACTACATCTTGTCCAGTGAAAATGCAGGAATATCTTCAAACACGTTTTGCCGCTGTTGACAACACTGACGTCACTGGCACCGGATATTTGTAATTGTTGTTCCACGTTGTACAATAGATCAAACTCCAGGACGTTCACCAACACGAAGGTTCATACAGCCTTTCGTGTGGTCATAGGATGCTGGGGTGAAATCATTGCATTGTTGTGGAAGAAATGTTTCTGCAGTGACGGGTTTTTACCTGCATCAAGAACACTGTTTTGGTTTTGTAACTTGAGGACATCAATTCCAGTCCCACGGTCAAAACTAGTCTAATAAATGCATCTGAAATAAGGCTTACAGTGAAAGGAGAATCTTGATCAACACAATAAGAGTGAAGCGAATGATGAAAATACTACATCGTGGCTTATAATTAACTAAACATAACCTAACTATGCTGGTTTAGACGGCTCTGCAGAGTCTGTAGACAACCAGTTTCCACTACCACAACATAACTAAAAATAACGTGAATTCGTAATTAATTATGTTAAAAGTTTATAAGTCCATGGCAAGATTTGCGTGGTTCCCAACCCAGCCTCCAGCCGTTAAGACTTGTCACAGAGCGACCAGTAGATGGTCGGATTGTCCATGCCTGCTGAAGTCGCCCCAGCGAAGACTTGCTGGCGCTGTAGAGGTCTGGACTGACGATCTAGGGTTGTCATTGGTCATCTCTTTTCTGATCAGAGGACTAGTCATGACTAGGGCTGTTGGTTTCACTACTTCTGTCCGGCTGCTGCACCGCTCCCCCTGCCTCCGCCACCCGTTTTTACTTGTTTCTTGGATGCCCCCAAGAAGTGCATTAAGGAGGAACATTTTTGATAGATTTTCTGCATGATATCCATGAAAATTGCTAGTAATGTTGAAGGCAGTGGCCCATAGCGTGCAATTTTGTAGACAACAAAAACCGGATTGAACGCACGATGTGGACTGTTGGGCAGGATGAAATGTAACGTACGAAATAACTACCGCACTGCGTAATGAAATATGTGTTATGGCAGGGTCAGGATTTATCAGTCGGTGAGTGAGAATGTGTTCATAGCTTCTGCCAAATACGCCTTGCGTCCTTGGTTGTTGGTGAATCCATTATGTTATATGACTGTTTGTGGACATTCATTTATTCTGACTATGAGGGGGTTGTTCAGTTCGTTGGATGTAACAATTTAAGTATTGCATTTAGAAATTATGCTCTAGTCTATATAGTCTTCTTTCCTTCTTATTTTCTGTTTTTTTCTATCTTTCTTTCTTCTATTCCTATTATGCCTTTCAGCGTCATGTTTTGAACAGATCTCTAGAACGAGCCCGACTGTGTGCCTCAGTGGTATTCACCGCCTCACATACTTCCGTAAGCCACCTTTTTCGTGGTCTGCCTTTTGCCGTGAATCCGTTGTACTTTATCTATAATAGCATTGCTTGTTGGTGGGCGGGGAAGGCGGGGGGAGACTGTGTGGTGGTAGGCTTGTTTCGTGGCCAAACCATTTTAGTTGCTGTTTTTTTTTTACGTAGTCTATAGTGTGTATAGTATTCCTGCTAAATGGATTATGCTAACTTTAAATGACGCCATGTTGTTGACCTCAATTTTCAGGCCTGAATTTGATTGATTTTTTTACGTTCTTCTGGACACTATCATCCATTTTGATGGCGCATTTCAGCAATCTGTACACCCGTTTTCAGGCCATCAACTGAATGTACGAGGAGACGGATGCAGTGTACTCTGCCCAAGATATAATTTATCACACGCCGATTAGTCCGGAATTCAAGAGGACCATACCATGTGGGATCCGTGCCCAATCTATCATCCACTAAACTCTCTGTTCAGGAGTTCAGGATTTCCCTTTCGCAAAAATGAATATGTGCCAGTGCTCTACCTTGTTGAAGAATCGTGACTTGTAAAGTCCTCTTAAACACACGTGTGGAATGAACCATTCTTGAAACATGGACAGGTAAGCAACATTATCAACAGTTGTGATAAAAACATACTGACCAATGAGATCATCTGCAGAAATGGCTGCCTACATCATCACGTGTAGAATGGAATATGTGTAAACTTCCAGGCAGCGAGTTGTAAACAACAAAGAACGTTTATTCGTGACAACGATCACAAGGTAAGTATCTGTCTGCACTCGAGTGGCACACATAACGTGCGGAGGGTGTTGTTCGATTTCTTCATAAAAATGTGGATTTTACTTACACCAGAAAGAAGTATTCCAGCTTCGACTGCTCGAGTGAATGGCCCATTCAAACGCCAAATAAAATCAGTTCTTTCTCGACTCAACAGTTGAAAATCTTCACACAAGAAGATTTGTAACCGGCTCTCCGTGCTTCTATATCCTTATACGATAGATCGTTCACACACGAAGGTTAAAACGACTTCATTCCCAAATTTCGTGTCATTTTTCTGACTGTTTGGCAATACAATACCCAGATCAGACAGTACTTATCAAGAAGATTTGTTAGACGACCTGGTTCATGATGCCTTCACGTGATGTCTCAACCGCTTGTATGTGACGTCTTCACTGCCTCCACGTGACGTTCTCGTGATACTGGGCTGCCATGGCGTTTCCTGTCAAGGACATTTCAAGTACTGTTTTTGCTTTTGTTGTTATTGATGATGTTGTTGAATGTCCGCAATAAGTAAATGTATTCTTTTGTGCGCAAAAAGGGTTGTAGGAGCTTTTCTTACATCTCGAGCGGGCTGATGGAGGTAGACCGCGGATTTCCAGACTGCTGTGCTATCTAAGCTTGGCTTGATATGCATGTCACTCACTACTACGGGAATCACGTCGATCCCCCATCTCGTAGGCCAGACCATGGGCCAGAGTGTCATGAAACATGTCGGTGTCCTGGAAGAACTGCAGGAAGTGAGGTGAAGTCAGGTCTTGGTCAGTATATTCACCTGACCATGACCAATATTGTCTGAACAGTATGTTTTGTCTGACCAAACGTTAGGCTCTTCTCTCCACTTCCAATACTGTTGTTGTTATTGTTGTTGTTGTTTCGAATACCCATGATGAGTAGGTTGACTCTTTTGTGCGCCCTGAAAATGACGTTAAGTAACGGGTTGCAGTAGCTTTCCTCACATCTCGAGCTTGCTGATGAAGGTGGACCGGGGTCTCCTAGGCGGTTATGCTATGCTTAACTTCATCTGCGTGTCGTTCACTACTACGGCTATCACGTCGATCCATCACCTTGTTAGCCAGGCTGCCATAAAAACAGCCCGTTTCCAGGGAATGCTGCGAGGTAGTCGAGGTGGGAATCTTGGACTAAAACTTTTCTTTCTCCAGGGTGTCAGACTTATTCAACCACTGTGAAAATCGGGCTCGAATAACTTCTAAACTTTTCCCTTCTCTACCACAAACTTGCACCCATACACAGACTAATGTTCTATCTTCTATAGTATAGACTCTTAAATCAATCTGAAACATTACAAAAAACATTTACGATTTTCATAAGTATTTCAAAATAAGATCAAAATATAATGTTGCCCAGGGACTTACTGTCCACCCTGTATGTATATAATGTTGCCCAGGGACTTACTGTCCACCCTGTATGTATATAATGTTGCCCAGGGACTTACTGTCCACCCTGCATGTATATAATGTTGCCCAGGGACTTACTGTCCACCCTGTATGTATATAATGTTGCCCAGGGACTTACTGTCCACCCTGTATGTATATAATGTTGCCCAGGGACTTAATGTCCGCCCTGTATGTATATAATGTTGCCCAGGGACTTAATGTCCGGCCCATATGTATATAATGTTGCCCATGGACACTGTCCGCCCTGTATGTATATAATGTTTCATAGGGACTTACTGTCCGCCCTGTATGTATATAATGTTGCATAGGGACTTACTGTCCGCCCTGTATGTATATAATGTTGCCCATGGACACTGTCCGCCCTGCATGTATATAATGTTGCATAGGGACTTACTGTCCGCCCTGTATGTATATAATGTTGCATAGGGACTTAATGTCCGCCCTGTATGTATATAATGTTGCCCAGGGACTTAATGTCCGCCCTGTATGTATATAATGTTGCCCATGGACACTGTCCGCCCTGTATGTATATAATGTTGCCCATGGACACTGCCCGCCCTGTATGTATATAATGTTGCCCATGGACACTGTCCGCCCTGCCTGTATATAATGTTGCCCAGGGACTTACTGTCCACCCTGTATGTATATAATGTTGCCCAGGGACTTACTGTCCACCCTGTATGTATATAATGTTGCCCCTGGACACTGTCCGCCCTGTATGTATATAATGTTGCATAGGGACTTACTGTCCGCCCTGTATGTATATAATGTTGCATAGGGACTTACTGTCCGCCCTGTATGTATATAATGTTGCCCATGGACACTGTCCGCCCTGTATGTATATAATGTTGCCCATGGACACTGTCCGCCCTGTATGTATATAATGTTGCATAGGGACTTACTGTCCGCCCTGTATGTATATAATGTTGCATAGGGACTTACTGTCAGCCCTGTATGTATATAATGTTGCATAGGGACTTACTGTCCGCCCTGTATGTATATAATGTTGCCCTTGGACACTGTCCGCCCTGTATGTATATAATGTTGCATAGGGACTTACTGTCCGCCCTGTATGTATATATAATGTTGCATAGGGACTTACTGTCCGCCCTGTATGTATATAATGTTGCCCATGGACTTACTGTCCGCCCTGTATATATTCTAACTTCTCAAGCATGAGTGGTTCCCAAACTGGCAGAATGCTGGCTCTTTGGAAGTTTGTTACGTACTTCCCACGGAAGTGAATTAAAATTATTATAGGCGAGACTATACAGGACTACATGGACATTTGTGGAATGTGAAGAATATACGAGATATGTTCAAATAGTATCGGACCATAATTTTGTTATCCGCGAAAACAAATGAAGCACGGGTGTTGTTTTTTGGCAGGGAGGTATAGAGACCGTCATGCGCATGCGTAAATTTTTCCCAGCCCTCAGATTGCGACAGTCGCTGGCAGTCACTGTTGATTGTAGTGAGCAACCGTTGAGTCTTCATTCGCCATAAATTGACCGAAACAAATTGAGCAGCTGTGTTCCATCAAATGTTGCCAAATGCTAAGCGATACACAAGTGCAAACCATTAGGAAGATTCAACAGTCTTTAGATGGCGATGCCATGAGCATCACATAAATTGATGAGTCGTACATTCGCTTTAAACATGGCCGAACATCGGTGGGAAAGCCTGGCAGGTGCGAAGCAATGTCAGTCATCCTGGTCGTTTTCTTAGACTCCCGTGGGGTTGTGCATCACTAGTACGCACGATACGGTCAAAACATTACCACAGAGTACCAACTGGAGGTCATCCGTCGCCTTCGTGATGCTGTTTGGCGAGGGCGACCAGACCTGTGGACACTTGGCAGCTCTAACATAATAACGCACCAGCTCATTTTTCGAATCTGACACAGGCTTTCTTGGCCAAACACACCCGCTCATTCTTCGAATCTGATTCAGGCTTTCTTGGTCAAATACACCCGCTCATTCTTCAAAACTAATTCAGACTTTCTTTGCCAAACACACCTCCTCATTCTTCGAATCTGATTTAGGCATTCTTGGCCAAACACACCCGCTCATTCTTCGAATCTGATTCAGGCTTTGTTGGCCAAACCCCCCTGCTCATTCTTCGAATCTGATTCAATCTGGGGCTGGTCTCTCGGTGGCTCGATTGACTAGCATCCAGTGTGCGTACAGCAATCTCAGTCCCGCCAGGCGGAGTGAAGGGGGTGTGGGCTTGCCCAACAACTTCGCCCGCCTCTCCCCGACACTGTAGCAGGACTAAATTGGTGTAGTCGCACCGCTGGTAACGGTGCCTTACTGTAGTCCGTATCGAGAAGCTTTCTCAGTCCGTGTGGTTCATTGAAGGCTAGCGCGTATAGCCAATCTCGACAGTACGTCTCGCTTGTGGTCCTTCTCTCGCAATGAGCTTTGGATCGGCAAATGGAAAGCAGGAATTGTGCCTAAAGGCACTGTCCTCGCCCGACCAACCGGTCGGAGAAGGGCAGGTCAGCAAGCAAAAATCGTCTCCAGTCCGAGTGAAAATCATCGCTGCGGCCGTTAGAATCCGTCCGTTCTGCACAGAGGGCTGCCATCCCTCCCTGAGCGAGTCCGATTGGTCGGTTGGTGTGTGTACGGGCCCCTGCCAGGCGGTCCTAGGTCGACGGAGTGAGGGACGGAACAACCGTCGTCCGTCAGTCGGTCCCTGCGGCCGTCCCAGTGAGGCTTTTTACACATCCATCCATTCATCGCCGACCGGTGTGTGTAGTTCGTCCGTCTCCGACAGATATCTGGTTGATCCTGCCAGTAGTCATATGCTTGTCTCAAAGATTAAGCCATGCATGTCTAAGTTCACACTGTCTCACGGTGAAACCGCGAATGGCTCATTAAATCAGTCGAGGTTCCTTAGATGACACGATCCTACTTGGATAACTGTGGCAATTCTAGAGCTAATACATGCTTACCAAGCTCCGACCCTCGCGGAAAGAGCGCTTTTATTAATTAAAAACCAATCGTCGTTTCCCCTCGCGGGGTTGGGGCGTCCCCACTGGTGACTCTGGATAACTTTGTGCTGATCGCATGGCCTCATGTGCCGGCGACGCATCTTTCAAATGTCTGTCCTATCAAATGTCGATGGTACGTGACATGCCTACCATGTTTGTAACGGATAACGGGGAATCAGGGTTCGATTCCGGAGAGGGAGCATGAGAAACAGCTACCACATCCAAGGAAGGCAGCAGGCTCGCAACTTACCCACTCCCGGCACAGGGAGGTAATGACGAAAAATAACAATACGAGACTGTTTTGAGGCCCCGTAATGGGAATGAGTACACTTTAAACCCCTTAAACGAGGATCTATTGGAGGGCAAGTCTGGTGCCAGCAGCCGCGGTAATTCCAGCTCCAATAGCGTATATTAAAGTTGTTGCAGTTAAAAAGCTCGTAGTTGGATCTCAGGCGCAGCCCGTTCACTGCCCGTTGTCTCCTGCCCTACCGTCTTCCGGCTCTCTCCCGCGGATGCTCTTCGTTGAGCGTCCAGGGTGGCCGGCGCGTTTACTTTGAAAAAATTAGAGTGTTCAAAGCAGGCCTCGGCTGCCTGAATAATGGTGCATGGAATAATGGAATAGGACCTCGGTTCTATTTTGTTTATTTTCGAAACTGGAGGTAATGATTAACAGGGACAAACGGGGACATTCGTATTGCGGCGTTAGAGGTGAAATTCTTGGATCGCCGCAAGACGAACTACTGCGAAAGTATTTGTCAAGAATGTTTTCATTAATCAAGAACGAAAGTCAGATGCGCGAAGACGATCAGATACCGTCGTACTTCTGACCATAAACGATGCCGACTAGCGATACACAGGAGTTGCTTCGATGACTCTGCTTGCAGCTTCTGGGAAACCAAGGTGTTTGGGTTCCGGGGGAAGTATGGTTGCAAAGCTGAAACTTAAAGGAATTGACGGAAGGGCACCACCAACACGCCAACACTGAATATGATCGACAGGCCGAGAGCACTTTCGTTGGGTCTAACAGGGAACGTGTGCTGGAATTAGACCCTCGGAAATCTGGGACTAGTCTCTCGGTGGCTCGATTAACTCGCATCCAGTGTTCGATAAAGGAATTGGCGGACGGGCACCACCAGGAGTGGAGCCTGTGGCTTAATTTGACTCAAAACGCCAAAACTGTAAAATGACTGACAGACTGAGAGCACTTTCGTTGGGTCTAATAGGGAACGTGTGCTGGAATTAGACTCTCGGAAGACAGGTCAGCTTTACCCTCTTAATGAAAGAGCGTTGCTACGGTAATCCTGTTCAACCCTAGAGGAATCGCAGGTTTCAGACACTTGGTCATTGACTGACTAAAAAGCCCTCTATTGATTCGTTGGGTCTACTAGTGAACGGGTGCTGGTATTAGACTCTCGAAAGACAGGTCAGTTTTACCCTACTATTGACAGAGCGTTGCTACGGTAATCCTGCTTAATTCGAGAGGAATCGCAGGTCGCAGACATTTGGTCCACGTGCTTGGCTGATAAGCCAATGGTGCGAGGCTACCATCTGAGGGATTACGGCCGAACGCCTCTAAGCCTCTATTCGTTAATATCTTATAGTCTGTGTTTAGGAGAGAATTGGTCTATTATTTTTTATTTCAGTTTTATCGGTATTTGGTTTATGTATTAAAGTTATATACGACTGATTGAAGCTATTTGGGAGTTCTCTATCAAAGGCCTCATGTAAAACACTGAGAAGGAGTGGGCTCAACACGTGAAAGAACGTCAAGTAGAATTCAGCCGTCAGCTTCTTTATCTAAAAGTTTAGTGTAAATGCAGTGTTTTATGTTGTTATTTAGAAAAATATCTGCATTCTTTCACAATGTTGTCAAAATACATCAAATACAAATATATATGCATGGTACATATGGCGCTGAGTTTAACTCTAAAATCATTTCCGCAAAAGCGTTGGTGAAGTTTTTGCACACCGTTTTATTTTGAAAAAATAGTGCGAAAAGAGCGCATTTGGATGCGCATGAAAAGATGACGTAATTTAGAGAAGGACATGAAGTATACAAGCCGGAATGACGGTCATCGAGAAAAATATAGACCAAGTGCTTTTGAAAGATGATATAGAGTTTTTTTTTGTTGCTTAGATGTTTGCCTCACTAGTTTCTACTGGCGGAGGCGCGCCATTTTCCACCCCAGACCGTAGTCCATTGAGCGATATCAGGACGCATAAACCAGTGCTTGGATGCATGTATGCGTCTGTATGTACATATGCTAGGTTTGTGCGCCTTCAGAAGCTAGCCCAACCAAAGTGCAATGGACGGGCCTCACCATGAGGGCGCGTGTGAAAGTTGTGCAATAGTGACTGATGCCCCAAAGACGGGTCTCCGAAACGCGGATGAGAGGACTGCGGTCCTCCAGGAAGCTGTGCCATGCTTGGCTTTACCTGCACAACTCCCACTGCTACATTGACCACATGCTTTGAAAACAGCCTCTGTTTCCACTGGACGCTACATGGAAGAGATATAGTGGTCTTTGTCAGTATATTGTGCCTGAACCTGATGCAACGTCCTGGTCAGTATGTTGTGCCTGACAGATTCAGCCTAGAATGGGTGACCTCACAGGAGCTGCAGTAATGCCATAATAGCGATACAATCACAAATAGACTGCCTCGAGGACTGGAGCTCTTGATTTTTTTCTCTCATGGGTTTACTCTCGAAGCTTTTCAACTGAACATGAATCCTGCAAGGTATCATGGAGGCGGAGGGGGGGTGTTAATGGAGGTAGTCTTAGAATCTGATTTTCTCCACAGCAGAAATTATTATTTACAACTTGAAGCCGAAACACATAAGCGTACTAAGGGCGATATATCCAGGAAGTACCTGCAAACTTTTCTTACTTTCTGGGAAATACGTCAGACATCTTGTTTCCAATATAAAGTCACATGGCTTGCTTTATTATTATACCTCAACATGTCATCCAAATTGCATGTTTTAAGAAGGTTTCGCCAGATCATCAGGTGGTCTGAGCCTTGCTTTGCTACACAGTCGCATGCCTCATCATCCCTGTATCCCCATCTCTTTAAGTTCTTCCTGGATCGTGACACGCCAGTTTGGAGTCTTATTTAGCGACTTCCATGTTGAGTAGGGCAAAAAGTGTCCCGACGGAGGTTCCACACGCAGCTCGATCAAGGGGACCTGCATCAGTTCATTCCATCTTTCGATGCGGCGTTATTCAAACATAGTGACTTGGGTTGTTTACCTTTTTCTCTCTTTCAATTTCTGATGCGACACTTCTTCTTGTCTCCTGGAGTGCTCTGCCGATTATGGGGTATATTTTTTAACCTTCACCAGGCTGCACTAAAAAACTGACATAATTTCCCCTGCAGCTGCATTAATTTTCAGCACGCCATATTTTACTTTGGTTGTCGACTTTGAGTTCCGCGGGAAGTTGGTAGAGCCACTCAATTCAAATCAGTCACATTTTTGTACGGCGCTCCGTTTGTGTTTTATATGATAATACCGTCGTCGGTCGACGTCAGGCAAAAATGTTAGACTCCGGTGCACAAAGTGGGGTTTTTTTGTTGGCAGAAATAGCAGCCACGGGCGCGGTAAAGGTTGCAGTCAGTTTTGGACACTATATCCGACCAGTCAGGTTATTCTTGTGCCCTTACGTTTGACATCTGCTGTTTTTTCCTGACTGGCGTGGCGTATTTAAGTTACGGTGAAACACATGACGAGTTCCGATGTTCGGAGGACTACTGACTGGGCTGCACATGCCAGTCAATTTGTGGAAGACATTATTTCTGGCATATAAGTTCTACTTTATAGGGGACAACAAGCAAGGGTGAGAATAACTGGGAGACATTGGACTGGTTCAAGACGTACAAAGGAGCAGGACAAGGGTGCATACTCACCTCTTATCTACTAAATATCTATAGTCTACAGAAAACATAAAGATAAATGTCAAGTGTGACAAATATAATGAAAAGTTCGACACGTTGGGTCGGCGGTAATGAAATACCATAACTACGATATGCAGATGATACAGGTGTCCTCTCGGAGAGCGCTGCAGAGGCTGGAACAAATGGTCATGTCAGTTTAACGACACAGCGAGGAATAAAATCTATGCATAAACACTGTCAAGACTAAGACAATGAGCACTAACAAAGTGGAAACCAGACCTAAAGCTATCCCAGAGAAGCAAACAGCTCAGAACGTCACGAGTTTGGAATATCTCTGTTCGACTATAAGCAACCACGGAGATTGCCACAAGAAATAAAGATGCAAATCGCGACAATGAAAAACACAGAAATCCTACAGGATCTCGATATAGATCCAAACTGGCTAGTAGACACTACGTCTAAGAAGTTACTTTACTTGGTTACATCAAACTTTACTTGCTTACATCAAACTTTACTTGGTTACATCAAACTTTACTTGGTTACATCAAACTTTACTTGGTTACATCAAACTTTACTTGGTTACATCAAACTTTACTTGGTTACATCAAACTTTACTTGGTTACATCAAACTTTACTTGGTTACATCAAACTTTACTTGATTACATCAAACTTTACTTGGTTACTGCTTGACAGAAGGGATAGACCGAGGAGAAGATGGACAGTGGACATTAGAGAGACTGTGGTTGACTGAGAGCTGGTCAGGGATCGAGCGTCCTTAAGATTGGCTCTTAAGAGAGCGGCGTTCAGCATAGGACATGCTACATGATGATGCTGAATTCCGTTTTGTTTCCTGGCATTGTAACGAAGGCAGTGGAAGATCCACGCTTACATCTAGATATTTCGGTGCCGTACTGTGTTCCAGGTCGTGTCTTTGCTATTTGATCTGTAGACTTCTTCCTTCCTCTATTTCTAAGATTGAAAGCACTTATTTGGGTTTTGCTGGGGTTTGGTTTGTGGTAATATATAAAAAAAAGCATCAAGGGCGCTGGTCAGTTTGTGTTCAACTTCTTCAAACCCATACCTTGCGCAGCGACTGATGTGTCGTCGGCATAAGGCCGCGTGACACGATCTTGATCCCAGCAGGACACCTCTGTGATAGATATGCTCTAACCACCATTCATGGTATAACATACTTGAAACTAAAAGAAATATCACAAGTCGCCACATACACTGCAGGCTCAGCGGAACAGCTCAAACTTACAAAGGCCTGATTACATTGCGACAGGAACGTGGACAATTTCTGGAAGAATAATGATCTGTTTCCAACGCTGTGGTTCTATAGTGGAGTTCAGAAATGCGTGCCGATATTGAAAATAATATATCTCAGCAATTTTAAGATATCAATAAATGAAAAGAACAAATTGTTAGTTGTAAGATACCCGAGTGGTCCGCCGGGGTCTTTGTGTGTGACAAGAGCAAGAATGGCCCCACTGCTCCACAGAGAGAAGGCGTAAGAGGCGACTAACTGTGTCACATGGCATAACACCGGTCATGGTTAGGTGGTTTGTTTACAGCAGCATAGATGTCGTCTAACAGGCTGCGGGTCTACTTTGCTCTAGTGTTTGAGATGGATTCGCACATCGGTTAACCACCATCCACGGCACTTGTCCCAGCGCAGCAGAATAATGAGCTGCTTGAGCCTAGCCCGCTAAGCAGCAAATTCTCCTCTCGGCTATATCCAGATCATACTAGAACTGGGACCACCTGCACAGGGGAATTCTGCCCTGTAGAAGTACAGGTCGACTAAGAACTAAGAAGATCGACTTTATGTGACATTTTAAGTCGTTTGGCCTGCGCCAAGAGCACTGCGTCGGTCACTGTGAGCTTGTGTCTTTGCACAATCCCTCTAATGCCAATTGCCTCGCGGCCGCCTTCTTCCCATGTAGCCAGATCTTACAGCGTTGGAAGCCATCGCTAGAGGTTGATGAGGGTGCATTCTTATGAGATTACCGAACCAGCGTAATGTGTGCATGAAGATGCTTCGAGTGTCTTCCATTCGCATTCTGTCTTTCCTGGTAACACCGATAACCTTCCTCAAAACGCTTCATTCCACTCGTATAAATTATGCTCTCACTCGCTCTTTACAGCGGCCATATTTGGCACTGGTAGCACACAGTCGGCATAAATATACTGTTCATCAGCTGTTGCTTTGTTGCCAAACTAATGCTCGGGTGTGTAAATTGTGGTGACCGCTGGTAGGCCACTGAAGATGCTTTCTGACATCTAGTCTTCATTTCTCTGTCGATCCTACTGTCAGCCGAAAAAATACTGCCAAATTGCTTGAACTCATTGGCCAGTTGAAGAGAAATATATGTATATATTTTTTTATTTTTTTTTTGCGTTCGCCTTATTTCTCTAATCTCTAAGACGGTGCGCGTTGCACTGTGGTTTTTATTTGCGCCTGTCGGCCCAGTGCATCCGACTTCAGCATGCATTTTATGTAAGTGTCTGCTATCTCCTGCATTTTCTAAGGGTTTGCTTCCCCGGGTTAACGGCCGTTGTTGTGATGGGGATCGAACCCAGCACCTTCTGCTTGGGGGCCGTGTCACTTAACCCCTGAATAGAAATATCATTTACACTTATGTTGAGTTCCCCATGTGTTCTACTGATCCTCGTAGTTTCTGTTTTCGCCTCGTTAACTCGCATAATGTATTTAGCACATGTTGTCACTAGCGCGTTCATGTGATTCTGAAGTTACTTTTCGTCGTCGTACAACAGCCACTGATCATCTGCAAAGGGCAATTCGTGTATTGAGTTGGGTATGACTTCTGCTGTCTCAATTTGACTTTGTCTCTGATGCGGTTGTGTCCACGTAGACGTTGAACAGCAGAGAGGACGCACGTAAACCTCTCACCGGTAGTTACTTCAAAAAACAACTGGGACACGATCAGTCATGCTAATGAGGCTCGTACAATACAGGCTCTGGCATTATCGAGTAGATGGCATTGTAGTACACCATCATCTTCCAGTATCGTACAAAGTTTAATCATGTCTACCTCACTGAATGCATTTGCTTGATCAATGAAAGCAATGTAGAGATTGTTGTTAAATTATATTGATCTTTCGCTAAATTACCTTAAGGTAACACCTCTGTGAAATCCAAATTTCGCTTCGGTTCAACAATAGGTCGTATTCTCTGTTATATCATTTTTGCATACATTTTACCAATATGACTAACTGGCGACACGCCCCCTGTACGTGTCACGATTTCTTGTACCGCCCCTTTTCTTCTAAATTGGCACGATTGTAACTTTTTGTCAGTCGTCTGGTGCACTTCTGTCTGACCACGCCGTTGTATAAAGTCTCTTTAGCCATACTAACCCTGTTTTCCAACATGCATGAATTACCACCGTTGTTATGCCGTCCATACCTGGTGATTAATTCTTATATCTGTTTTTTAAAACTCTATATATTTCTTTAATCATTATATATATCATGCTATGTATGCTCTGAGATGCGTGGTAGAAACACTAAATTCCCATTGGAGGCAGTAGGCTTGAAAAGTTCTTGTAAATGTTCCTTCCTTCGACCTCTTCTGCTGAGCTCATTAAATATAGGAAAACAATGCCTGTAATTGATGACTGAAGTAGGACTGAATAAATCGTCTCTAAATCGTATCGCCTTGATATTTTTGAAAAACTAGGGCGATTTTGACTGATTGATGTTAGTTGCTCATTGTAATGTTTTCAATATTTTTATCTTACCTTTTTTATTGCTCTTTTGCATATTTCGGATATATATATATATATATATATATATATATATATATATATATATATATATATATATATATATACACACACACATATATACACACACGTATCTTCTCAAGTTAGTATCTTAAGAATTGTACAGTAAACCATGACGATTTGTCATTCTAGAAACCATTTTTCACGGTTTTATTTAACGAACATTGTAAACTCATCCTTCTAGTGCGCAAAAAGGTCCGAGACTGAGGGCACGATGTCGGTATCATAATTCGTTTCAATTTGTAACAGAGACACGAGGGTGAGTCTGTAAATTGGTCATACAAGGCATCATTTAAAATAAAAACTGAGATTCAAACTTGGAAACCTTTGACTATTGACTGCACTTACAACTGTCCCTTATTTCTCAGAGATACTTGTCCCATCGTTTTATCAGAACACCACAATCTGCAGCAATAGGAGTCTCTGGTCTTCTGTCTCAGCCACATTTGCACTTCACGTTCAATCTCTTCGTCATTCGTAAAACGTCTCTCTACAGGTGTTTTAGTGTACCAAACAGGTGAAAATAGCAGGCGACAATTGCAGATTTAAGGTAGATGTTCAAAAAGTTGCCACCACAGTTAGTTAAATGTTCTCCTCCGTTAGTCGAGCCGTACATGGTCTGGCATTGCCATGATGGAGCAATACTTGTCAGGATGCCTGGCAGTTTTCTTCAAATTGCATCCCGTAGAATCAACAGAACTTCACACAACGATACAGAATTCACATTTTAAAATTTCTTGTCGGAACTAGTTAACAGAACTCTGTGAGAAACCCAAAATATTGTAACAATAGCCTCCCCTGCTGATGGCGTAATTTTGAAATTCTTTGCAGAGGGTGAAGACGAATTTTTCCATTGCATTGAAGCACGCATTGATTCAGGTTGGTAGTGATGGTCCTATGATCTGTCCCCAGTAACAATCCTGTTAAGCATGTCTTCTCCTTCATTTGTATACCAACACAGATGATGCAAAGACACGCCCACTCAGATCATTGTGCGTTCATCAGTCGGTTGTGTGTGACCTTCTGGAAATTCAATGGAAAATGAATGATGTTATAGGTTAATCCATGCCAACACCCTATTGGACTTGCTACACCGGTTATTTTGCCTCACTTGTCAGCTCAAATCACCATCACCACATACCATGCCGATACTTTTGTTGTAATCTGGATATAATGACCAGGGCTTCATCAGCAGTTTTTGGGCGTCCTTACAAGAGTTTCTTGTCACCCAGCCTGAGGTGGCTCCTCTGAGTACATGTCCACTTAGATTGGTCTGCAGCTTCTGTTTCCCAGGAAATACCTGCCTTGTCCCAGGGCCTCCATGTCACGCTTACACACATCTTTGAACTTCAGCTGTGGTCGACCGGTTGTTACTTTCACATTCGTCAACTGTCAACAGAGGATGTCCTTTAGGGTGCGACCAACTTCGATGCAACGAACATGACCAAGCCATCGTAGTCTTCTTTGTTGTCTGAGGAGAGTGTACGTGCCTGTGAGACCCATGCTATAGTGCACCTCTGCACGTGTCACTCTGTCCCTCCATGTAATTCTGTAATTTTGGCCAGTGTATGGATGCATTTGTATATCTGTTTGTAATGTGTTCACAAAATCGGACTGGAGAAGCGCAGTCAAATCGGGTGTAGCTACCGGCGAAGACGACCGTGTTGTGAAAGCCCAGAGCAGACGCTAGACCCGGAAATCCCAAGCAGCGGGAACACCATCACCTTCTACAAACCTCGTGCGTCCGATATGTAGCAGATATTTTCATGCCCGCATTGGCCTGTTCAGCCACATGCGCACCCACACCCAACAGGGAAATCTGTCACAAGGATGATGTCGGCGGTCCTCATCGACAACGATGGACAGCTATTATTATTTTAATATGTTCCACTATGGAAGTTTTGCACTACAGTAATTTTGACGATCCTTTTTGCACAGTGGTCATACCAAGAAAGTCCCCTACATGTCCAATAAAACTGGGCACGACCAGATTCGAACCCTGTATGTTGGGATTACAAACCAAGCTTGCACGCGATTTACACCCACGCCTCGGTAGCTTGAGGTTTTGTAAGTTTGAAAATAATGTGATTTCCGGTCTAGCGTCTGTAGGCTGCTTCACCCATTCGTCCGGTTGCTTATGTATTCTATCTGCTTCCATCTCCTGATGTGGATTCATATTAATATATCTATGGCGGGCCGTCAATGGTGGGTCATGTATTAATAAGTTTTGTGCACGATAATATTTTTTGCGCTGTTTTTACAAATACATCGAATCAGTTACCTGTTTTGGTCCCGTCTATCGATAACGGACGTGCAGTCATTAAAATCAAAATCGTTCCTTTACCACGTTTCCAACTCTCCACCCGGTTCGCAATATTTTTTTAATGTAATAACATAAATGACAATTTTGGAAATGGATTCGTGCATAGGAATCCACCATTGTGTTCATTACACTGTGTGATATTTTTTTCGTTCACTTCATCCTGCCTAACGCTCCACGTCATCCATTCAAGTCGGTTTTTGTTGTCTACGTCATTGATTGCTGAAAAGAACTTCTTGCCGTGATGAGACTTCGGGGAGGATGAATATTCCAATCGCACGCTGGTCAGTTTGTAAGGAAACTACTCGACTGGAATGAGAAACTAGTTGTGCACAGGATCTTCTGTCTTCTGACCTTGTCTTCTGGGGTTCGCTGTGGTCGAGAAGGCAAGGCACTCGCCTGTAAAAGCGATGAATAGAAACGGTGTGCGATGGAATCCTACACGGTTTTCAATTGACTCTTGGTCTCCTGGGTGGTGCCTGCATCCTGAGTTACCTCAAGTCGTCTTGACTTATGTCTTGCCACTAGTCCAAGGTAGCTCGGGACTAGAGAGTCAGGTTGATGACCAGCGCAGCTTCTCTCTCACTTATAATTCACATACAGCTCAAGTTACATCATCCAGACAAAACCATCTCATGATGTCGCTATCATCGCTTGCGAGGGGAAACTAATAATAATAAGTTTGAAATTATGTGTGTGTAGTTTGTTATCAAATAGTTTTATCAGTGTGTAATGCGATCTCCAAGCTGTTATTCTAGTGATCTAATCAGTTACTTAGAAATATTTTCTGGATTTTGTGTACTTAGATTTTCGCTGCCGTTCATATTTCGGGAGCGTTTTTTATAAAATACGGGCATACTATTGAAACATAGGATAAGAAGATGGAAGAAGCAAAAAGGCAAAGGCCGCCGTCCATCGTAGACGATGATGGCATAATTAATTTTGCTAGCGCTGTTTTTAGAAAGGATTAACTGCGCTACTTTTTATCCTCACTCTCTCGTTTCGAGCAGCCCGACCCCAGTGGCAAGTCAAGGACAAGACAACTAAGGGGCGACTACGAGATGCAGGGGATTCCGCATCAAGCAACCGTGAAAAGTACGGCGGAGTCCGGAGTCGAACCCACACCACCTGATTACGAGGCCGACGGCTTAACCACTTAACCACGGAATCCCGCTAAGAAGCAGTGAGCCACATAATTTTGAAAAATATTGTCAGTGGAACAAATATTGAAGAAGAGATGGGGAGTTTCCAAATATTTATAGATAATCTTCTTCTTTTTCTTCTTCTTCTTCTTCTTCTTCTTCTTCTTCTTCTTCTTCTTCTTCTTCGTTTGTTCTCAATCTCCAACTACCAAATCCTGAAAGTAGCATAATGTAGCCCAGCGAACGGAATGCGTTGTGTCGTAGTTTACAGCCCGGCTGCGATATTTGCACCTTTCGGTCCAACACATCCGACTTCAGAAAATCATTTTTTGAGTACTGGGTTAGCATTCTCTCTTCGATCCCTTCTCCTTAGCCAGTCTGCCCTGCTGCAGCCTGTTATCCAGGATCACCGCGTGGAGGTAGACGGGTCTTGGCAGCTCTGGTTCGCTGGCCCTGACGCTAGCAGTCAGCTATGGGTCGCTGACCACTGCAGCTCATGTGCTGCTCAGCATCTTTATCCCTATAGATAATCTAAAAGAGGACTGTATTCTATGTTAGATTGTAAACTTCAAGCGTTTCTGTTTCTAAGAATCGACGTCACTGCACTCTGGGCATACCCATAGGTGCTCAGTCTCTCTCATCAAATGGCGTAAGGTATGGATGCTGATGGTCCATGTAGCTCGATGGTTGTACACTCTCCTGCGCCCCACTCCGCTCGAACCTCGTTTAATGTCGAAACTTTGCTGTATGTGGATTGCTGCTTCATTTATTGCGGTGTTCTCATCCAGCAGGCGGTCATTGATTGATTTCAAAATGTCACTTCTATCCATCACTAATGTGCCCATGATGGGAGCTTGTGAAGCCAAGATGTCAGCTCTTTCACTGCCCTGAACCCCGGCATGAGCAGGACAGTAGATCCAGGTTAACGCCTGGAGGTTTGAGGCCTCAACAGCAGCTATCCATTCGTACCTAGGCCATTCCTTCTGTACTTTCTGAAGTACGGCTTGCGCGTCTGTCATGATGACTGCCTTTGTTATAGGAGTCTCAGATATCCATTTCAGTGCTGAGGTCACTGCTTCCGTCTCCATTCTCATACTGAAGGTTGTTGACATGTATGCCCTACTGCGCTCAGCAACGACCTCTCCTCTCATTCTAGCCGAGAAACCCCAGCCTAATGTCTCAGTGCGCACGACTGATCCGTCGGTGTACATGACAGCGTCACTCTCCTGGGTGTTCTCAGTTATCAGCTGATTTACCTCGTGCTCTGCTCTCTCGTTGCTCCGTTCTCTGCATTCCTTGCCTAAGGTTATGATGACTCTCTAGTACTCTATCATTCTATCACCAGTGTGGACCCATTCTTCCCCTTTAGCTATCGTCTCAGCTGGAGTGACGTCTCCTATTGTTGGATTAGCCTGTGCCATCCATGACGACCCTCTCTTGATTCTTGATCCCCTGATGTCTGAGATACTACTGTGCAGAGGGTGCCGCGTGTCTGTGGTGACACGCATATAGGCTTTGACGTTTTCCATTTATGTCTGGATGTCACCGATAACAGTCCCAACATGTACCGCATCATCGCATTCGGGGTATATCTAGTGCAGCCCAGAACCAGTCGCATGCCTTCATTATGGATGCGGTCCAACCTTTCACACTGTTCTTGATAGTGTGAGGATGCATAGTCCGTAATCGATGACAGACAACACGACCTGACGAAATAGGATGAACAGGAGGCGTTGTTCCAAGTCGGCAGCAGCCATGGTTTTGAGTGCTCCTAACCCTCTCTTGCATCTTTGTACGATGTGGTCAACAGGAAAGACTGCGATCAAAAGTCACTCCGAGGTATTTCAACCTGTCGCACCTGTTAATGGTGCAACCATCAAAAGTGATGCCCGGGAGTTCAGCCTTTACTATGGAATTATTGAAAGAGCACCAGATCATGCAAATATTTTTACAAGAAAAACATGGCTCATGAAGAGAAGAGAGCAGATAAAATAGACTTCGGAAAAAAAACTTGCTCAAAAGATCAAGACTAATGGCAAAAGTATCTTTTCTTATGTTAGAAACAGACAGAGAACAGACAAAGTAGGCCGTATCAAAGCAGGAAAAATGTGAGAATAGGATGTTGCTAATCAACTCATTCAGTACTTTGGCACGTCTACACAAAAGAAGACTGCTCCAAAATTCCACATCCAAAAGATATTTTCCAAAGGGACATGAGTACTGAGGGATTAAGATCAGTCTGTATTTCGGAGGAAATGTTGTTTTTTTTTTTAATTGGAAGAGTTAACATTGGATAAAATGTCCGGGTCAAGATGTTATTCAATGTCCGGGTCAAGATGTTATTCATCCTAATTTGTTGTTTGAAATTAGAGACCAACTAGCAAAACCATTTGCTATATTATGTTTTGAATCACTTGTGAAGGGGGTAGGAAAGGAGTGATCCCTATGTTAAAAAAGGATCACAAAAATCAGATGCAACAAATTATAGAACAGTGGGTTTAACGAGGATAGTTTACAAAATATTAGTCAGTAATCAAAGAAAATATAATGCATTTAGACAAATTTAATCTAATTACTTACTTACATCCAACCTTCACCATTCTTTTTGGCGCCACATTTCTATGCTGTTTCTATCGGGGCTCTGTCCTGATGTCTGTACAGTCCGAAAGAAACGTATCCTTGATTTTAGTCGTATTATTTCTGCTGTATGTCCAAAAAGAGGCTGTCTCTGGTCACATGACTGCATTTGTCTCTCAACTTCAGATGCGACATGTCTTCTAATATCCGGAAGTCAGATACCAGCGATTGCATAGACTTTTTTCGCTGGTGTCAGTTGAAGGCATCCTGTTACATTTCGGTGTGTCTCATTTACCTCCACATCGACTTCGTTCATGTGTGTAGATGCGTTCCATACTGGCGCCGCACACTCTGCCGCTGAAAGACATAGAGCAAGGGATGATGTGCGGAGCACCGTCGTGGATGCTGCCCATGCAGTGTTTGTTAGCTTGCCAATTATGTTATTTTTTACACTGACTTTTTGTTTTACCGCATTGCAATTTGCCTTGTACGATAATTGTCTTTGGAGTTGTACTCTTGCTTTGCTATTATATAAGAAATCGCTGATCATTTGTACATGTTGTTAGTTACACCAATTTGCAGTAAATTGAGTTTTAGTCTGTCCTTTCATATTGTCAAAATCTTTTTCTAGATCTATCCAGACTGCTACTGTTTTCTTTTTTGTTCTTAAAATACATCTTCAATCTCCTGCGCGATATATTTCACCTGGTCTTTGGTCATTAATTGCTCCGAAAACCTGCTTGCTGGGGGATACGTACATTTTTGGAATCCATGTGCCAGATTATTCTAGTGTTAACAATTCTTTCAATGAATTCTCCCTACAGCTGATGTAGGCTAAACGGTTCTGTAGCTGCCTGGCTTCACGATTAAGGATGGGAATCTGTTGTTGTTGTTGTTGTTGTTGTTGTTGAATGCCCATAATGAGTAAGTCTACCCTGCGCACTTCTATTCAACATCACGCAGTCTAGATTTAACTTCTTGTTCAATATCGTCAAAATATTATCGCATATATTTCACAAAGTTGGAGAGTGATGTGTAGAAGAGATTCCTGCACGTAGTCAAGTGCATTCTGTGAATCTCGGACGGCCTGACTGGTTTTGTGAAATTGAATTTGAAACGGAAATACCAATTCAGTGGAACTTCTTGTTTTTCTGCTGCGTTGGTTCTTAATCTCCCGCTACCAAGCCCTTATCATGTTTTGCAAGTAGCAGGATGTAGTCCGGAGAATGGATTACATTGTGTCGCTGGTTTACAGCTTGACTGCGATAATTGCACCTTTCAGTTCGACACATCCGTCTTCGGCAGTAAAGGGGAACAAAGTATAGTCACCAAAAGAAATTCTTACAATGTTTGAGGCCACCGCAGGTTGTGAGGCCATATATTATAGCTTGTTTAGTCCGGGAGGAGAGGCGTTGGGGGTGGGGGTGTGAGGGGTGAAGGTGGGGGTAGGAGAGGCAGAAAACAAAGATAAGAAAAAAGTTGTAAACTCTGATATAAACGGAACAATAGAGTCTTGCACGGAAAACAGAAGGGATGGCTACTATGTACGGCTGTGCACAGAGGAGGGCGGATTGCTGACTGGTGTAGGTAGGATTAGAACTATCAATGAAAGAAGAGATAGAGGCATGCATATTAGGTATGACTCTTCTTTTTATTCTTTGTGCTCCGTTGTCCAATGTAAACACGAGTCATGTTCTACACACAAGTGTCTGTCACACTTTTTGCTCTCATTGTACTCCACTTCTGGACTTGACTCAACCAACTGGACTTGACTCCACTTCTGGACTTGACTCAACCAACTGGACTTGACTCCACTTCTGGACTTGACTCAACCAACTGGACTTGACTCCACTTCTGGACTTGACTCAACCAACTGGACTTGACTCCACTTCTGGACTTGACTCAACCAACTGGACTTGACTCCACTTCTGGACTTGACTCAACCAACTGGACTTGACTCCACTTCTGGACTTGACTCAACCAACTGGACTTGACTCCACTTCTGGACTTGATTCAACCAACTGGACTTGACTCCACTTCTGGACTTGACTCAACCAACTGGACTTGACTCCACTTCTGGACTTGACTCAACCAACTGGACTTGACTCCACTTCTGGACTTGACTCAACCAACTGGACTTGACTCCACTTCTGGACTTGACTCAACCAACTGGACTTGACTCCACTTCTGGACTTGACTCAACCAACTGGACTTGACTCCACTTCTGGACTTGACTCAACCTTATGGACTTAACTCAAACTTCTGAACTTGACTCAACCAACTGGACTTGACTCCACTTCTGGACTTGACTCAACCAACTGGACTTGACTCCACTTCTGGACTTGACTCAACCAACTGGACTTGACTCCACTTCTGGACTTGACTCAACCAACTGGACTTGACTCCACTTCTGGACTTGACTCAACCAACTGGACTTGACCCCACTTCTGGACTTGACTCAACCAACTGGACTTGACCCCACTTCTGGACTTGACTCAACCAACTGGACTTGACTCCACTTCTGGACTTGACTCAACCAACTGGACTTGACTCCACTTCTGGACTTGACTCAACCAACTGGACTTGACTCCACTTCTGGACTTGACTCAACCAACTGGACTTGACTCCACTTCTGGACTTGACTCAACCTTATGGACTTAACTCAAACTTCTGAACTTGACTCCACTTCTGGACTTAATCTTCTGAACTTGACTCCACTTCTGGACATGACTCCACTTCTTTGCTTGACTCCCTTCAAACATCGAACCTCCCGTTCTTCTTCCTACCAAAGCCCAGTCTCTTAGTGTTGGCATCATTACTCTCTTATATCTTCTCATGTGCTGTATTGTTCTTCTGGCTATTTCGTTTATGGTTCTTCCTGTTGATCTTTCCATTTCTGCCACATCTACTAACTTTCCCAAACTCACATCATTCAAGACATTTACGATTAAAAATATCTACATCTCTATGGACTGTCTAAATATAATGGTATGCTTACTATTCTCAGAAAAACTCAGCAAAATGAATGAAAAATACAATTTATTTTCAAATCAGTGCATTTATTAATGACAAAATTACCTTTTGGATGCCTTGATCGCTATCATAGTACACCAATTGAAACCAATGCTTAAATAAGATTGAAAAAGTGATTTTAGCTGACAAAAGAAATAATCACGGTTACTTGTATTGATACAAGTAGTAATAAACTTGTATGCATATCAGAAAAAATGATAAGATAAAGGAAAACAATTTAGAATCATTTTTTTGGGCCTGGATTTACTGAAAGGAAAATCACTATTAGCATCCTCAAACAAAATGATGCGTATCTGATTGTTTTCAATGTACATGATCATCCTTGTTATTGTCTCGTCGACTCCATTTTCCCTCTGGCTATGTTGGTTGATATTTCTGTTCTTTCATCCTTCCATTTCTGACATATTTACTGACTTTTCCACACAAGCAACAACCAATACGTTTACGACAAAAATTCACACCAGTCTTTGGACTCGGCCAATATAATGGTTATCCTTAAATGCTCAGAAAATGTCTGCTAATCGAATAAGCTACCGTTTCACTTGCTAGGTGTACTGGAAATGCGATTGTATGCTCCGAAAAATGTAACAAAACCAGTGAGATTTTATGGTTTATGTTTTTGCATTTGAAATCGGACAAACATGTTGACGTTCAAACAAATTTTTGCTCGCAATCCTTAAAATTCAACAACCTCTCTTCCCCCCCCCCCCCCCCAAACCTCTTCTAATTTTAATTTTTTTTTTCTCTCTGTCTATTATTTATTTATGTACGAAGCTGCTATTGGATATAACCTTCAGTCCAGTTCATTGACAAGGAAAAGGAAACTGTCAGGGCTGTAGGTATGGTCGTGATAGGAAGGGGGGGGGGGGGGGGCTTTATTTTGTATTTGTGTATCGATCTTTACACGGTATTGTATGTAGCATGATGACCTTGTACATATCGATCTTCCCACGGTATTGTATGTAGCATGATGACCTTGTACATATCGATCTTCACACGGTATTGTATGTAACATGATGACCTTGTACATATCGATCTTCCCACGGTATTGTATGTAGCATGATGACCTTGTACATATCGATCTTCCCACGGTATTGTATGTAGCATGATGACCTTGTACATATCGATCTTCCCACGGTATTGTATGTAGCATGATGACCTTGTACATATCGATCTTCCCACGGTATTGTATGTAGCATGATGACCTTGTACATATCGATCTGGCCACGACATTGTATGCAGCATGATAAACCTATACATATCTGTCTACGGAATTGAATACAGGATGGTGGCTCTGTACATATTAATCTTCATTTGAGTATGTCTATTGATTAACTTTGTGATTCTACGTTTTGTTGATTGAACAGTTGTATGTAGCAAGAATATATGATCTAAGATATTCTTTTCGCTCAGTGTACATTTTGTTGTTCGGATAACCTTGACTGTTTTAATGTAAGTACCTATCGGTGTAATGCCAACAATTAACCTGTAGTGATTTATGTGATGTATGACGGTAATTTAAGATTATGTCAATTTGAAAATGTGTATGTAGCTTGTAATGAAATAGTGGAATCCTTGTTTCAAACGACCTGTAAGGGGTGGTTCTAATGATCTAACCAGTTGTTTATATATCTTCATTTGTTGTTGGGGCGTGCAATTAATGTTTCGTTCCATTGAATATAGCGGAGACATTGTTTGCAAATCATGGTCACGTTATCGGAACGGTAAGGCAGGAAATTGTTGACTTTGGAAAGTTTGGTAATTCGGAGCGCGAGATAGTACTGAGGGAAAGGATAGTCAACGAGTTAGTTCATAATTTCCTGGAGAAATTAAATTGTTAGTGGTTTAATGTCTGTGAGGATGACTTGTCATGCTGTTACAGCCTCCCTTGGCTTTTATCTTGGATTAACGTTTTGGAATGGATGCAGTATATGGTGTGTCTGAAAATCAGTACGAATGGATTAGTTCACTCGCTTTGATAGTGCTGGTAGGTAAAAATAAAATGTCTGTCTGCTGCATACATAAGGATTGATTTGGGTATGATAATTGTGCTGACCAAAACACTAATCGAAATGTGTTGGAGGTTTTATATTCAAATTTCTGTAAACGATCTTTAACTGTTGTTACGAGTTTTGTCCAATATTGTTTTGTTGGGATTTTTGGTGGAGGTGGGGGTGGATGGGGGAGAGGTCTGAAGGGTTAAAGGAGTGTGTGATAACGTCGATTTTTAACTTATCAACTTTCGTTTTTTGATAGGAATGAAGGATTTCAGGAAATTTGTCTCTTGGAGAACGCTCTTCAACAGCTTCTAGTTGAGCTTCATCGTCTGCTTTCTTATTTCCCCCATCCTCATTTTCCCTGCTCACTTGTATTCAACATCAGACTTTCTAGAATTGGCGCTTGGTTCAATATCGTCCACATCTTCTCACATACATTCCACAAAGTGGGAGAGTGATGTGAAGAGATTCGAACACTTGGGAAGTGCATTATGTGGGTCCGGCAGAGGCCGTTTTAAAACTGGAATGGAAATTCAGTGGAAAATAAAGTGTAGTCTCAGAGATAAAGTCAGAGAATATTTGAGGTCGACGCGATTGTTGAGGCTCTAAGCTGTAGCTTGTTCGGCCTAGGCCTAAATCATGTCCTGGGGTTCCACGGGAAGAAAACAAGGTCAGAAGGAGGTAAAGGTATAACACAAAGTTGAGAAACTTATATAAAAGGACAAATAGATTCTTGCATGGACAATAGAAGAGAGAACTGCTATTGAAAGCTGATGTGGACGACTGTATAGAGTGGAGAGTGGACTACTCATTGCTGACTGGTGTAGGCGGCACGATGGAGAGTTTATTATCATTATAAATTGAAGAAGAAGGGGTGAGGCATAAGTACTAGACATGTTTCTTCTTGCTTTTCTTTTATCTTCTTTGTGCTCTTATGTCCAATATAAACAGGAGTCTATTTCTGTGTTATAGTTTCTATCCTACTCTTCGCTCTCTGTCGACTGCACTTCTTGGCTGGACTCCACGTTTGTGCTTGACTCCACTTCTGGACTTGACTCCACTTCTGGACTTGATTCAGCTTCTGGACTTGACTCCACTTTTGTGCTTGACTCCACTTTTGTGCTTGACTCCACTTTTGTGCTTGACTCCACTTTTGTGCTTGACTCCACTTTTGTGCTTGACTCCACTTTTGTGCTTGACTCCCCTCTAACTTGAAACCTGACCACCTTTTTACTACTCATCATCATGTAGCATGTTCTTTATAGAACGTCGCTCCCATCACAGTCTGGCTGAAAGAAACTTTTTCCCTTGCCAAAACCCCAGCTTCCGCCACAGTCATATCCAGGCATTCCTGGAAATCTGGGTACCATCGTCTTTTTGGTCTACCCCTGTCTCTCTTGCCTGGCACCATTACATCACTGTTCTCTCAAGACGGCTGTGTCTTTTTATGTGACCAAAGTATTTACATTTTCTGACCGACATGGAATTGAAAAACCAGTTCTCCTCTATGTTCAAGTCTTGCCGAATGTCTACATTACTTTTTCTCCGTCCACGGAGGATCTTTCTGTAACATTTTGACTCGAAGGATTCGATTCTTTATCTAGACGTTTTGGTAATCGTCCATGATTTGCAGCCAAAAGCTGCCACAGGGAAAACATAGGCTCTCAAGACTTTTACTTTTGTCGTTTTGTTGGTGTTCAGTCTCTGCATTGCCATGGCTATTCTTCTTCTGATTTCTTTCGAGCAATCGCCATTTTTGTCAATTCTGGAGCCCATATATTAAAAATGCGTGACCTGATCTATTTCCTCACCACCCACTGTAAATTGATGCTAACATTGTGTTTTGTCGGTGGTCATTATCGTTGTTTTGTTAATGTTTATAAACAGATTTTGATCTTTACTGTGTCCATTTACAGCTGAAATTAGCTGCTCTAGCCCTTCTGCACTTCTTGAAAGTATCACTGTGTCGTCTGCGTATTGTAACTCTGGAATCACGTACCCGCCAATCGTAAATGTATCAAAACGTTTAGTGTTCTCGTCTTCTCTAACATTTCTCATTATACATTCCGCATAGATGTTATATAGATAAGGTGAGAGGATACAAGAGCGGACAAGATTCAGGAGAAAAGTGGAATGGGGTAACCGAGGCAAAACTGTAGACATAAACATATTTTCAAGGGAACGAAAGCAGCAGCAGCACTGTAATAACTTTGGAAAGAACTATAGACTAGCTCAAAACAATCAATGTCAAGTCCGCTCTATGGTATGGCTTCGTGACGAAGGGAACAAAGAAAAGTGCAACTAAATAGGTCCGCAGAAAATAGGTTTACATGAACGGCACAGTGGAGACTTGCATGGACGGCTGAATAGAGGCTAGCGTGGACGGCTGAATAGATGTTAGCATAGGCGGCTGAGAGGCTAGCATGGACCGCTGAAGAGGCTAGCATAGACGGATGAAAAGAGGCTAGCATGGACGGCTGAATAGATGTTAGCATGGGCGGCTGAATAGAGACTTGCATGGACGGCTGAATAGATGTTAGCATGGGCGGCTGAATAGAGGCTAACATGGACGGCTGAATAGAGGCTTGCATGGACGGCTGATTAGAGGCTAGCATGGACGGCTGAATACAGACTTGCGTGGACGACAGAGTTGAGGCTTGCATGGACGGCTGAATAAAGGCTTATATGGACGACAGAGTAGAGGCTTACATTGACGGCTGAATAGAGGCTAGCATGGACGGCTGAATAGAGGCTTACATGAACGACAGAGTATAGGGTTGCATGGACGGATGAGAAGAGGCTTACATGGACTACAGAGTAGAGGCTTGCGTGGACGGCTGAATAGAGTTTTGCTATGGACATTTTATATAGAGAGAAGAGTCGACTGCTTATTACTGACTGGTGTAGACGGCACAATAAATATCAACGGAAGAATAAGAGATGGAAAATTGAATACGAGATTTGTCTCTTCTTGTTTTCCCTTCCATCTTTTTTTAACTCATCTGTCCAATTTAAATGTGAGTCACTTTTTGCGTCATATTTTCTTTTCACTTTCCTGTCTCTGTGGACTCAACTTCTGGACTTGACTCCACTTCTAGACTTGACTCCAATTCTGGACTCCACATCTGCACTTGACTCAACCTTCTGGACTTGACTCCACTTCTGGACTTGCCTCAACTTTCAGGACTTGACTTCACTTAAGGACTTGACTCCTCTTCTGGACTTGACTCCACTTCTGGACTTGACTCCACATCTGGACTTGACTCCACTTCTGGACTTGACTTCACTTTTGGACTTGGCTCAACCGTCTGTACCTGAATCAACCTTCTGGACTTGACTCCACATCTGAACTTGACTCCACTTTTGGACTTGACTCCACTTCTGGACGACTCCACTTCTGGACTTCACTGTTGGACTTGACTCCACTGCTGGATGACTGATTTTCTGGACGACTCCACTTCTGGACTTGATTCCACATCTGGACTTGGATCTCTTCTAACTTCAAATCTGACACCCTTCTTCCTACCAAAGCTCAATATGTTCTTGTTGATACCCGACTGGTCCAGAGGGGGAGGTTAATGACCAGCAAAATTTCGTCCTCTCGATAATGTAAATACAGCACATGTTATGTCATCCAGACAAAACCGTTTGAAAATGTCGCCATCATCTTCTGACGGGCAACTGACTGATATTATCTGCTCGTATTTTACATTTTTCCTCTGGCTATTTGGATGATAGTTCTTCCTTTTCATCTTTCTATTTCTGACACATTTACTGGCTTTCCCACACACGCACCATCCGAAACATCTACATTAGAAATTCAGACCTAACTTTGGACCGTCTAAATATAATGGTTTTCTTTCAATGTGCAGACAATTTCTTTAAAAACCAGTCAGATTTTGAGATTTATTTTCTGCATCAAACTTGCTTTGAAAAATGAAAAAAACGTATTTTCATGATACATAAATTATCAATCTCCATATTCTATGTTTATCTATCGTTTTAAATAAAAAGGCAAAATTTATTTTGCTAGCGCTAGTTTTAGAAAGGTTTAACTGCGCTACTTGTTATCCTCACTTTCTCGTCTCGAGCCGCCCGACCCCAGTGGCAAGTCAAGGACGTCCTACAACTAGGGGGCGACTACGAGATGCAGGGGACTCCGTATCAAGCACCCGTGAAAAATACGGCGGAGTCCGGAGTCGAACCCACACCACTTTATCACGAAGCCGACGGCTTAACCACTTCGCCACGGAATCCACCGTTTTAAATAAAATTGTGTTATAGTCGATATAAGGCTACTGCGTGTGCGTGTCAATCATTTGATTGGACGGGCATATGCGACTATCGGGGTTGTATGTGTGGTCGTGACAGAGGGTTTTATTCCTACATGTCCACACTAAATAGTGAAATATGGCTTAGGAAATGAGTCATTTTGTTTGAGTGTTTCCGTCTGTCTACCGTATTGTATGCAACGTGTTCACTCTTACATGTCGATCTTATTTTGTCTATTGATTATTTTGTCATTGTACAGTTGGATGAGCAGTTTAGAGTAGGAAAGATACATGATTTTCGAATTCTGGGATATTCTCTTTCCACGATGTACATTCAGTTGTTGGGATATCCTTTGCTGTTTTAATGTATGTTCGTATCGGTGTAATGCCAACAATTATTATTTACGTTTTATATGGGATAATGGCGGTAGTTTGAGTTTTTGTAATTTAACAAAAAATATATCGGTATAGTTTGTTATAAAATATTGGTATCCGCGTTTAATACAATCTTTAAGTTGGGGTTCTAGTGATCTAATCAACTCTCTCTGCCGTGTGTGTTTGTGTGTGTGTGTGTGCGTGCGTGCGTGCGTGTGTGTGTGTATATATATATATATATATATATATATATATATATATATACATATATATATATATCTTTCGTTTCCTTGAATATGGCGGATACATTGTTTATAAAACATGAGAATATTATTGACAAAAAGGGAGGCATGGAATTGTTGTTTGCAAATTTGGTCATTAGGAGCCGTAGATAGTTATCATATCGCTGTACAACACAGTCTATTTCCGCCCTTGTATTCCAGTGTTTTAAAAAATGTACATCAAGAACAATTTGTTGGTGTCTGCGAAGATGGCTAGACGTTACCCTGGATCATTTCACTGATCATGGGAGAAACTTCATACACCGACGGCTCAGCATGTCATCATAACCACTTAGGAGGGGGGGGGGGCGCATAACATTGGATGATGAGAAGTGGCTTCTTCCTACCTTGAACATGTACTGCCAATGTTTCAAGCCATGAGGAAACTATATTTACTGATACGACGTTTTTTACAAGCTAGCTAGCAAAGATTAAACCGACATCTCCAATATGGCATTAGCCCTCTCCTGCGCCGGATTAGTCGCCATTTTCCCCACAAAGTGCAATGCCAATCAAAAAGGGCACCCGATTCCGATAGTTCGATGACGTGATACCTAATGTCTTACAATATGTCAAACCTTTGATTGGTTGGTTGGTTATTGATCCAGCGGCCTATGGGCTCCTGCCCTTTGGCCCAATGCCATATAGTGGTATATGAAAGTGGTTGTAGGCTGTTGTTTAGTTCCGTACAAAGTGTTCCGTGTGTATGGCGGCTTCAGAGAAAGAAGCTCCGTATGCGCCCTCTGTGGTTAGGAAGGAAACCACACCGTGCTGAAAAGACCTGGCAAAAGAAAACATGCATTCGTCGCACCCTGACAATCGAGGCCAATCGTAAAGGCGCAGTGGCGCAGGATGTGACGATCCAATTGTCTGGAACTTTTGGTTACAGGTCTAGAGCCTAGGAGAACTCGGCCTAACCAGTAGACAATTGGTGGCGGTCACAGGTCTAGGGCCTAGGAGAACTCGGCCTAACCCGTAAGAAATTGGTGGCGGTCACAGATCTAGAGCATAGGAGAACACTGCCTAACCAGTAGACAATTGGTGGCGGGAAATGAGCGCAGTGAACCTTACCTTGGCTTCGGTACCTTGGAGCGTTGCTAATGCACCCTCTCAATTACTTAATGTCGGAACAGTATATTTCTGGTTTCTGCCTGGGGTGGGAAGAAAATCCACAGACTCACCAGCCCGACAATGCCAAAATGTGAGAAGTGCAACATTTAAAAAGTCAAACCGTTACCACAGTCAAAATTAAACGCAGTTTCATCTGCGATAGCATTATTTTTAGCACATCATGTTTACTATGGTTGGTGACTTTGAGATTCTGTAACCTTTTTCTTTGTTGGTCTATACATATGATTTTGTTGTGTATAGAGACATAAATGAAATAAAGAACTTCTTGGTGTTATCGTTTTTGTTCTGCCTGTGTAATCTTTTGAAATCACCACAAAGCACTGATACTGTTCTTTTATAAGATCATCATAACTGTTAGTTTCCACTACAAACGTATTCATTGACACATGCAAACTGAACAGATGAACTTCACAGAGACATTCTCCTACAATTTAACTTGACCATTGTCAATAATGGGCTCGCTCCAATCCGCGTAAAGAATATAATATAGTATTTCAAATTCATGTTACACCTAACAAAAAAGACTATATAAACCTGTGAAGAAGAAGGTAATTTGTCATTTTAGTGTGTGTTCCTTTGCATTAAAAATATAACAATCGTGTTTATATAATAATCCACATTATACTCAAATAATAAATCATATAATACATAAATGTCTATCTCCTGTATAGTGTGTATATTGATCACATTTGGGATTGTTCGCACTGTTGAGTGAATTGTTTTATATAAAGAGAATAAATGATTTATTGTCTCTTGGAAAGTATCCTTGCATAATGTACATTTCGTTATTTGGATACCATTTAGTGTGTGCACCTATCGGTGTAATGCCAACAACAAATCTATAAGTGATTTATGTGATGTATGGTGGTAGTTTGAGATTATGTCAATTGATAAATATGTATGTAAAGTTTATTATAAAATATTGGTAACCAGCGTTTAATACGATCTTCAACTGGTGGCGAACTCTGAATTGGGTTTTGTGGTGAATCCTTAATGGTGGATCGTGGTGAATCATGAAATTGGGTTGGCGGTGAATTCTGAATGATGACTAGTTGTGAATCCTGAATGGAAGCTAATGGTGCATTCTGAATGGGGACTTGTGGTGAATCCTGAATAGATACTGGTGGTAAATCCTGAATGCGGACTGGTGATGAATCCTGAATGGGGACTGGTGGTGAATCCTAAATAGATACTGGTGGTAAATCCTGAATGCGGACTGGTAGTGCATTCTAAATGCGAACTGGTGGTGAATCCTCAATTGGGACTGGTAGTGAATCCTGAATGGGGACTGGTGGTGAATCCTGAATAGATACTGATGGTAAATCCTGAATGGGGACTGGTGGTGAATCCTGAATAGATACTGGTGGTAAATCCTGAATGCGGACTGGTAGTGCATTCTGAATGCGGACTGGTGGTGAATCCTGAATGTGGACTGGTAGTGCATTCTGAATGCGGACTGATGGTAAATCCTGAATAGATACTGGTGGTAAATCCTGAATAGATACTGGTGGTGAATGGAAGGCAACAGGCGCGCAACTTACCTACTCCCGGCACGGGGAGGTAGTGACGAAAAATAACAATACGGGACTCTTTCGAGGCCCCATAATTGGAATGAGTACACTTTAAACCCTTTAACGTGGATCTATTGGAGGGCAAGTCTGGTGCCAGCAGCCACGGTAATTCCAGTCCCAATAGCGTATATTAAAGTTGTTGCAGTTAAAAAGCTCGTAGTTGGATCTCAGGCGCAGGCGGACGGTCCGGCTCTCGCCGGTTATCTGCCCGTTGTCTCCTTCCCTACCGTCTGCCGGCTCTCTCCCGCGGGTGCTCTTCGCTGAGCGTCCCGGGTGGCCGGCGCGTTTACTTTGAAAAAATTAGAGTGTTCAAAGCAGGCCTCGACTGCCTGAATAATGGTGCATGGAATAATGGAATAGGACCTCGGTTCTATTTTGTTTATTTTCGGAACTGGAGGTAATGATTAACAGGGACAAACGGGGGCATTCGTATTGCGGCGTTAGAGGTGAAATTCTTGGATCGCCGCAAGACGAACTACTGCGAAAGTATTTGTCAAGAATGTTTTCATTAATCAAGAACGAAAGTCAGAGGCGCGAAGACGATCAGATACCGTCGTAGTTCTGACCATACACGATGCCGACTAGGGATCCGCAGAAGTTGCTTCGATGACTCTGCGGGCAGCTTCCGGGAAACTAAAGTGTTTGGGTTCCGGGGGAAGTATGGTTGCAAAGCTGAAACTTAAAGGAATTGACGGAAGGGCACAACCACTAATTTGACTCAACACGCCAACACTGAAATGATTGACAGGTCGAGAGCACTTTCGTTGGGTCTAATAGGGAACGTAGGCTGGAATTAGACCCTCGGAAGACAGGTCAGTTTTACCCTACTAATCACAGTGCCTTGCTACGGTAATCCTGCTCATTCCGAGAGAAATCGCAGGTTTCAGACACTTGATCATTGACTGACTAATAGCTCTCTCTTGATTCGTTGGGTTTAATAGGAAACAGGTGCTGGTATTAGACCCTCGGAAGACAGGTCAGTTTTACCCTACTAATGACAGGTCGTTGCTACGGTAATCTTGCTCAATCCGAGAGGAATCGCAGGTCTCAGACACTTGGTCCACGTGCTTGGCTTATAAGCCAATGGTGCGAGGCTACCATCTGAGGGATTACGGCCGAACGCCTCTAAGCCTGAATTCCGCCTGAATCTCAGTACCACTGCGACGGAAGGCAACGATATGGTTGGGATCTGGTACTCGCGTCTCAACCCGACCCGGTCGAGCCGCAGAAAGAGGTCTCTGCCGTCTCTCTCAACAACAACCACAAATTCTCAATCAGATGATACCAGACCTTCCGTCTTGATAGAGAAGGTCAGAAAGGAGGGGTTCTGATACTGACACGTAACTGCACACCGAGAAGCACGGTAGCTGTCAATCACACTGGACGAACAAAAATTGTAGGAGTCGACATAATGACACAAGAAACGAAGATCCGCATTTTCAACCTGTATGGCCCACCCAACAAAGACCTGTCGCTCTCGAGTATGGAAATCAAGGACTCCAGCTGCCTAGTAGTTGGAGACTTCAACAACCACTCGGAGAGGTGGGGATATTCGGACACAGACAACAGAGGTGATGAAATGGAAGACTGAGAGATACAGATCTCTATCTTATCAATTGGCCGGAGGACAGCCCTAGCTTCTATTCTACATCTTGACATACCACCTCTACTCCAGACTTAGCCTTTTCCACGGTGGATATTCACCACAAAATAGACCGCCAGGTGCTCAACCAATTGGCAGGTAGCGACCACAGGCCAATTAGGCTAGAAATTGATATGGAAGTAGGCCCACAGGAAATAAAATCGCTCCCACGTTGGAACTATAAACGAGCCGACTGGGACAGATTTGCAATGCTGACAGATGGGCTGTGTGAAACCATCAACATACGGAATAACAATATGAAATCTATGGTGGAAAGCCTAAGCAAAGCAATAATGCAAGCAGCCACCGAAACCATCCCAAGAGGGGCAAGGAAAAACTACAAGCCATATTGGAATGATGAATTGCAGAAAGCGGAAGACGAAGTCTCAAATGCTAGGAACATGGCAGAGAGAGAACAATCTATGGAGGCAAATATCGCCCTCGGGGCCATCACGGCGAAATACTCTTCTTCGTACGCTGTCAGACGTCAACCTGTATTTTTTCGAAAAAAAGCAGCGGTCATCCTGAGGCTGTCAACACTGCCATGGAGCTTGTCTAGTGTTGCCACTGGCATTGGCCACATGTGCTTTCTCTGGTCCTCGTATTTCGGGCAGTTTTGCAGCAGATGTTCAGCGGTCATTTTTCCGGTACCACAACTGCATTCGTCAGTGTCACATATCTTCAGTTTATTGAATACGGCGAAATACAACTGAACACTAAACTAAATAATAAGTGACAGCTGGAAAAACAAAACAGAAAGCCTCAATTTAGATAAAGAAGGGAACAAACTATGGAAATTAGTCAGAGCCATGAATGACGAAACACCATAAAATAAACAAATTACCATCAAGCAGGACGACAACATGCTTACTGGAAGGCATACAGACATTAGTGAAGAACAAATGAGCCACGACAACATCAATATGGCACCAGAGGAGCACATGATGGCAAAACTAACAATGAATTAAATGGAAGCGGCCATGAGAACTTTAAAGAAAAAGAAATCGCCCGGAAAAGATGGGGTAACAAACGAAATGCTGATGGGGTTGGGCCATACAGCAAAGAGGAAGTTACTATCAGTCCTGAACCAAAGCTGGAAAAGGGAAATTGTACCGCAGGCATGGAAATGCGCTGTACTTATACCAGTACCGAAGAAAGAAAAAGATAGAACATATCCAAATGGATACAGGCCTATCAGTCTACTGAGCTGTGTAGGAAAACTGATGGAGCGTATGATAAACACCAGACTGATGTGGCATCTGGAAAAAAAAACACATACTAATTCCACAGCAAGCAGGCTTTAGACAGTACAGATCCACTGAGGACCAGATCACTCTCATATCCCAGGAAATAGAGGATGCTTACCAGGAGAAACAACACACAGTAGCGGTTTGGGTGGATTTAGAGAAGGCATTTGACAAGGTGTGGAAAGAGAAACTTAAAGTCAAGCTACGAAGAAGTGAAGTATGTGGAAAAATGTACAGATGGATCAGCCACTACCTCGAAAACAGAACAGCCAGAGTTCAAGTACAAGGGCAGATGAGCAAAAAAGTGACACTTGAGCAGGGAGTACCACAAGGGGGAGTACTGTCACCCACACTTTTCCTGGTGTATATAAACAACATCACAGAAAATATACCAAGAAGAGTCCACGGCTCCATGTTTGCAGACGATCGGGCTGTGTGCACCTCTGAAAAAAATCTCACCATAGCAAGCAATCGGATGCAGCAGGCCCTAACATCGTTGGATGAGTGGGCGAACGCATGGCTGGTCATAATAAATGAGGAAAATACAACATGTACGATATTCTCGCTTTCAAATAAACCCCAGAACACCAAAATCAGTCTTAACGGTCAATATCTGCGGCCAAACGACAACCCAAACTAATTGGGAGTCACATTTGATCAGCGCATGACATGGAAAAGTCAGATCGAGAGAAACCGAATGAGAGCCAGACAAAGAATGGCAATTATGAGGAAACTTGCTGGCACAAGCTGGGGAGCAGACGAAAGTATACTAAAGAAACTGTACACTGGAAGAGTGAGACCAGTTCTCGAGTATGGCATTGCGGCATGGACAACAGCAGCATAGGTGAACTTTGATAACATTAGCAATCTTCAAAACCAAGCCACGAGAGTTATAACAGGAGGCATGAGGTCAACGCCAATTGTAGAACTTGAAAAGATTACAAATCTGCAATCCATGACCGACAGAAGAGACTGCAGATCCCAGCAGCAAGCAGAGAAACTCAGAAGACTGACAGACCATCCAATTCCTCAGAGACTAAATAGATTTGGAAATGGGAAACTAAAGCGGAGAAACTTTGCAGAAATAGCCAAAGCAAAGATGAGCGAAAACCATATGAACACATTAACAACACCAAAGCCCATCCCTACTGTACGCAAACCTACCTGGAAGCAGCATATCATTCCGGAGGTGGTAGAAAATATACCAGGTATTGGAAACAAGAACAGCCAGACTGAAAAAGAAAGAAGAGACATAACCCTGAGGTACATAACGAAAAATAACACTGTCAGTGGCAACTGGAAAATACTCAAGCAATTTCAGAGCGGAGGCAGAGGCACTGAGCGCTGCAGTAGAAGCAATGCTGACAGGCAAAAGAAATGAAAACCGGATAGTCCTGTTTACAGATGCCCTGGCCGTAGTCACAGCACTAAAAAGCCAGGAAAATACTGAACTTAATGATTTAAGAGCAGTACTCTGTCAACTATGCCAGCAGTCCGCACCAAAAATAGTAGTGGTACAGTGGGTTCCATCCCACTGTAACATCCAAGGCAACGAGGAGGCAGACATACTGGCAAAAGAAGGTGCAAGACTACCACAACCAGATTCTAGTGTGACCTATGAAGAGTCCAAAAGGCTTATTAGAGCCAGATACATGGCCAAATGGGAAACAGAACATACTGGCTACACAAAAAATGATGCCTATTACCAGTTGAACAGAAGAGAGCAGGTCGTGGAATTCAGACTCCGCACAGGCCACAACAGACTGAGGTACCACCTATTCAATAAACTAAAGATAGGTGGCACTGACGAATGCACTTGTGGTACCGGGAAAATGACCGCTAAACATCTGCTGCAAAACTGTCCGACATACGAGGACCAGAGAAAGCAGATGTGGCGATCACCAGTGGCAACACTAGACAAGCTATATGGCAGTGTCGACAGCCTCAGGATGACCGTTGCTTTTTTCGAAAAAATACAGGTTGACGTTTGACAGCGTACGAAGAAGAAGAAGAAGAAGAAGAAGAAGAAGAAGAAGAAGAAGAAGAAGCCCTCGGCGTTGTTGGTCATTAATTTTGTCTTTCTAGTGTTTATCTCCATACCATAGTCAAGAGCTGTTTCATCGATCCTTCTGACCCATTGTTGGGGTTCTGCTTCTGAACGCGCTAACCCGTCGATGTCATCTGCAAAACGAAGGTTGGTAATCATTCAGCCCCCTATCTTGACAGTACCAATGTGACCTCCAAGTGCCTCACTCATAATGCCCTCAAGGAATATATTGAAAAGTGTTGGGGAGACTGTACAATCCTGTCTCACACCGACAGATGTGCGAAAACAGTCCCCTCGCCTCCCATTCACAAGAACAGCGCTGGACGCCTTGTCATACAGGTCTTCAACGACCTTTATAATATTTCCGTTGATTTTATGCATCCCTATGGTTGCCCATAGTGCTTTATGCATACCCTATCAAACATCTTCTTGAAATCAACAAACACATGATACAGTTTTTGCTGCTGTTATAGATATTTCTCGCTTAGTAATCTTAAATTAAATATCTGCTCTGTAGTGCTTCTTCCCTGTCTGAACCCTGCTTGCTCCTCAACAATGATGTTCTCTGCTTGGGGTTTCAATCGGTCGAGGATTATTCTAAGCATGACCTTGCTAGGGTGGCTGTTGAGGCTTATTGTTCTGTAATTTTGGCACAGCTTTAGGTTTCCAGACTTATTTAACCATTGATTTTGTCCATAAATCCGGCCAGTTTCCTGTCGCCCATATTGTGTTGCAGATGTGTGTCGGGCCTTCCACCACTACATCCCCACTTGCCTGTAAGAGCCATGCAGGTATTTTGTCCACATCGGCCACCTTTCTTCTTCTCAATGTCTTTACCGCTGCAGCTACCTCCTCCTCCGTTATCAGTTGGCTATCCTCTATAGTTGTTGGTGTTGGAAGGATTGTTTTCTCAGGTTCGTTCCGTCCTTCATAGTTGTATAACTCGGAACAGTTATCTGTACATCGTGCCAGTATATCATTGTCCTCAATAAGGCACTTGCCGCTTTTTTCCATGATCATAAAGTTTATGCCTGTCCTTGGTGGTACCAGTTCTTTGACCACCTTGTATGCTCCTTTGGTGTCGTTTCTGTCAAATCTCTCTTCAATGTTTGTACATTGCTCACATATCCACGCTTCTTTCGCCTCTCTCATCTTTTGTTGTATCGCTTTCTTGACCTCTTTATTTCTTCCGACCTCATCAGGTGGATGTTTTGGTGTTTATAGTGGCACCCCAGGATCTATGTTGCTGTATCTATGAGTGCCGAGTTAAGAGACTCTCTTACTGTATCGGTATCCAGTCTCTCTCTGAGAGCCAACAGTGGAGCAAATCTCCCTTCTAAGCTCGATTGGAACACTTCGATGATTGTTGGGTCTTTTAGTTTGTCCAGGTCAAACTTTAGTCTAGGCACATCTTTCTTTGCGACTCTCTTTAATCGCAGACGCATAGTAATCAGAACAAGATCGTGGTCGCTTCCTATATCCGCTCCGGGGAAACTTCTCGTTTTGTCGGTGTTGATGCTAGATCTAAACCTTCTCTGGACCAGTATATAATCAATTTGGCTATTCATTTTATTGTTTCGAGTTGCCATGTCTAACTTCTATACGGCTTGTTATACCAGAGCGTGTTTGCCCCCAACAGCTTATTGCATCGTGCAAATTCTATGAATTTGAGATTTCGGTCATTAGTTTCCTTGTTTCGGTATGGGGCACACGTTTCCCTCCAGTGGTGGACTGCATCTTCTTCAATTGTTGAGTTCCAGTCTACCTGGACTACCAATATGTCCTTTTTTGGATTTTCGATTCTCAGATTGGTTGATCATATAATGCCTCAATTTCCCAATCTTCATAGTCTGCAGTGGTTGCATAGCACTGTATTATCGTAATATTAAACGGTGCTGGCTTTAGCCGTAATATAATAAATCGGCTAGATATTGGACGACAACCCAATATGCATCTGGCTGTGTCTTTATGTACTAGTATCCCCACTCCGTGTAAGTGTTTGTCCTCCCTGCCACTGAAGTAGAACTTGTGGTCCTCCTCCGTGGTAAACTCAACAAAGTGTTTCCATCGAGCTTCACATATACCCGGGATGACCCATCGGTAGTTGTTCATGTCATGTGTTAGCTCGTTGATTTTACCACATGGGTTCAGTGTTCTGGCATTCTATGTTCCTATTATTAGCTTGTCCTTCCTCAGCTTAAAGGTTCCACCAGTAGCACACTTATCACCCCCGACCTGGTGTGGGATGGCAGGCGCGGTCATTGTTAACCCGGCCTGCGACCGAGCTGGTATGGTTGATTGTGATTGTGTCTTCATGGGTGAATCTTGGGAGGTTGTTTCTTAGCGGAGCCTATCTCCTCTCCAAGCAGGTGCGGGCCAACATCTGCATCTGACCTGGAAGAGCCCGTCTCCCTAGGCGAGCAATTGTCTCGTTTTTACAGCATCGCGGCCATAGTTTCCCAATGTGCACCGCTTGGAGGTGAGGTTGACTTGTGTGTTCACTTTATCGACAGGTCACTCATTTCACTGGTCGCCCCTCAGAAGAAGAGCTAGCCGACCCAGACATCGCTGGGTTGCGATGCCGATCGCAAACACACCATTGCAACCTTATTTTTATTCTTATATGTTTATTTCTCTGATAATGCTAATGCGTGGCCACAAAATGTTTGTGGTATATATTAATTTCGGTATTATAATTGTGTTTACTACTACACTACGTCCAAATATGGTGGATACTTTATATTCAAATTTCTCTAAGCATTGTATTATGTTTTTGCCGAACTCTGTCCGCATTTCTTTTTGAGGATCTAGAGGGTTGGAGGGGTACATTATGCCGTATAATTTTAAATTGTTGCCTTGTGTTAGTTGAAAAGGAAAATCGTTTTTGTTTGTTTGTTTCCATTTACTGATCCCCATGATGCAAGAATGTTGAAAGTGTATTTGAGAGCCACATATTGTATACTGTGAATGTGTTTATGATATTTTGTATTGAGCTCACATTGGAGGGGAAGAATATCGTGTCATTAGCGTAAGCTAGAAGCTTATGTGGTCCTAATCCGGGTACATTAATCCATAGGATGGTCTGGTCTTGTCTAATTCTTTCTAGGAGAGGCTCAAGGACAAGGACATATAGTGTTAGAGATAGAGGGCGACCGTGTCTAACCGATCTCGTCAAGTTGAAACTGTCCGTTAGGGTATGGTTAATTAATCAGTTACTTTCTGGACTTTTATCAATTAGTTTGATCCATTTTATGAAGGATTCACCCAAGTTGTGTACTTGGAGGATTCTGTGGAGGCTAGAGTGAGATACCCCTTAAAGGCTTTCTCTTGATCAATAGATAATATAGCGGCTTGAATGTTTCTGTCGTCTGAGAATTGGATAATGTCTCGAAGGAAGAGCGAACGTTTACGAATATTTTAGACTGTAACATGCACTGTTGGTTCTCATGGATGAGTGTTGGCAGCAAGGTTTGTAGTTTAAATGTTAGGGCTTTAGGTAGTATTCTGTTAATTAGTTAGTTAGTTCCCCATCGCAAGCGAAGATGGCGACAGAGTCAGACATATTTATTCACATGTGACCGTATATGACTGTATAGTCCGATCTGAACGTTACAATCTCTACCGCACGCAGGACACACGTAAACATCATTTATAGTTGGGCAGTCTTGCATTCTTTCCTTTCGTGCAGCTCGCTTTTCCTGATGGTTTCCGTGACGGTCTTCTGCTCGGCGGTGCAAGCATCATGTGTGACGGCAGTGCACCAGGCTGAGCGGTTCGGAGTAAGCAGCTCCCATTCAGCAACATCGTTTAAGAAACTTTTCAAAGAAACTTTCAGAGTATTTTTGTATCGTTATTTTATGTCCCCTCTGCGAACGCTGTCCTGGAATGAGCTCACCGAACAACAATTTTTTTAGGGAGGCGCAAGATGGACAAGATGGTAGCTTCCGGTGTGATACATTAACAGTCAGTAGCACAAATACACAAAGACTATCAAACATAGCTAACAGATACCTTTTTTTACGCTCATGGAGGTTCATAATGATGATCTGATGTTTATTATGTCCTTTTTGTGCTTGAAGCAATGCGTGCGCTATGTTTTTTTTAAATAGGATTTTGTAGTTTGTGTTTAAAAGAGAAATTTGTCTATAGCTTTGGACGTCTAAATTAAAATTGTCACTGTCTGGTTCCTGGATGAAAGTTATATAAGCCTGATCAAAACTGTTGGGGAGTTCCCCTGTGGAATACTTCCAAAAGAGTCTGTCCGATAATGTCAAATAATTGTTGGTAAAACTCTGCAGTCAAACCATTCCAGCCATGGATTTTGTTCTTTTGCAAAATGTCTAAAGCTGATTATTAATTTGGTAATGTCAAGGGTGTGTTGAGAAGATACAAGTTAGAGGCAGGCAACACTTGGGGAAAAGTAGGGGAGTGATCCAAGTCTAGAGGTGGAAGGGTCTCAGCGGTATACGGGGCTTTATTTGCAAAAGATTTGTTGTATGTCGTTAATAATTTACCTGATGGTCCCCTTATGGCCGTGATTTGTCGTTGACGATGGACATTTTGTTCTACTGCCAAATAGTCTTGTGGGGGAAGTTTTTGTGGAATCCTGGGCAATTTCAATCCTAATGGGGCGCCTTTGTAACTGTTAATATCGATATCGTTTGTTTCATTTTCTATGAGTTAAATTTGATGTAAGTTTGGGTCAATTAGTTTGGTCATTCGTGCAGCATCTTCTAACATTCTTCTATCACGTTTTGTTTGTCTGTGGATGTGTCTGGATGTGTTTTGCGTGCAATCTCAGATAGTTGTCTTGCGAAGGTACAAGTATTCGTTGAGGTGTGTAGTTGAAAGTCTATCTATCTATCTTTCTGTCTGTCTGTCTGGTCTGGTCTGTCTGTCTATCTTTCGATCGATCCATCGTCCACTTATGTCGTTAGACGTCGTGGGAAGGTGCGACCAGCTTTGTTTCATATTTTGTGGCTGGTGAAAATCTACTGGTGACTTGTCAAGTCAATCCCAGTACCTGTTAGCCCCTGGAATATACGATCGCCTATTTTTGAGACTGGTGGAGGTGGAAGCGTAAATTAGAGTAAGGTAGACCCGCAGCCTGTTAGCCGCCTTCTAAGCCGCTCCATTAACCACATAACCAAAATCTATAGCTATGGCCACACATTCCCCCCCCCCTTTTTTTGCGACATATTCTCTGTGGGGCGAGAATCCCTCGAATAATTTGAGTAGATTTTTAACTTTTGTCCGAGCAGCGGCCGTTAGACCTACTCTTTTCGATTTTCAACTGCTAAGGTATTTTTCAACGCGCGCCACTGCACACGGGTGTCTGATCTCACTTTTCAGAGATCAGGGGAAATATTTACCAGATGATCAAATATTTACCGGATGATCCACGTGAAAAAATGCACCGGGATTTGAACCCGCGACCACTGGGTCCCTTGTAGTTGGAAGTTCCTCAGTAAAATCGTTCAGTAGTGCCTCTAATGTCGATACAAATATATTGTTTTTTAAGTAGCTGGTTATTACGTTGCCAATGCTGGGATTTAGAGGTGACGTTTGTCGTGTCGTGTCCGTTGACAGCCACTGCCACATGATCAGTGAAGGCAGTGGTGTCTATGTGGTCGATTTTTGTTACATTGCAGCAGTTGGGAACGTAAATCCTGTCTCGTCGAGAGTGCATTATATGTTGATGTGTCTGTGCTGAGTAGTCATTTGGCCATTGTGGGAGTATGCCTGTCGATGTCCGTCTGTGAGGTTGTATATTCCAATGATGTGTAGGTTGTTGTGAGGTATTCGGGTGTCCTTTTAGATATCCTTTAGGTGTCCTTTTTTTTTTTTTTGCAATGTGCAGTTGAAATCTCCGGCAAGGATGATTTTTAATCATGGAATTGTTGTTTAAGAGTTCTTAATAAGTTGGAAAAGAAATCTGGTTGTTGCATTTTAATAGCCGGAGTGTATAGGTTAACTATCGCTTGAGTATCGTTGTTTTGTGCATTACAAATTTGTTATGATCTGTAATCGTCCGTCATTGTCTCTGTGACTATGTGTAACTGTCCAACGGTCTGAAGTTTGCAGTATGGCTACCCATGTGCACGTTTCCAAACTAAACCATGTGTGTTTGAGTCCTAGTGTACTTGTTAACTGTTGTGTTTCTATCCATTTGTGTATGTGTGTCTCATGTAGTAAAATGAACTCAAGTTGATGGTTTCTTCTTCTTCTTCTTCGTCTGCGTTCGTTCTCAATTTCCCACTACCAAGCCCTGAACAGGGCTTTGCAATTAGCAAGATGTAGTCCGGAGAACAGAATGCTCTGTGTCGCTAGTTTACAGCTTGACTGCGATATTTGCACCTTTCGGTCCGACACATCCGTCTTCTGCAGAGATGATTTCTAATTCATTGGATTACATGTTGTTGTTTTTTTCTTTATACCATTTATGTTCAGGGAGATGATGTGAAGGGAATTTGACAATAATGTAGACGACATGGTTGGGAGTGTGATTTTACAGTAATGTGCTTAGAAACCAATACCACAATTTACATACGGTTGTTTGTTGTAATAGTCAAAGTATTGCGCTGTCAATGGAGGTAAAGGTATGATCAACGGTTTGCCTACCATGTAAAATACGAAAATTCCAAATTGTGTTCACTAAAGTAATTATCTATAGTTATCCGCAACAACATAAGTCTCCAAAACAATTGTTCTGGGTTAATTGAGACTTGAGAGTTGATCTACGGTAAAGGAGAGTCGGTACATTCAACTTCCACCCTGGTTCTCTCCGTCTGGGCGGGCGTCTTGTGTCATCGTGTACCGTGATCTACTCTCGAAGGTGGCATATTTATGGTCGACCAGCTTGTGAAGGCTTGATTGCGTTAGTATTGTGTTTTCATCACTGCGTGGTGTATAGGGTGTATTGTCAATTACTTGAACTTGGGCATCTGATGGATGTAGATTGTTCTTGCCTTTTATATCGTCGGGTAAAGGTTATGCAATTGTCACTGGTGTAGACGGTACGACTATAAAATTGGTTTCATTAGATAGTCTTGGTCGGGAGGTCGGCGTCCGTTTCTCTTACGTTGACGTCGGAGCTCCACCTCGACGAAGCCATCATCGGGCATGTTTGTTGGTTTGACCGGTGATGAGGTTGTGGGGAAAGGGTTCACATCCGATCACTGCAGTTACTGTTGTTGTTGTTGATGTAGACAAGGTGGTGGCTGGGTTAAGATGGGACGGAGGTCGTGGTTGGTCGGCGGTTAAAATGGGCGTTTGAGCCATGCTATTGGTACGGGGCTTCTTATTTTTGTGTGGGAATTTACTGGACCAATGCTAGTCCTCTCCACGGTATTCGGATGGTGTGCGTCTACCTGGGAGGGGGACCCAGATCTTAAATGGTTTTTAAGTTGCCATCTCTGAAATTGATATGCATGTGGTGCGGTATGACCCTGTCAGAAGGTCGATACTCAAAATGCCATTTATATGCGGCTGTTGGGGAGTAACCTGTAACCTCTGCTTCCGTGGTGGTTTTTATTAGCTGCTGATCGGCTCAGATACCCAGTGGAGGACTCCCCTAGTCCGGATCTTGTTATATGTAGAAGTTTACTTTCTGGTCTTGACATTATTGCCGGTATGGAGCGTTAATGCCAACGGCTGGGCACACTGTGGCGTCTACCCAACGCTCATGTCACTATTTCTGGTCTATCTACATCCAAGAGCCTGCAAAATCGATCCTTTCTCTCTCTAGGTGTACCGGAAATTAAAGATGGGCAGGTATGTCGGACAGAAGGGGGTTAGATATGTACAAGCGGAGGGTGACTGGCTTGTAGGACGGCATATTGCATTTAAATGGACAACAGGAGGCCCCCAGCAATTGATGGCTGCAATGAAAGCAGAGTGGACTGATCATTGCTGACAATTCTAGACGACACGATGGAGCGTTCATGTGCACTATCATTTGAGGAAAGGAGGTGGAGGCATAATTACTACTCTTCTTGTTTTTCTACCATCTTCACGCGCTTCCTCTCTATCTAAACGTGCGTCACTGTCAGCGTTAAACATTTTGTCCCACGCTTCGCTCTCTTGGCTTGATTCCACTCTTGTCTTCAAATCACACTGTCTTTTTCCTTCCGATAACTCCCAATATGCCAGGCTTGATATTATTCCCCCCTGATAACGTCCCCTCTACTGTATTTGTCCTCTGGACATTGTTATTCTTTTTTATCTTTGCCTTACTCACACATTTTTATCTTTGCCTTACTCACACATTTTTATCTTTGCCTTACTCACACATTTTTATCTTTGCCTTACTCACACATTTTTATCTTTGCCTTTCTCACACATTTTTATCTTCGCCTTACTCACACATTTATATCTTCGCCTTACTCACACATTTTTATCTTTGCCTTACTCACACATTTTTATCTTTGCTTTACTCACACATTTTCATCTTTGCCTTACTCCCACATTTTCATCTTTGCCTTACTCACACATTTTTATCTTTGCCTTACTCACACATTTTTATCTTTGCCTTACTCACACATTTTTATCTTTGCCTTACTCACACATTTTTATCTTTGCCTTACTCACACATTTTTATCTTTGCCTTACTCACACATTTTTATCTTTGCCTTACTCACACATTTTTATCTTCGCCTTACTCACACATTTATATCTTCGCCTTACTCACACATTTTTATCTTTGCCTTACTCACACATTTTTATCTTTGCTTTACTCACACATTTTCATCTTTGCCTTACTCCCACATTTTCATCTTTGCCTTACTCACACATTTTTATCTTTGCCTTACTCACACATTTTTATCTTTGCCTTACTCACACATTTTTATCTTTGCCTTACTCACTCACACATTTTCATCTTTGCCTTACTCACACATTTTTATCTTTGCCTTACTCACACATTTTCATCTTTGCATTACTCACACATTTTCATCTTTGCCTTACTCACACATTTCCTTACCTTTCTTCATACAAAACATCCAAACTAGTTACGAAAAAAAACCCATATCTGTTTTATTTATTTCTTCTCAATGAATGCGTGATTTTTTGTCTATTTTTTATTTTTCTAGGTATCAAACACTGTCAATTTGTTATATGGGATTATCACAAGTAAATCAACAGTTGACAAAACAAGTAACATCTTAACGACAAAAGAATTGAATCTATAAATTTTGGGGTTTTATATATTTTGAGGCAGTATCATCCAGTGTTCACGTGGGGAATTTAGCAAATAAATGTAAATGTCGTTAGATTTATCTACGTGTCTCTTACGTACGTAGTAATGGATATATACACAAAATAAGTTCACTATTTCCGTAATTCCTATTATTGGATTCTTGAAAGGAAGGGTCGTATTGTCGTATTCAATTAACTTGGGAATGTTATATTGTATCCACTTCAAAGTTGTTCTTTATCTTAAGATAGTTTTTGGCATATCTTATGAAATGTTTCACTTTTCATCAGTAGCAAGTCTAGAAATCATTTTTGATTATGTGTATAATTTTCATGTACTGATTTATTTCGACATTTCCAAATGAAAAATCTGGTTTCGGCCAATATTGCTATAATTTTTTAGTCTGTCTTTATCTGTTCTTGGAATTGTATGTAACATTAAGGCTATGTGCGTGTCTACAGGCACTTTTGTGTGTTTGTTGATTATTTGTTGTATTTTATCCCTCATTAAACTAACTATTTTACGTATAAAGAATATGTGTTTTTCTGTGTCTTCCTTGCTTGTTTTGCATAGTTTACAAGTTGGATTGTTATTTTTGAAATGTGTTCCACTTATATATATATATATATATATATATATATATATATACATTGGTGTAGGTCCGAATAGAACTCTGTACGTAACTTCTTTGATTGGATTAGATATTTTTTAGTTTGTGTCAATTGGAGAAGTATTTTTATAATCTGTTATGAAATATCGGTATCCTTTTTTGATCATGTCTTTTAGTGAATGTTCTTTTATTGTTATTAGATGGTTGTATATATTGTTTGGTTTATGTGTAAGTAATTTTTCAGAATTGTCAATGCATTGAAGGCATTGTCTGCAAAATTGCGGCATTTTCTGAAAACTGTGTGGGAGATTATTATTTAGTTTTGTATAATATGATACTGGATGATACAAATTGTATTATTCTTAAACCTATGTAGTCTTCTCCTTCTGCGTTCGTTCTCAATCTCCCGCTACCAAGCCCTGTACAGGTCTTCGCAAGTAGTAGGATGTAGTCCGGAGAAAGGAATACGTTGTGTCGCTAGTTTACAGCTTGGCTGCGATATTTGCACCTTTCGGTCCGACACATCCGTCTTCGGCGGCAAACCTATGTAGTAATATGGCAATGGGTATTCAGTTTGGTATTTAATTTTTCTTATATACATTTAATTTTTAAAGATGTTATTTTATTAACAATATCTTGCAAGTCAATTCCGCCTTTGATTTTCTTATGCCGGAGAGCCTTTGCTTGAATGTTGTGTATTGTGTTTTGGAAAATATAATATCTAATTGCTACTTTTATGTCTATAATCGTGTGGTTAGTAAAGTAAAGTAAAGTAACCCTTAGTATTACTGCCGTAGGGGTGTGAGGTGTTAACGATCTCACATTTCAAAGGCTCGGCTATATGAGGGCGGTATCCATCGCCTCTCCCTCGCCGCTTTTACTTCCCGGACTGAACCCATTTAAGGCTGGGTCGATCCGGGAGCCATTGTGATCTGAAAAAAACACTAACTCCTCAACTGGGGAATGAACCCAGGACCACTCTGTTTTTCTCTATTTCCCAATTCCCATTATGCATTATGTAAGAATGTTTATTTTTGATCCTCTCTCCTTTCCATATAAGTTGAAAGTTTGTAGTATGTTCTGAATAGAGCTAATATATGATTGGAGGAAAGCAGGGTCGTCAGCATAAGCCAAGTACTTTTTGTTCTCCCTTACCTGGTATGTGGGTTCCTGTTATGGATTTGGCTTGTTGAATTTTCTCTAGAAGTATTTCCATGACTAAAGTATATAATGTCGGGGATAGTGGACATCCACTATGTTTAACTGATCTGGTTAAAGGGACATTTCTGTTCAAGTATGGTTAATTGGTGAAGCTCTTTCAGAATTCGTGTAGATTATTTTGATCAATTTATTGAAATAATCTCCAATGTTATTTTCTGTTAATACCTTGTCTAATGAAAGAGTGGAACACTCTATCAAAAGCTTTTTTCTTGATCTATTGATAGGAATGCGGATGTTGAGTTTTTATCATTCGTATAATATATAATATATCTTAGTGTGTGTGTGTGTGTGTGTGTGTGTTTGGTTATGTTTCTGCTGATGACGCTGAATTGTTGATCTTTGTGTATTAGAAGGAGCATGAATGGTCTAATTGTTAGCGTAAGTGCCTTGGTCAATATTTTGAAGTCTGTATTTACGAGGCGTGTTCAAATGAAACCAGACCCAGTGACTTTATTACAAACATATGAAAGTAACATATGGTGGGACATAATTAAATATAGCAATTGTTTTGAAGCAAACGTGCCACAGGGTTAGTTAGAAAAAGTCGCTATAGACATTAAGACACGCATCCGACTGCCTGGGTAGACGGCGGATGCCGTCCGAAAAAATGACTTTGGTTGCTTTTTGAACTACTTGGTCACCGAGGCCATGACGTCTGCATCGGAGTCGAATCTTTGTTCTTCCAGAAATTTTTTAAAGGGTCCGAACAAATGGAAGTAACAAGAGGACATATCGGGGCTATATGATGGGTGTGGCAGTACTTCCCACCTTTTCTGTGCTAACACTTCCTGAACAATGTTCTCGACATGTGGACGCGCATTGTCATGCAACAGAATCACACTACGCGAAAGCATGCCGTGTAGTTTATTCATGATTGCTGTATGCAGCTTGTCTAGTGTGTTATTGATGACATTGATGTTCACGCCAGGCTCTATAAAGTCTACCAACAAAAGTCCCTCATGTTCAAAAAACGCTGTCAGCATAAGCTTACCAGCGGAAATGTGAGATTTTAATTTTTGTAGTTTCGGTGATCCGAGAGTTTCCATTGCATGCTAGCAGTTTTGCTGCTCGGCTCAAAGTTGTGGCACCACGATTCATCACCTGCCTCTGTGCGCAAAAGAAACGAATCACCTTCCTCTTCGTATCGTAGCAAGTGGTTCAAACTCCATCCCATGCCTTCTTCCTTATGGCGGTTGGTCAGTAACCGAGGTACCTATTGTGTACACACCTTCCGATACTTCAGTTTCTTGCTAAACACAATTTGAACTGTCCATACAAAGCGAATTCCTCTGCTAGCGGACGTAAGCTCCGCGACAGTCCACCAGAATTGCACACATTTTAGCTATCACACCTTCTGGCGAAACAATATGCGCCTGACCTGGTCTCGGAAGATCTTTCGTTAACTCGCGTCCTTCTTTAAACATCGTTGTCCAGTTCTTCACGGTTGTCTTCGACACACTTTTGTCACCATACACTGCCTGCAATCTGCGATGAATGTCAACTGGTCGACATTCATCAGCTGTTAAAAACGAAATCACCGCTAGGTGATCAACTCTGGATGGATTCCTTATCACACCCGATATATTTTCAACGGTCTGCTGGGGAAACTATGAGTCGGAGGATAATGAAATTTTGCTACTTGACGGTTGGTATATGATGGTAGGGAAAAAAACATGAAAAAAAACTAGTAAAAGTTGATTAAGGTTGAGCTTAATCAAAATTTAAAAAATGGGTATGGTCAGATACCGCACCGAGACGAGAGCACAAACAAAACCTACGTTACGACCAATAGGCCTTCATCAGGGACAACAACACTGAACTAACAAATCAACATATAAGAAAAAATGGTCAACTCATCTGTTTCACGTAGGAGACGCTTTCTGTCTAAGCGACCGGTTGTGCCAAGTACTCGATAGAAACTGAAATAGGAGCGGTCAAACAAAAAGTGGCGGAATATGCCTGATAAGCCAAGCGTGGCCAAATAGTGGTCCAGATAGGAGAACAATGAGAAGGCAATATAAGCCGGGAGGGCGTGATATAGATATAAGAGAGGGGGGAAGAGAACTGATGGAAGAATGGGGGAGGCGGGGAAAGAAGACAAATAGATGGGGGCCAGTGTGAGGGTTTAAGAAAAAGTATGGAAGATATTTATACCATGTGGTTGGAGACATCCCATACTAGAGATAAGTCTGTTCTCAAGGGCGAATCGATGACGATCGTCAGAGAAGCACGAAACTAGACCAGTGACACTGACGTCAGCCATACCCCGGTGCTCAGGACCATTGAAGTGGCTGGCAATTGGGGAACCAGTGCGGTTGCGGATGTCGTTGAGGTGTTGGCGGAAACGCTCCCGTAGTTCCATACCAGTTTCCCCAATGTAAGTCATACCACACTGGCGGCAGATGATGGAATAGATGAGGTTACGAGATTTGCATGTGAACCCCTCTTTGATGAAGAATTCAGCCTTAGGAAAGGTAATGGAGCGAGAAAGGATGACATGAGGGCAGGTAACACAGCCACGTGAATTTTTGCACGGCCTGGTGCCTGGGAGGCTATGAGGGCTGGTGTGTAGGCGACTACTGACCAGCAAGTCCCTCAGGTTCCTGTCACGCTTGTAGGCGACAAGGGGAGGATCGGGAAAAACTTCGCGAGTGGCAGGATCAGAGTGAAGGATAGGGAGATGGCGGAATAGGATATCCCGGACAGAGACGCTGTGAGGGTGATAGGTGAGGACGAGTTTCACACGGTCAGAGGGAGGACGGCGGGTGGGAGTGAGGGAGTCTTGGCGGGAGATAAGAAGAACCCGCTGAAGAGCAGAGGAGAGAGTGGTCTCAGGGTAGAGTCGCTTGCGGAAGAAGTCAAGCATCTCGTGGGCCCTGAGGAGGAAGTCGTCGTCATCCTGACATAGGCGTCGGAGGCGGAGGAGTTGGGAGAAAGGAAGCGAATCGCGGCAGGATAGGGGATGGGAGGAAGTGTAGAGGAGGTAGTTGTGAGCGTCAGTGGGTTTGTAGTAGACAGTGGTGGAGAGGCCTGAAGGGCAGATAGAGACAGTGATGTCCAGAAAGTGGACAGACGTGAGGGAAATGTCAGACGTGAACTTGATCGAGGGATGGAAGTCGTTGACAAAGTCGATAAAGTTGAGGAGATCCTTCTCCGACATGTCAGTCATACCAATCCCATCGTCGATGTATCGATAATACATCAAAGGAAAGGGGCCCTGGAATTGAAGCCAGATCAAGTGTATATGATGGTAACACCTGTCGCAGTTCGGTCCGGTCTCATTTGAACACGCCTTGTAGAAAAGAAATATGTATGTGGTTTTTTTAAACCTCTAGGTTGTCCCTTTTTGGTTTATGGATTAGAGTGATATAAGCTTGGTGGAAACTGTTTGGTAATGTACCTGTTGTAAAAGTATCGTTAAAAACAGCGAGAAGTGTAGGCCTAATGAAGGGCAGGTAAAATTCAGTGGTTAGACTTTGGTCCAGGGCGTTTGTCTTTTTTTAAAATGAATTTATGGCGCTTTTGAGGTCTTGCAAGGATAAAGCTGTATTGATGATGATTGGATCTTGTTCATTTAATTTGTTCGTTTTTTATCAATTGTGTCAGAGTTGTTTTGTATATTTGGTTCTGTATTACGAGGCGTGTTCAAATGAAACTGGGCCTAACTGCATCAAAGTGAACATTCGTGCGATGCGCGTGATGACGTCACTTCTGATGTAACCAGCACATACCAACCGTCAAGTTTGCAAAATTTAATTATCCGCCGACTCATAATTTCCCCAGCAGACCGTTGAAAACATGGCGAGTGTGTTACGGAATCCGTCCAGAGTTGATCAGCCAGCGATGATTCGGTTTCTAACAGCTGATAATAGCTTTGTAGTTGTAAATGTTTTCCAATTCGTCTCGTAGAATTTGTAATTGGGGTGAATTTGAATTTATTGTTTTCGTCGTTTTTATGGCTGCTTCAATGATATTTTTATTTCGATTAGTTTGTTTAGTTTTGAAAATGTGTCCTATCCCGAATCGTAGATTTCGTTAATTAAATCCCAGTAATGATTGAGGTGGTAAGGTTGTTGTAAAGCTTTCTGGTATTGTATTTATCTTTTGAACGAATTCTTGATTGTTTAGTAATGCGTGATTAAATTTCCAATGTTGAGATATTTCATAATGATGTATTGTGTGTGTGATATTTACAATTATTTCTGTTGCTTTATGATCTGTGAATGTTGTGGTATTTATGTGGTTTATTTTGTTGATTGTATTTGTTTTTGGTATGTATATTCTGCCTATCCTAGAGTGTGCCAGATGTGTTTACCTTTGTTGTGAGTAAGTTATTTATGTTCCTTTTGAGTGTGTAGATCTATATGTGTCTTTGAGATTTTGATTCAGGTAAGATGGCGATCAAGCAATAGTTGCTCTCATGGTCTGCGATTTTCATGTGGTTTGTTCGTGCTAATTAATGTTTGGATCGCAGTGTTGTGTTGCGATCATTTTCTAGCACGTCCTATGCTATTCGCAGGAAGCCTGTGTGTGTAATTTTCTTCGGAATTCGGAAAAAACACGATCTGTTCTGCATGTGTTATGGAATACACATTGTTGGATAGAACGTCACTACAGATTGCGCACCGTCCTTGGTTGGTGTGCACGACCTACTTGGAAATTGCGTCCATTTGTATTGCATGCCATGACCGGAATCTTCCCTCAGCCAAGGGTTAATGGTCCCTCACCTAGAACTACAGCTGTGGGCGCTGGTCAGCAGTAGCATTTTCTAGTCTACGCGTGGGGCTGCTGCTGTCGAGAGGTTCGACATTCGCCTCTCAAATCGTCAAGGAAACGGTGGACGATCGACTCCCACAAGTTTCAAGCGACCCCTGGTCTCACGGATTGTATGACCTGAATGTCTGCATCTTGATCTACTTCCAGTCGTCTTGATTGTATGTCTTGCCACTGGTTCGCGGTAACTCAGGACGAGAGAGTGAGATTGATGTCCAGCGCAGATTCTTGCTCACTATAATCCAAATTCAGTGCAAGGTACATCTTCAGGACGAGGACAGTCTGATTATGTCGCCATCTTTGCTAGCGATGGGGAACTTACTTATGAGATGTTCATTTCTAGCATATTTTCTAAGCTGATTGAATGTGTTGTTTTTTTGTATTGGTTGATATGATGCGTCTAATTTATTTTAAATACAGTTGAAATCACCAGCCATCATGATGTTCTGGTATTTAAAACTGTTTTCGATGGTTTGTGTTAAATTGTTGAAAAATGGTTCTAGCTGTGGTATAAAAACTGTGGCATAAATATTCATTAGAGTGCGTTTATCTGTATTATCAGGTATGTTTTGAACTTGTATTATTTGTAATCTACCTTCTTCATCTCTGTGATTGTGTGTGGCTAACCATTTATCTGATCTTTGTAGGATGGCTACTACTGTGTGTTGTGCAAAGCTGAACCATGACGATTGTATACCTAAGTTGTGTGTAATGTGTTGGGTTGTGAAAGTTTTGTTAATATGTGTTACTTGTAGAAAGATGAAATCAGGTTTAAATGTTTTTATAATATTGATTAATTGTTTTTATTTCTTGTCTAAGGCATTAACATTTACGGAGATAATGTGGAGTGGGTTTGAGATGTTCATAAGGGTGGTTTTGTTGTAGTAAATGTGCATGGTTATATTGCAATGTAGCATTTCTAGTTCTGGGTTGTAATGTTACATAATTAGGTGTATATAAATTGAGGTTTCGTATGTATTCGTGGGGATATGGGCAGCAAAACATTAACAGAAAACCGCAAAAAACAGAAAACACACTCCATTTGTATTTGTTGATGAGTCTATTTTCAATAAACGTCATTAGAGAACAGATTCTTGCGAACACCTTTCCAAGTACGTCTCACACTTTTTCGATTGTAAGTTGATTCAACGGTGGCGCGATATTTCTTGAATTTGTTATGCATGTTGAAATGGATTATTGCTGTAGATGATGCATTCAACATTGTAGTATATTGTGTATTACTTTTATGTTTCTTCAATAGTGTCTGACGTGCATTCATGCAAAAAGTTGCACCGGGGTTCACATGTGACGATGATGTCCTCTGTATTGTTGTTAGTTTTGTCTTCTTCATCTTCGTCTTGTTTCGTAGGATCATTGCATGTATTATCTGTGGGGGTCTGGATCGTTTGTAGTAGGCTGATAAGTCTGTTGTTTGTATTTCTTCTTCTATAATCGAAGTGTCTAACGGTTAGGTTATGATTGATGGTGAGTTAGTTGTTTCTGTATCGTTAGTTGAGGGTAAGTTATTGTTTGTCATCTTGATGTTCTTTAATCTCTTGCGGCGGCGTTCTACTGTAATGAAAATATCACGTGGAGACGTTACATCAAAGTTTGAGATTTAGGAAATTGGTATTTACGGATGTGTAGTTTGTTATGAGGTATTGGTATCCGCGTTTAATACTATCTTTAAGTGGCGCGTTCTAATGGCATGATGTTTTTTATAGATATTTTCAGGTTTTTGAGTAATTAAAATTTTGTTTCCTTGAAAATGGTGCATGCATTGTTGATAAAACATTAGAATTTTACTGAAGCAGTGAGACTGGAATTGTTTAGTTTCCAGAGTTGTTTAATGCGGAGCCCTATATAGTATATAATGTTCGCTTAGGCGTCTGCGGCCAGCTGCGTCGGTCGACCACATCCATGGCCCACGGCTGTGACGTGGTTCCAGGCTTTGTCCAGGACCGATGAGGAGGTTGCTACTTGCTGGAGCCATACTGTTCGGGGACGGCCTCTTCTACGCCTCCAGCCAGTCGGGGGTAGATTTTTGGCGTTGAGGAAAGCCTTGTGTAGTATCTTGTGGGCAACGGTTTCCTGGTCCAGCCGTACAACATGACTGAACAAAGAAACGCGGCGTCGGTCAAGTGTTTCTGAGTTTGGGTGGAGGCCTGTTTTAGCAGAGACCGCCACGTTGCGGATGTAGTCATGCCATCGGATGTCCAGGATATGCCACTGGTTGCGCATGTGAAAGGCTTCCAGTCTCGACATGTCATGTTTCAGCAATGTCCGGGTTTCGGAGCCGTAAAGCCGGATTGAGACCACGCAGGACTGGGACCACGCATGACTGGGACCACGCAGGACTGGTAGATGTGGATTTTTGTCCCGAGGGAGATCCTGCCATTACTCCACACACGTCGAAGGTCGTGCATATCGGACACATCTAGTTCGATCTGCCTTAACATATCGGACCGCTGCGCCCATCGGATGATATCATGCTACCGAGATAGATGAATTCGTTGGTGCCTTCCGCAGTGTGACCTTGAGTTGCAATACCCTGACAGGCCTAGGGTGGGTGTTTCATTGTCTAACATTTCCTGAGAGCGCTGCAGCTCAGATATGTCTATGCCAAACAGGACAATGTCGTCCACGCAAACGAGATCAGTGAAGATTGGCTGATCAATATCTACTTTCCTGATAGAGGCAGAGGCGGTCAAGAAGTCAGTCGACTGCCCGGCAGAATAGGTCGGGGGCAAGAACACATCCTATCTGACACCCGAAGTGTTGGGGAATCTGACAGAGATCGTGCCACTCAATCGAATCTGGCCTTGATCAGGTTCAAACGGGGAGACCGGGGTGCCCATTTCTTGAGAGATTTTCATAAAGCCGGCCGATCAATCGAGTCGAAGGCGGACTTCAAGTCCACGTATGCAGCGTACAAGAGGCGATTAAAGGCCCGGTTCAGTTCGGCGAGGAGGCGCAGAGTAAGTGTAGCGTCGGTTGTAGAACGACCCTGGGTGAAGCCAGACTGTTCTTGGCTACGTTTTGTGCTCAAGAGAGGCTTGAGTCTAGCCAGTAGCACGTGGGCAAACTCATTCCCCGCAGTCTTTGCGACTTCCCTTGCCTTTGTACAGTGAGACGACGATTCCATCGTCCTTTTCGGCCGGGACGTGATCAATCCTCCATACTTGCAGGAATAAAAGATTGAGGGCAGAGCTGAACGGGTCGATGGCGTGTTTCAACATTTCCGGTGGGATGTGATCCGGTCTTCCCGCTCGTCCATCTCTGAGTTTCCGAATAGCAGCAAGGACTTCAGCTATAGTAGCGGGGTCGATGTTGGTTTCCGTATCTTGGGGAGGATCCAGAGATTCAGCAGACAGATCGGGGCATATCGTTGCTGTTGGGTGGTTAGGAGCATGCGTGTGGTGCCCCTTCCACCTGTTCGCTACTTCCTAGTATGACGAGCACATAGAGCCGTCGGACTTATTGGTGAACTCTTTACTTTTGTTCTCGTTCTGCTAGCCTTCAGGGCGGAGGAGCCTGATAGTCTGAAGGCGGGTATGAGGTCATGAGATCTGAGACCAGGTTTGACTTCGTCAGCAATTATTTGAGAAAGCGTTCCTTGTCTACCCTGACCGCTGCGCGGTTTTGGCCTTTCAGCCGTCGTTGTTCGGAGTGGTCATTGCGAATCCTGGCTGAGTTCTTCTGGAGTATGATGTCATACGAGGTGGAGTAGAGCCATTGCTGAAGCATTGTATATAACCAGTTTCATTTACATTTCCCTGCTCTAAAAGCTATGCGCATCATATATATTCTTTAATTCATTAATTGTCCCTGCCTCTACTACTTGCCGTGTCAATACATTCCCAGCATTCATCACTCTCTGACTGAAAAAATATTTCCAAATATCTAATCTGGACCTTTTTTTAGTTAATATGTAGCTATGTCCTTTTGTTCTTGTAGGTGGTTTTATTTTGAAAAACTTGTTATAGTCTAATTTATCCGTCCCTTTGATTATCTTATAAAACTGTATTAAGTCACCACGAATTCTTCTTTTTTCTAGACACTATAGACCGGTTTTTCTCTTTCCTCATAAACCTAATTCTGGAATCATTCTATCCGCTTTGTCGCTCTTCTTTATATCCTTTCCAGCAAGTATATATCTCTTCTACGATAAGGACTCCGCACATGTACACATAACTCAAATCTAGTTCTAACTAATGCTTTATAAAGTTTGACAATCACTTTCTTGCTCGTATGTTTAATTTTTCTTTTTATCATACCTAACATTGCATTTGCTTTTTTTCACTGTTACCTGGACTTGCTCACTCACTTTACGTGGCTGGAAAGCCGGCTGTAGCTTCTCTGGTAGAATGATAATCAGGGTCAGTGTTGAAAGGAGCGGTGCGTTCTTTACACCAACATCCAGAATCAGAATGGAGATCGAGGCAGTGACCTCGGCTCTGAGGTGGCTAAAGCGGAGCTCTTTAATAAGGAACGTTATCGTCACTGACTCTCAATCCTTGCTGGGCAGGAGGGCTGACTGGGGCATGGGTGAATAGTGGGTATAGTGGCCTCGAACCTCCGGACACTTAACTTAAACACGACACACAACGATAGACGTCATCCCCTTCTGCTGCTTTGCGGATACCTGTTTA